>JAJJWW010004286.1:0-485444 GCA_023531295.1 Papaver armeniacum
TACTTTAAGAAATTGAATACGTAATAACTACAATCGCCTCTCTGTGGAAACAAACTCTTTCTTATCATATACTTTAGGAAAGTGAAATTATTTTTGACGCATACGACAGCGATCATGTAGTCAAGTTCGTTCCCACGAGGAGCAAGAGATTCTTAGTTGTAAAAATTGTCACAAAAAGGGGGGTGTAAAGCAAAGGAAAGTAAACAAGGCAATTAAAAGATAAAGTTGAAATCAATAAGAGATACAAGACCAAGGAATCCTTCTTCGTTGCAAAACAATGATTCAAGTTATGATTTTCATCCACATGTTATTAGTCACATATTATCACCAACCGTAGGTAAAGCAGCTAGATCAGTGCTAAACCCCTAAATCCCTTGTATCACCGGATACGGAAGTTCTCGACTACCGGATTCTATTTACCAAACCACCTAGTAGTAGATCACTCAAGATGTAATTTAAATAAACGCATTAAGATTTATGAACTTATTAGGTTAATATTAGTAGTTAGACTCTTAGATCAAGGTCTACTTGCTAACGTTGTTTTCACACACAATTGCTCCACGGAATCCCTCCGCAAGGTCTCGTGTTTGCTACTTATGTAAAGAGTCAAGAAACGATTACTTATCCCCTAACTTTCACTAGCTTTAGATCAAATTAACAAATCAATTTAGCGTGCACTCTAAACAACCTATCAATCAACCATGAATTTATAAACATTCCTATTAGTAAAAACAAACGATAATCATGTGAAAAACTTCAAGATAGAATTGTAAACAAAACTCAAATCATATATTAAGAACTAGGAATTCATCCTCAATCAATAATAAAATTATCTACTCATGTTAAGGAGTTCACACAAAGAATAAAGAAGAGAGAATTGTTGTGTGTGTAAAAACGAAAATGATTTATGGCGCCCATAAATCTGCACCCACTGCACCCGGTATGAGCTGGCACAACTGAAGTAAAAAAACTCTAAACACCACGTCACCCGACATGCAGTTAAGAGTGAAAATCCTTTTTGACTTTCACCATGTATTCTCAGTAGTGCATCCTGAATCAACGGCATATATTTGATATACGAAATTCGGAAATCCAGTAAATATACCGCCCAAATCTCAAAATCTAGTAAGTATACATACCTAAACACGGAGACCTAAAGGTCGCTCCATTTCCCATCTTCTCTCTCGAGGAAAACGATCAGTTTTACAAGATTCTTGAGGTTAAACACTCGATTTTTATCAGTACAGAGAGGTAAGAATTTTGATCATATATATTTACGTCTTTGAGTTTTTTCTTTTTATCATCTTGGATACAGATTTTCTTGTCAACAATGTTTTATATGATCTAGGATTGAGTTGTTGAGACTGCCATGTGATTATCCATACAAATGGGATGCTCCATTAATACATTGATTGTATTATAAATCTGTTAGCTAGAGTACATGCATACTCATGTATATTGACAATTGATTACATTATTTGAAAAATCAATTATTACCATGCTTTATGTATATTTAGTATGTTGTGGTCTTACCATGGATGTTTTCTGGTTAATTTGTTATAGATGGTAGTGGGAAGTGAACAGCTTGAATTGTGTCACATTACAGATGATGATGAGAATGATAAGGTAGACGACGATGTGGATTTCAAATTAAGTGAAGATGAGGATGAAGAGGGTGATGAATTTGATGGGACTGATAAGGTCGATGACGATGCGGATTTCAAATTAAGCGACTCTGAGGACGACGAGGGTGATGAAAATGATGGGAATGATGAAGATTGTGGATATGGAGACAATGACATCTATGCAGGTAGAATTTTTGATTCCATATCTGAGATAGAATTAGCTTATAAAAGATACGGAAAGGAGACGGGATTTGCAGTCAGGAAAAGAACCCAGCGCAAGAATCCATCAGGCGTCGTTAGAAGTGTTTCTTACTGTTGTAATAAGCATGGGAAACCCAGTGTGAATAGAAACCCATCTAAACAAAACAAGACTAACAGGTGTGAGTGCAAAGCTGGATTAACTGCACGTTTAACCCGAGATAACAAATGGGAGATTTCGACATTCCATGCTGCGCACAATCACTTTGTTAGTTCTGAAATGTCTCGAATGATGCCTTGTTACCGAGAAATCCCTCCGGATGTTAGACATCGCATTGATGCTAATGACCAGTCGGGAATCAAGATGCACAAAAGTTACATTTCAGTGGTAAACGACCATGGAGGGTATCATAATATGACATGTACAGAAAAAGATTGTAGAAATATTATAAAAGAGTTGAGGGCGTTAAGACTTGGAAAGGGAGATGCAGAAGCTATAATAAGATATTTTATGAACAAGGTTAGTCACAAATCAAATGAACATGAAGACTTTTATTATGCTATCGATGTAGACGAAGAAAAACATTTGAGGAATGTATTCTGGGCAGATGGTTGGTGTAGAGAAGCTTATAAAGAATTTGGAGAGGTTGTTACTTTTGATACTACTTACTTGACTAATCAGTATCACATGCCATTCGCTCCTTTTGTAGGGGTGAACCATCACGGACAATCTATATTGCTTGGCTGTGGGTTGCTCTCAGATGAACGAAAAGAAATATTTAAATGGTTATTTAGTGAATGGTTGAAATGCATGTCTGGGTGTCCTCCAAAAGCAATTATAACGGACCAAGATGAAGCAATGAAATGGGCCATTAAGACCGTATTCCCTGAAGCTAGACATAGGTGGTGTATTTGGCATATTATGAAGAAGGTGCCAGAAAAATTTGCCATGTATTCCAAACGTGAAAAAATAATATTTGCTTTGCAAGGTGTGATATATGATGCACAAACTCCAACCGAGTTTGAAGAACGTTGGCTGAAGATGTTGGAAAAGTACGGCTTGAAGGAGAACAAATGGTTAAGTGATTTGTATGATGAAAAAGAAAGATGGATCCCGTGTTTTGTGAACAATACGTTTTGGGCAGGGATGTCGTCAACACAACGGAGTGAAGGTATGAATGCCTTTTTTGATGGTTTTGTTAACGCAAAAACATCTTTGAAACAATTTGTTGAGCAGTTTGAACAAGCATTAAGAAAAAAAGTGGAAAAAGAACTGATTGCAGATGCCGAATCAGCTTTAAAGTCTCTGAAGAAGGTTTCGAAGAATCCGTTTGAGATGCAAATTCAGCAGTTATATACTCATGAGAAATATATGGATTTTTCAGAGGAAATTCAGAAAAACATAAATTGTTATATCATTAAGACTGATGAGAGCTCTGGGATGTCTAAATATGTTATTCGTGAGGATATTTGGATGGAAAAATTCTGCAAAAAATTGGAATTTGTAGTAACATTTCAAAAAACAGTAAGTTATGAGGAAGAATTGGAGAAATAAATTCTTGAAGAAGACATGACTGACGAAGACACAAGTGATGAAAGTGACAATGATTCTGATACTGGAACCGATTCTGATTCGGATAACAGTGACAAGGGAAGTGAGAAAAGGAGAAAAAAGGTTGATTTTGATGTCCAATGCAGTTGCCAAAACTTCGAAAGCGCAGGAATTCTTTGTAGACATTCAATAAAGTAACTAATGTTCAACCAGATTAGGTGTATATCCGATAAATACATTTTGCGGAGGTGGAGAAAGGATGTAAAAAGATCTCATACAAAAGTCAGCGTGAGGTTCACTTTTTGGGAAAATAGTGAAACAAATATGCGTTATAATCAGATGTGTAGAAAATTTAGTGAGATTGCAGATTTGGCTTCCGGAAGTGAAGAGCAATGCAAATATGTTAATGAATGGTTGGATACTAAGATCCAAGAGCTTGTTGCTAAGCAAAAGGAAGTCGAAACAGTTAGAATTGTTGAGGCTAAAACAATTTGCACCGATGCTTGACATAAAAGATCCAAAACATAAGAAACGTCCGGACGCGTCCTAGATCTACTAGAATCAAAGCCAAGAGGAGCGAGAAGAAATGCACAAAAACTAAAAAGTCATCCCAAGAAGACCATGTAAATTATCTTGCTGTTAAATTGATTTTGTTACAAATTCTCGAAATAATACTATGGCCTATAACCAGCACCTATGTTATCGTCATGTATTATTGTTATCATAACATTGCAGGAGGGAACTGTCCAAGAGAATATTGCAGCAGTCCAAGCGCCACAGGAAATGCAAAACCAACAACTAATATTTACGGGAGTCCAACGAGGGAGAGGTGTGAGGGGCGGAAGGGGATCAAGAGGAGGAAGAGGCTCAAGAGGAAGAAGAGGCACACATGGAACACTTTTAAGCACCCCTCATGAACAACATATGACCCCGCTTCATGTACCACATGTGGGTGAGGAGTATGTATCCCATGCAGGTGGAGCGTACATGAGTTATCCCCATGGGAATTATATGACCTTTCCTCATATGCAGCATATGGGAAATAATAACTCCACTGGAAGACCTTGGGCTCCGTATGTTGCACCTAATGTAAGTTGTTTAATCAATTCCTTTCTGTTTTGTAAGTTAAGTTCTTAATTTGACTATGAACTTATTATCATGGTTCTTAAATAGGCTAATACAGTCACGCCGAGGGAGTTTGGTAATGCAAAACCTTTTTCTTATATGGAACTGCTGGTAAAGTGCCACTTTGTTTGTAATTTAAGTCTTCTCCTGTCATTCAATCTTTCAATGTAAGAAAACGCATTACTCACAAAGTTTTATTTTTTTACCGTGAAGGGATCAAAGGCTAAACCATGGGAGCTGCAGTAGTACAATACCAAATAGATGGTGCAAGATAACTTGTTGAAAGTACAAGTTATTCACAAACAGAGAAGAGTTTCAATAATTCGGTCAAGGGAACTTTGTCTTTTTAATGCTTTAGTTATTTGTTTTTTTTTATAAAGTCAAGCTCATCCAAGTTATGGAACAAGAACAAAAGAAATCATACATGATGATATCTTAGATTGTTTTCTATTTGAACTCTTTATTATATGTATCTCTATTTTGTTCCAACTCTTAGTATCATTCATTTGTTCTTGTATTGTCATGAAACTTTCTGAATAAGTAGATCATTGTGGACTAATTATAATCAAATCTTAACCTTCATTCAATACCTTGGGCATTACATCTTAAGATTCCAATTGAACAGAAGTAAGATCTCAAAAGTAACCAGTTCAAAAACACATCGCAGAGCCTATATAAACAGTCTATAAAGCCAGGTTCATTTGAACTGCAAAACTACTATGAATCTGGTAGTACAACAGATGGGTGGTTGCGAGCTTGGTGAACCGGTGATCTTGATGGGAGTTGTATGCACAATGATGGATGTGGAGGTGATATCTTTGGTGGTATGCTGGTTGTGCAGTGGAACTGAGATGGTTTAGATAGGAGCTTTGCTGCTCTCCGTTGCTGGTGTTATGCAGTCTGGTATTATGCAGTATCGAACATTCTTTCTGTGGGTGTTTTCAGCTCATTTATGGCTCAAGGTCCTGCAATTCCCAGATCCGAGTAAAACTCAGTTTCCTAATCTTGCTGAACTCTAAAAACGCACATGAATCTTCACCTTTCCCAAGGAACCGGAAGCAAACCCTTATTACAGAGTCAAGAAAACATGGCAAACCCTTTCATAGACAACCCAGATAGCACCATGGCTAGACAACACAACTCTAGGACTTGATGGATACCATTCAAGTCCTACATCAAACCATAACCTTAACTGACTTGTACCCAAACCTCCATTCACTCTCGATTGTCTTTGTTCTCCTTAACTATTTCAGATTTGAATCAGAAAATCCCTAGCTTCTCATCTTCCCTATTCCTAAGAACGTACAAAACCTAATCTGTTTCTAATGCACATCCTAAGAAATCCAAAGAAAGCAACCCATTAAAATATATCAAATATATGTCGTCGATTCAGATGCACGGCTGAGAATACACAGTGAAAGTCAAAAAGAATTTTCACTCTTAACTGCATGTCGGGTGACGTGGTGTTTAGAGTTTTTTTACTTCAGTTGTGCCAGCTCATACTGGGTGCACTGGGTGCAGATTTATGGGCGCCATAAATCATTTTCGGTGTAAAAAGGTGTGTAAAAGATATGTAGAGAACTTCTCTATTTATATGCTTCAATGTTCTCCAAATCTTCAAAGGAATAAAACCCTCATTCCATAATAATTCAATTTCCAAATTCAAGTCTTTCTCAAATCTTCCATCTCCTCTTTCCAAATTTGACCCAAATTCTCCATCCAATTCCAAGTCCAAGTCTTCACACCCATGAGTCTAGAATATTCTCACAAAATTATGCACATATTGGTCCGTCGGAAAGCTGGTATTATGGCCGGAAATTGGCCGGAATCCGGCACCGGAAAGTATCCCAGGTGACCGGCAAAGTCCACCCGGTCACAGAGTCAGCTCGGTCGAGTCAACTCGGGTCAACTCAGAAGTCAGACCGGGTCAAAGCTCAGCCGAGTCAGGTAGCTACTCAGATGAGTCAGGTCTGGCTCAGTCTGATTCACTCTCGCCTATGCCATTTTGCACGCCCTAAGCTGTGCTGCACCATCATTGAGCATCGCAGATTAAGCCCCATCCATAACAGCTGCTTATTCCTCCAAGCTGCAGCAATTCCATTACCACCATGCCATGCTGCTTCTCTCAATTAGCCAGTTTTATTACCAACACCAGCTAGCCTGCCATCAAACCAACTCAGTTTCAGTTCTAGCTGCATCATTTCAGTTGAAAACATCCATTCCACTGCAAACCCAAACTTCATCTTCATAACTCCCGTCGAAACAAAACCAGCGACTTCCTTAATTCATTCACCCAATACCAACTCAGCTTCACTGCCTTACTCGACTGCATCTACTTAACTGCAACACTGCAACCTCTTCTCAGCATAGCCAACTGCATACATTTCTCCAGTTCTGCCATAACATTCAGAAACACTGCCTGCAACACCATTTGCAACCAATTATGAATAACAGCTTTAAACCAACAGCTCCAGTTCATTTTGTTCTGTCCACCACTGTCTAGCCAAGTCTCCACCTGCACTTTAAACATTGCCAGAGACCGCAACTGCAACCATCCATTTCAGTCCACCACTCTCCATATCCCACCACCAGTTCCATCTCGGCTATTCCCAAGCTTCCTTCATTTCCTGCAGCTCACAACACCACACAGTTCCATTGCGATCACCATTTTCTAGTCCTGCACCTGAACTTCCTTCAGCATCATCTTTCTTGAGCACCAGTTCTCATCTCGAGCCTGCGATTCAATGGCTTGCAATCCCTGTGAACCAACGCCACCATCTCTTTCTCAATCAACCTCATTGCATCTCTGCATCCCTGGCCAACATCATTCATTCCCATTTCCATCCAGCTTTATATTCAGTTCAACCCCTCCTGTGCTTCCTCCATTCATTGCTCCAGTACCAGCTAAGAAACCTAGCATACATCTAATCCATTTCAAACATTCATTCCATGTAACAGAGCTTCATCCTTCCCTGTAACTCAACAGCAGTCCATCACCACGAACCCATATAATTCAATTTCTGCTACTAACCCATCTGCTCTTCTCTGATTACAGCCAATATTAATGATGCCTCAGTTAACAGCAGCTACACATTTAACCCACTGATTCCACTATCACCACCTTCAGAAACTCATTTCACCCATTAAAACTCGGCTTCAACACCTACCATTCCAGTTCTCTCCATCGTTACACAGCAGCATCACTAATTCTTTCCTCTGGTTTTCAAATCGAGCTCAAACCCACTCTGTAATTCAGTTTCTTCACCTTCAACAAACCCAAATTCCATCTATTGCAGATCTTGGAATCAATATCGTCTTAGAAAGATTAAACCCATTATTCAGTTCGATCTCAATACTCTGTCTCTTCACAGCAACCATTTGAATTTCCATTATGGCTGTAATTCTCGATCTCTTCTTCCATTTCTCGTCTTCAATGACAATTGTACCTCCATTCTTCAACACAGATCCCCTTTCCTTGATTCGATTGAACAATAGCGAAACCCTAATCTATACACAAGTATCTTCCATCACCAGAACAATCAAAATATATCTTCAATTCGTTCTCAATTCAACGGCAACAACTGCTACTAACCTTGGATTCAATTTCAGGGTCACTCCATGGCTGCGCCTCTTTTCTCTTTCAGGTGGGATTAATGAATGAGATGAATGAGAGAAAAGTCTTCTCTCGATTTAGGTTTAAGATAAGGCTGGATAATGACACCCGGTCACCCTTAATAAGGGCTAACCAATTTACAGCCCCTTAACCTTGACTGGACTGCGTCTAGTATTCCTCCCAAAAGAGTTGCCCCTTAACCTTGACTGGGCTCCAGATAATGTTCGCCCATGAAATGACAATTTTGCCCTTTTTCTCAAATTGGGTGATTTCTTCTTCTTTTCGTTCGTGCGACTCCATAGTAGCTATAAAACTCAAAACAAGCGTAAAATACATAATTTTCAAGAAAAATAGCAAAGAAAGCATAAACAATAGATAGTAAATAGGATGTATTCTACACCCTATCACTAGAGTGCTAAACCGAGAGGGGAATAGCATTTCCCCTTTACAAACTCTATTTTGATTAATGAAATAACAAAAATGTTATAGAAAAGAAGATTGTCTGATAATAGCCATATATAACATTCTTTTAACTGATTTTTTTTTGTCTAAGCACGAATTCCAGTATACTTGGTCCATATTATCTGAAAGAACTGGAGGTGAAGGATTATTCCGCAACAATAAAGCTAGTAAGAGACTTAGAATTGAGGGATTGGCTGCTGATTCGACAAATGATGAGATTCTATTTTTGTGGATGCCAAACCAAGGTTTCTCTCTTTCGCATATACAAGAATATGGTACCAATTTCAGGTAACTTGAACTTCTTACCTTTTTGTTTATCATAGATTTCTTTTAATTAGGTGTCTAAAGTCAAACACCTAATTGAGACAAGGTCTTAGTTACTTAGGATCCGTTTGGCATGCAAATTTTACCAATGTAAGGTAATACCGATCACCAATAATAGGAAGTCGTGCATTCAAACTATAGGGAGTGCATAACTAGGTGTTTGGCTTGCTTGAAAAAGTTGAGTACTAATTATACTCCATATCAGACTACTAACAATTAAAAAAAAAAAATCTTCATGGACTTGATATTATCAAGTTCTTCATCGTCAGATTAACATTTTCTAATTAATGATCTGTATTAATTTCATGAAATTGATTCAACAAAACATCCACTTCACATGACAGAAACCTAAATAGCTTAAAATCTTAAAGCTAGATCGTTCCAACAACAACAAAAATCGGTCTTTTCTTAATCAATATCCACATAATCACAAAGAGATAAAGACTCATCCTAAATAACCAGAGAAATCAAGGATTTATCAGCAAAAGTAAATATAGATCTAAAAAAAAGTGGCAGAAGACTAAAAAATCATATCTACCTGAAAATATTGTTTTTATTAGTGCTGATTGTGATATAGTACATGAATTGCAAAGATTGGAGGAAAGTGATCATGAAAAACACAAAGAAAGGACCATAGTACTTAGCTGAGAGCTTAAAGTTCTTCTTTAGAGAGACTAAGACTTGTCTGCAGGGCTGCAACTTCAGATATGCTTGGTCCCCAAATTCGAAAACTTTGTCAGACCTTTATTGATCAACAAAATACTTCATAAGTTCCTGAGATTTAGTAAGAGTATCTTTGAGAATGAGAAAGATTCCTTCTCTATGTTTCAAATACTTCTCAACCGAGTCCACTGAAGTAACAGTCGAAGAAGGAGAAACCAAATGTGGAGCTTCATAGCCATACAAAGCTTTGAAAGGTGACATCTTCAGGCTAGTATGATAACTGGTGTTATACCACCATTCAACTAAGACCAACCAACTCATATAAAATATTGGTTGATGACTAGTCATATATCTGAGATAGTTTTCAAGGCATGCATTTACTATTTCAGTTTGGCCATCAGTTTGAGGATGGTAAGCAGTACTCATCTTGAGACTGGTACCTAAATTCTTGAATAAATTTTGCCAAAAACTGCTGGTGAACACCTTGTCCCTGTCTGAGACTATGGAAGCGGGCAATCCATGTAATCTGAAAATGTGGTGCATAAATACTTTGGCCACTGATGAAGTTGTGTAAGGATGCTGAAGAGGGGTGAGTATTTGGTGAACCTGTCCACCACCACTAATATGACTTCTTTCATGTCACTCTTTGGTAGGCCTTCAATAAAGTCCATGCTAATATGTTGCCAAGCATGATCAGGTATTGGTAGAGGTTGTAACAACCCAGCAGGTAGGGTGTGTTCCCCTTTGTTTCTCTGACACACATCACAAGTGGAGACCATAAAAATCCATCTTGTTTTATACCAAGCCAGAAAAAATGTATTTTTGCTCTCATGTAGGTAACTTGAATGCCAGAATGTCCTTCCACAGCTGAAGCATGAATGGAAAGTAGTATAATAGCTCTGATATTGTTGTTAACACCAGTGTAGAGTCTTGATTTATATCTCAAAACTTTATCTTGATAAGCATAATTCTGGGAAAATCAGAAGAAATGAGTAATTGGGATACTAGTGGTTGAGCTTTGTGGTATTGAGCATAGCTAGACATGACTTCCTGCATCCATATTGGTTTGGAAAGTGTAATGTTGCATGACTCAACATCATTGTGTGATCTTCTGGAGAGAGCATCAACAACTTTGTTCTCTACTCCCTTTTTATATTGGATGTCATTTTTATGAGCCATTTTTGTTGCAGACCGGTAGTGATTTTATACTCCAAGAAATATTTGATGCTCTCTTGATCAGTCTTGATGGTGAAATGATGTCCTTGTAAATAATGTCTCTACTTGGTTACAAACAACCAAAAGCTCATTTTCATAAGCAGATAGTCCCATTGCTCTAGGACCTAGTGGTTTGCTAAAGAATGCAATTTCTCCTCCCTCTTGCATTAGAACAACTCCAATTCATATAGCATAAGTATCTGTTTCATGGAAAAATGGTTTGGAAAAGTCTGGTAAAGCAAACACTGGAGTAGTAGTCATGGCTTTCTTGAGTGTACTTGTTGAAGGTCTGTGTAGCTCTGTCAGTCCAGATGAAAAAGTTTTCTTTAACAACTTTGTAAGAGGCTTACTAATCACACCATAGTTCTTTACAAACTTTCTATAATAGCCTGTGAGTCTTAAAGGCCTTCTAAGCTCCTTGATATTTTTAGGTGTAGGCCAACTTGTCATCCCAGAAATCTTAGCAGGATCAGCAACTACTCCTTTTGCAGTAAGGGCAATTCCTGTGGTAATGTACAAAACAAATTTTTTGTTGCTAGGTGGATGGTCAAACGTGATTGTGCACATGGAAAAGAAGTGGGTGGTTGACCGTCAAGCGCCAGGACGAAGTGTTGCCGCTGGCGTTTGAAGGACAAACGCTAGCGTGCGTAGGAGAAATGCTGGCGTGTGAACCAAGACCGCCAACGGCTACTTTTAAACGGTCACCGGAACGGCTAGTTTCTACCTCCATAAATACAGCTCGAGTTTGATCTCACAAATTCACAATAATCTTTCATCCGATCAATCTTTTCTTAATTTCAACTGCTTTCGGTTCTCAACCATGAATCCTGATTTTGGTTCTTCCGAGGAAGATATGGAGATGGATGAAGTATTGTATGAAAAAGAGAAATAAATGTGTATAGAGTTTTTGTGTCAAATGGATGAAGATGCAATTCAAGATAGAAGTGAAAAGACGAGGGTACCCAAATATACCACAATCTTAAACTTTTACACCTATAAGTCCTCTTACCGAAAGTGATTGTCTATGGACTGAGTCGAGACAATACAACGAATCGGTATTCACACTTTGTGTGATCTTCTATGGATACTAGATCGAGACAATACAACCATCAAAGTATGATTACTTGATAATAGGTTCGGACTTAACCAAACTCTATAGGATCACTATCAAGTAATACGGAGTTAACGTTTGTATAATTTACTTTAAATTATAATAACAACAATTATAATTGCGGAAAACAAAAGTAAATGACACAACAAGATTTTGTTAACGAGGAAACCGCAAATGCAGAAAAACCCGGGACCTAGTCCAGAATTGAATACTCTCAGAATTAAGACGCCTTACAAAATCAAACCAACTTCGTATAGTTGAAACCAAGCAAATAAACCTATAGTTCACCTAGTTTATTCAGTATCCCTGTGCTTCCGACATTCAATAAGTGTACGCACTGGAACAATTCCTTTGGTTCGTATTCCAAACAGTAAAGGAACAACAAATCTATTCGGTAACAAGTCTATTCAATCTCGTTGATATGAGTTAGACAAAGGCTCTTATGTTTAATCCAATAAACTCATTTGTCAGGTTTAGATCTATCTATCCAACAACTACCAAAGTAGCAGAGTTTGGATTTTGCAATCAAAAATATGATCTATCAAGATATTATATAATGATGCCGATCTACGCAACTAATCAATCAAATCTATCAAAGATAAACCGATTATAGTTGGATCCCAGCTGATCAAGTTTTGTGCACACCAAATATTATGAACCCAATAAGAAATCTTCTTTGTCTTCAAATCTTCTTTAATCTTTAATAAACATATGCACACCACAACTTGAATCTCTTGTGATCAATCACGCACAGAACGGAGTCTGTTAACAATGGATTATCACAAGACTTCTTTAGATCTACAAATAGTTCTAAAGATCTCGTAGATACTTCGATCTAGTTTGAGTGAATCTTATATCAGAAGAGAAGATTCTCAAGAATAAACAAACTAGGTGCAATCAAAGTTCAACAACCGTTATTCAATCAAATCAAATCGAAAACTGATAATACTGTAATTATATAGTTTCCCACCAACGGTACTCGTAGAGCTTCTTGATCCCACAGAAGTCTTTAAACGAGCGGTCGTAAGAGATTTCGCCTAATTAGGGTACTTTCCTCTCCGAATAGACGGCTCTGTTATAGCACTGCTCGGTCGAACTCGCAAGCGTTGCTATCTCAATCTTGTTTGTCAAGTTTAGTTGCCAAAACTATAAGTCTTGATTTCTAGTCTACTTATAGCTAAGTCTCGGACTAGGATAGTAAGTGTAGTTGAGCTCTAGACTCCACGACGTTCATCATGCAAAGACGAAGAACTACTCAAGGAACTGGTGGAACTTCATCGGCAAAAAGTTATGTGGAGACTTGAACTTATCTAACACTCAAAAGTATATCTACTCTATCTCCTATCTTGAGACAAAGTCGTATTGCTATATAGACTTCGATTATACACATTTTCTATTTCGAGCCGAGTTTATCTCGCCTATCTATTTCTCGAAATATGTGTTGGTAATCTTTCGCTTTGGCCAAGTTCATCTTTACTAGTGACGAAAGTCATGTTGATTATTTCAATAACTTGAAAATCGCTTTGACGAAAAATAGTTTGTGAATAACAACTATATAACGTCCTCTAAGAAAGTTTCAATGATTGAAATAAGAGTTTAGAATATATAACCATGTTTGGATATAAACATTGTATGTGAATTCATACTTGTGTAAGTCCAAAATCCTTGAACCAAAGTATGCGTACTTTACTGGTTTAGGATGACCGGAGCTAAGTCCGCGTACCTGTACGCGTACTGTCGGAAGTTCACATCCCGTGAATTTCTAATACGTATTGATCTATGTACCTTGGTGATTATTATTATAGAGGCGGAATTCAGAATAATAATAGATGAAAACTAGAAAACATAACACACTGGAAACCAGATTCGAAGAAATATATCTTCTCTAGATTATAAACATGAAAATTATTACAATTCTCTCTTTGTTACGCTCACAATCTCTCTAAACAGTAAATAATATTTAACTGTTTTGCTAAGCTTACTTTTACAATAATTAATTGCCTCACAAACTTATATCTAGGTGATTTGTCTCACAAACCTCCCTCTATGATCTAGGTGAGTCTGTATCACAAACCACACTCTAGATGTCTTAACTATGAGCTAAACATCTCTATTTATATGTTTAACGGTTTCCAAACCTTATAGGAATTTATTTCCTTATCTAGGAATAATTCCTTTTCTAGGTATATTTCCTTATCAAGGAATATTACCTTGTCTAGCAATATTCCTTATCTAGGAATAATTCCTTTTCTAAGTATACATTTTCATATCTAGAAATATTACCTTGTCTAGGAAATATTCGTTTTCTAGGTATATTTCCCTATCTAGGAATGTTACCTTGTCTAAGAATATTTTCTTATCTAAGAATACTGCCTAAAAATCAGTATTCCTTCCCAAAGTATAAATCTATCCTCAACCCGTCTTGAGGATCACTAGTTCCCGGAGAGAGGAAGATACACATGTATCATGCGCCCGCCCTCAAGAACTTGAACTCCTGTGAAAGTTATATTTGGAGGTTGGGGAACTCAAGAGTTCCTTTCACCCTGCTGAACCGTATCTCTTTGCTGGAAACTGGACCTTGACGTCTAATTTGAAAAGCTTTCATATCTATTCGTCTTGTCTTAGTCACTCTTCGCTCCATAACGCAATCTTGTTCGAGCGGTTCTTCTTCTTCTTCCTCGTTCTTTTCTTCAAAAACACCAGATGAAAACGCAGTCTTTTTCTTCGTCTTCGGCTTGGGTGTATGAGATCGAATACATTCAGTCAACTCTTTAAGGGTAGTTTGAATAAACTTCATGTCTATTTGTTGCGTATCCACCTTTTCTTCCATAGTTTGTGGTTCGCTTTGTTTAGGATCATCATCTGAATTAGTCATCCTTGATTCCCTTGTTTTCCTAACGTCTTCCAATTTTCGAGTAACTCACCAAGTTGTTTGTAGAGAGATCTAGTGAAGACCTTAAACTACAAGAATCTTCCCTAAAAGAAACGAACCTTGCTCTGATACCAACTTGATACGTATTGATCTTTGTACCTTGGTGACTATTATTATAGAGGCGGAATTCAGAATATTAATAGACCAAAACTAGAAAATAGAAACACTAGAAACCAGATTCGAAGAAATATATCTTCTCTAGATTATGAACAAGAAAATTATTATAATTCTCTCTTTGTTACGCTCACAATCTCTCTAAACAATAAATAATATTTAACTGTTTTGCTAAGCTTGCTTTTACAATAGTTAATTGCCTCACAAACTTATCTCTAGGTGATTTGTCTCACAAACCTCCCTCTTTGATCTAGGTGAGTCTGTATCACAAACCACACTCTAGATGTCTTAACTATGAGCTAAATATCTCTATTTATATGTTTAACAGTTTCCAAACCTTATAGGAATTTATTTCCTTATCTAGGAATAATTCCTTTTCTAGGTATATTTCCTTATCAAGGAATATTACCTTGTCTAGCAATATTCCTTATCTAGGAATAATTCCTTTTCTAAGTATATATTTCCATATCTAGAAATATTACATTGTCTAGGAAATATTCGTTTTCTAGGTATATTTCCCTATCTAGGAATGTTACCTTGTCTAAGAATATTTTCTTATCTAAGAATACTGCCTAAAAATCAGTATTCCTTCCCAAAGTAGAAATCTATCCTCAACCCGTCTTGAGGATCACTAGTTCCCGGAGAGAGGAAGATACACATGTATCATGCGCTCCCCCTCAAGAACTTGAACTCCTGTGAAAGTTATATTTGGAGGTTGGGGAACTCAAGAGTTCCTTTCACCCTGCTGAACCGTCTCTCTTTGCTGGAAACTGGACCTTGACGTCTAATTTGAAAAGCTTTCATATCTCTTCGTCTTGTCTTAGTCACTCTTCGCTCCATAACGTAATCTTGTTCGAGCGGTTCTTGTTCTTCTTCTTCCTTGTTCTTTTCTTCAAAAACACCAGATGAAAACGTAATCTTTTTCTTCGTCTTCAGCTTGGGTGTATGAGATCGAATACATTCAGTCAACTCTTTAAGGGTAGTTTGAATAAACTTCATGTCTATTTCTTGCGTAGCCACCTTTTTTTCCATAGTTTGTGGTTCGCTTTTTTTAGGATCATCATCTGAATTAGTCATCCTTGATTCCCTTGTTTTCCTAACGTCTTCCAATTTTCGAGTAACTCACCAAGTTATTTGTAGAGAGATCTAGTGAAGACCTTAAACTACAAGAATCTTCCCTAAAAAGAAACGAACCTTGCTCTGATACCAACTTGATACGTATTGATCTTTGTACCTTGGTGACTATTATTATAGAGGCGGAATTCAGAATAATAATAGACGAAAACTAGAAAACAAAACACACTAGAAACCAGATTCGAATAAATATATCTTCTCTAGATTATGAACAAGAAAATTATTATAATTCTCTCTTTGTTACGCTCACAATCTCTCTAAACAGTAAATAATATTTAACAGTTTTGCTAAGCTTGCTTTTACAATAATTAATTACCTCACAAACTTATCTCTAGGTGATTTGTCTCACAAACCTCCCTCTTTGATCTAGGTGAGTCTGTATCACAAACCACACTCTAGATGTCTTAACTATGAGCTAAACATCTCTATTTATATGTTTAACGGTTTCCAAACCTTATAGGAATTTATTTCCTTATCTAGGAATAATTCATTTTCTAGGTATATTTCCTTATCAAGGAATATTACCTTGTCTAGGAATATTCCTTCACTAGGAATAATTCCTTTTCTAAGTATATATATTTCCATATCTGGAAATATTACCTTGTCTAGGAAATATTCGTTTTCTAGGTATATTTCCCTATCTAGGAATGTTACCTTGTCTAAGAATATTTTCTTATCTAAGAATACTGCCTAAAAATAAGTATTCCTTCCCAAAGTAGAAATCTATCCTCAACCCGTCTTGAGGATCACTAGTTCCCGGAGAGAGGAAGATACACATGTATCAATTTCTGATGGAGTTTGTGAACTGAAAACAAGCTCAGTCCGGGTACTTAAATATGTGTACATGTATGCGTACTTAAGTGGGTTTTTTTTTTTTGACAAAAAGTGGGTTATTTTCTAAAAAAAAAAACAGTTTATTCGTGAACTAAGACATTCATAAATTAAGGAATGCAATCTTTGCAAACCGTGGCTATAATGTTCGTGAATCGATTTGAGTGAATCAAAACTATTTTTGCTTCGATTGTGTCTTGTATACTTCTATGAGATCTAAGCAATTGAACAACTCTCTAACTAGTTCATTTGAGTCATTTGAACTAGTTAAGGTGAAGATGTATAAGGTTGATATGAAAGTGCTCATATGGCTAACCATTGGTTAACTACTGTTGAACCAACTAAGTGTACACGTTTAGGTATGGTTACTCAAACCTAAATGAAGTTACATTTCATGTGTGTATAACAAGCTAAGTTCGATCTAACGGTTGAAAGATATTAGCTTGAATCTAATCAGGTTTTCATCTAACGGTGAATATTGAATGCTTTGTTACCAAGGTAACTTAGATTGCAAAACCTGATTTGGATTTGGATACTATATAAAGGAGAACTCTAGCAACTGGGAAACCTAATCCCCACACCTCATGTGTGATACTAGTTGTATAAGCTAGAGTCGATTCTCCTTTAACCTTAGGTTTCTATCGAGACCCTGTAGGTTAATGACTTGAAGACTTCATTGGGATTGTGAAGCCATACCCAACTATTTTCTCTGTAGTTGCGTGATATGATCTTGTTGTTTCTATCGTGTTGAGTACAATTGTAAAATTGGATCGAGATTAATTTCTCCAATAGGCAAGATATAAAAGTAGTCACAAACATCTTCGTCTCATCGTTTGTGATTCCACAATATGTTGTTTCGCTAGTCGATTAAGATTATTATGAGGTGATTGATATTTATAGGTTGTTCTTCGGGAATATAAGTCCGGTATATCAATTGGTTCATGTTCACCTTGATTTATCAAAAGACGGAACAAAACTCATAGGTATTTATGTGGGAGACAAATTTATCTATTCATATAGACTTTTCTGTGTGAGAAAAATTTGTTTATTAAAGTCTTCGACTTTGGGTCGAAGCAACTCTTAGTTGTGGCTGAGATCAGCTAAGGGAATCAAGTGCGTAGTATCCTGCTGGGATCAGAGATGTAAGGAGCGCAACTATACCTTGGATCAGTGTGAGATTGATCAGGGTTCAACTACAGTCCAAACCGAAGTTAGTTTGTAGTAGGCTAGTGTCTGTAGCGGCTTAATACATTGTGGTGTTCAATCTGGACTAGGTCCCGGGGTTTTTCTGCATTTACGGTTTCCTCGTTAACAAAACTTCTGGTGTCTATGTTATTTCTTTTCCGCATTATATTTTGTTATATAATTGAAATACCACAGGTTGTGCGTTGAATCGATCAATTGGTAAATCCAACCTTTGGTTGTTGATTGAAATTGATTGATCCTTGAACATTGGTCTTTGGTACCGTTCAAGTTTATTTCTCTTATATTCAATTGGACTCGCAAATTATTATTTGTTTGATTGCAGATTGAATTGAGAGATTGAGATATAACTCTTTGATATACTTTTCTTAAGATTGAGTCTGACTGTCTAGTTGATTCTCTTGAAAGTATATTGGAGTTAGTCCATACAGATTGCTAAATGAAATATTGGGTGAGGTTGTTGTGCCCCCACTTTTTCAGGCTCCACCAGTAACAACATAACAAGGTAGTTTTGCTGGATCTTAGGATAGTTTGCACGAAATGCAAACTTGGGTATTTATAGACCAGGGAAGTTTGGACACCAAGGAATTTCCAAAACCGAAATATTCTTAAGATATGAAATATATTTCCAAATCGGTTTCCATAATTCCTGGGAATGCTCTGTCCAATATTAACCAAAATCTCACTAGAATATATCCAATTAGTAAATGAACATTACCAATTTTTATTTTCCAGAGATATGCATTTTAATTCTTTGGTAATTAAAAGCATATAAAATTAACAACCTTAATTAAAAGATTCTCAACTTATTTCGGTCCGGGATCTCCTTTAGTTATTAAGGAATATCTTTGAACAATAAAAGATAAGAGTTACAGAACATGTTCAAAGTATGTCGACATCTTATTCTTTATAAATCCTTTTTCATATTAAAATCTTGGAACCGATTATACCACACTTCCAAACAAGTTAGAACTAGTTCATCTGATTTCCAAGAATTATGTGATTGATCAAATATCAATACACTAATCATGGGTTTACGGTTCTACCAAACACAATGATCGGTTATACCTTAATATGGTTACTGGGACCGGTTACATCAATTACCAAGATCGGTTACGTCAATTACCAGGACCGGTTACCATATTCTTGTGGTATTACTTGTGACCGGTTACACTAGTCACTAGGATCGGTTACACCATTTACTAGGACCGGTTACACCAATTACAAGGATCGATTACAACTCTTTTGTGATTGGTCATACCAATTACCAGGATCGGTTACACCAATTACAAATATCGATCATACCATCTAAGGTGATTACTTAGGATCGGTTACACTAATAAAAGTCATACCAATACATAAGTCAGGCATTGTGACTAGTTTTACCAAGATACATAACAAGTTATGATCGGTTCTACTCACTCACACATATTGGTAATCCAAAGATATGCAATGAATAACAATACCAATAAGCCTAGCGATTTTCCTTTCGATTCATAAAACAAGTTCATGAATGTACTTCCTTTAAACGAATGTAAACATTGTTTCATGGGATGAAATCTTCACCTTTACCCATACACATAATCACAATAACATTCAAACGATTATGTCGATGTCTTATATACGAAGTTCAAAAGATAGGCGTTATACTTCGTATTCTAATTCCTTAACACTATGTCTACTAGAGTATATCATCACAGTTTCACAGTTATGTTTTCAATATAGCATGACTTGAAAGATACGTTGGGAATGAAACAGTTCAAGTCAAAATATTACTAACCTCAAGAGGAAGGATGATTTTGTCGATGTAGCTTGTTACTTCTTCACATTCTTCAAGTCTTCGAGTAATACTTGTATGTCTCATAATCCTAATCTTTCTAGCCTAACCTATACGAAGTTGTCTCTAGTATATAATCAAGCGACTCTTTAATTGAGTTTTGATTCACTAAAATATGATAACCAAACTTGACATACCAACGCTTGGTGGGTTCAACCGAGCTATGCTCTAACAATCTCCCCCTTTGTCAATTTTAGTGACAAAACTCTTAATACATATGGATAAACAAATTATAAAAAATTCATTATACATACGCTTGATTCCAAGTTTCAACAGCACAATACCCTGCATATATTCAATCCATAAATGCCGTTGTTGATATTTAAATAACAAAGCTAATACTCCCCCTAAAGGTGAGATAGGTAGATTTTCAATCCGCATATCTTTGTTATTTCCCTTTGTAGTCCAAATAACTACAAACATCATATGATATGTTTCTCCCCCTTAGTCAATGCTTTACTCTTTCGTTAGATATAACGTTTAAGCACAATTATCCTTTCCTAAGTGATTACAAATCACATTGTTTACTCCATATATTTCTCCCCCTTTTTGTCACAAAATGACAAAGGTACGAGCAAATACAAAAACCGAAAGGATCTTACAAATCTAAAAGAATTGTACAACCTATAAGAGTTAAGCACGAAGGTTTCACATACCATTTTAGATAACCAATATTAAACCGAAACTACAAGTAATTTGGTTTTAATATGTTATCAAGGAAATAATTGCCCGAAGCAATTTTCCCTAATAGTTTAACAAATTGACTAAGAAACTTAGTTCTCTTGCTAAACCGATTGCACAAAACAATCGCTTATTTTGATAAGACCAAAATAAAGATCATAATTAACTTTATTTTTCTCATCAGGAACTAATTATTCAGACAATAACTTAGACCTTTCACTTTAGACAAGACAAATACTAGGTTAGTTAACTAATATTTCTTTTCAAGGCATTCGATTAGACTTGAATAACCGAATCCTTTACTTTGATAAGTCTAACTAAGATAAGAATTAACTTATCGGAAGCAATTGAAGTAAACATAGACATTAAAGCACAACAATTGCACTGACATTTCGTTAAGTCTAAAACAATTGATACCAAACAATAAAGAAAGATATCAAACCAATTTTTCTTAACCGGAAACAATTGAATCACACACACACATACATCCATACATACACAATGGAATAAACATCAATTGTACCGAATTTTGTTAAGCAAAAGCAAAATATATGCAATAAACTCATGCTTTTCTTAAACAGGAAAATGATTAACTAACAAATTTGTTATTTTCAGATTCCGCATCCTCTTCTCCCCAGAAAGATATATCATTAAGCGCAAGTTCAAGTTAGAACTCTCACCTATTATGTTGTCATCCTCTCGCAAGAAAAAAAGAAGAAAAACAACAACAACCTTTACCATAGAAAGGTTGAATCAATTTTAACTAATGCAAAAAGCAAAAGTTGAAAACCCGAAACACATATTCTTTTATTTTAAACACAAATCGATTCAACATATTGTGACTTTTTCACATATGAGTTTCAATCGGAACACCTTATGATCCTTTGATAAAGCCTATACCAACTTGGGCTAGAACTTAATCCCGCTAAATCAAAAATCCACACAAACCATAAGGATTCACACATCATATGAGATCGAATATTTAGGTTAAGAAAACCGAAATTAGACATCCCATAAACACATAGCAATAATATAAAGCATTCAAGCACATGATATGTGATGAGTACCAAATATTGCATATTTCTACACCTTTTTATTGGCATTTAACTCATCTTTTGCGCTTTAAAATCATATATTATCCCAAATTTTGTATTTTCATTTTTTTCAAGAATAAATACTTGTACTAATTAATTTTGTGTTTTTAGGTACTAAATAAAGCTTGGATGAATTGAAAAGGCAAAAGAAGCGGAAAATTGGTGACAATTGAAGAAAGACAACTAAGCTCCCGCTAGAAGGCAGTGAAGAATGTTGTTTTCACCTCATCCGTGAGTGAAGAATGTTGTTTGCACGACTCAAAACTAGAATTGGGATTGAGATATTAGCTTCTAAGAAGACATGAGCCCAGAAGATATAAGAACCAAGACCCAATCCCGATTCCAATATGAGCCGTCGGATTCGATCTAGCTTCTGAGCATCCAATGGCATCTCCACCCGAGACATCAACAATTGAAGTATCCGCCCAACACCCTAGCTCCTACCATTTCCCCCTAATCGAACAACAAGCCAAACACCTCCTTCAAGTCGTTTTCATCTTCTCCACCCTGTGCAAGCCGATCACTTCACGTCCCTCCATCCATCACTTCCATTCCCGACCACCTCTGAGCACATCCAACCTATCATCCACCCTATGCGATCAATCAATCTCCTAGCCTCTATCTATCTCCATCTTAGCTTCTTCTCCATAAGAGTAACCCTAGAAGCTAGGATTGAGAGAGATATAGTTAGGATTATCTTCAATAAGCTAAAGCAAACATCAAATCAAGGAGCTGTAAATTTGAATTGCAGAAGGGGTTTGTCAGAAAACATGTTTTGAGTAAGTAGGTATTCTCTAATTGTCAAACTAAAGAGGAATTGAGTGAACTTGTGTATAAATAGGGAGGAGATTGTAGAGAGAAATTCATGCCCGGATTAGCCGGTGCACCAAGCAGTAGTTTAAGTTTAAGTTTGATTTCATTATCTTTATGATGTTCTGATTTCATAGTTAGGGTTTAGATGAAACCATTAATCTATTGCTAAGTTTAATTCAAGTTTTGATGTTGTTCTTGTTGTGTTGTAATGTTTTGGATAATTATAATCAGAGCACTTCAACATTTTGCTTTCACAGTGTATGCCATGTATCCATTGTAGTTAGAATATGATGCGTGTCGTAGGTGCAATCAAATTAATTCAATATTTCCACTCAATTAAAAATAATATAATGGAAGTCAAGTTCGTTCCCACGAGGAGCAAGAGATCTTAGTTGTAAAAGTTGTCACGAAGGGGGGTGTAAAAAGCAAAAGAAAAATAAACAAAGCAATTAAAATCGAAAGTTGAAAGATGAAAGCAATAAGAGAGAGAAGATCAAGGAATCCTTCTTCGTTACGAAACAATGAATCAAGTTATGTTCTATTCTACTTGTTATTAGTCACAAATTATCACCAACCGTAGGTAAAGCAGCCTAGCTCTGCTAAACCCCTAAATCCCTTATATCACCGGACACGGAAGTTCTCGCCACCGGATTCTAATCACCAAGCCACCTAGAATTAGCTCAACCTAGATGTAACTTGGCTCATGCATTAGGTTTTGTGAATTTCTTAGGTTGATATTAGTAGTTAGACTCTTAGCTCAAGGTCTACTTGCTAACGTTGTTTCTACACACAATTGCTCCACTGAATCCCTCCGCAAGGTCTCGTGTTTGCTACTTATGTAAAGAGTCAAGAAACGATTACTTATCTCCTAACTTTCACTAGCTTTAGATCAAATTAACAAATCAATTTAGCGTGCACTCCAAACAATCTATCAATCAATCATGAATGTCTTTAAGATCACTCCTATTAGTAAAAACAAACGATAATTATGTGAAAAACTTCAAGATAGAATTTGAAAACAAAACTCAAATCATGTTAAGAACTAGGAATTCATCCTCAATCAATAAGAAAATTAGCTACTCATGTTTTTGAAATTCACACAAATAATAATTATTAAAAGAAGAATTTTCAAGTTCACACAAGTAATTAAAAAGAAAAATCTTAGAAAAGCAAGCAAAAACACAAGTGTTGTGTGTGTAGAGAGGTGTAGAAGTTGTAGAAAACTTCTATTTATAGGCTTCAACATTCTCCAATTCTTCCAAGGAGTAGAATCCTTTTCCTTTTGCAATTCAATTTCCAATTCCAAGCTTTTCTCAACTCTTCCACCTTCTCTTTCCAAATTTGAGTCCAATTCTCCATCCAATTCCTAGCTCAAGTCTTCACACCCATGAGAGAAGTCCATAGAAAATTCTGGAATTTTTGGCTCGCCGGAAAATCGATTGTGGCCGGAATTTGGCTCGGAAACGCCGCCACGCCACCTGAAAATTTCTCCACAAGTGAATATTCGACGGAATATTCCGTCAGTCCACCGTTCGGACTAACGGTCAAACTAGTCAACTGTTAGTCAACAGGGTCAAAGGAAAAGAGAGTCACCGAGTCAACCTGGTCAAATCGACCGAGTCGATGAGTCGTAGCTAAGTTAGACCCGAGTCGACCGCTCACCGAGTCATTCGACCTAACCATTTACATGTGCCATAAATAGCACAGCCAAGATGGCCCCGCTTTGCACCACTTGAACTTTCATTCCCAACCATGATGGCCATGTCTTGCATGATCCAACTCAAGTCAATCGCACCAACCGAAATCATCATATGAATCGCAAAGACAGAGAATCCATAGCATCACCGTTAACAAAACACCACCATCTCGCATCAAGTTCTTCTTAGCAACCACCCAACTCAAATCTCACCATCGTAATCATAGCAACAAATGCATCGTGTAACCCGCATCTCGCCTCCATGATCTCCATTCAGTGCATACACACATTCCCAGCCCATTGCAACTAATCACAACTTGCACCAAGATGCATACACCCCCCATTGCAACTCGCCCTATCTTTCACTTTTAACACCTACCACAACCACCACTTGTTCAACAAATTAGCCTCACTTGCAGCCAAAAGCATCATACCCTCGCAGCTTCCCACTCGCAATTATATCTCAGCAACCACTTCACTCAACATAACATGAGCTCACCGCTTCCCTTGCTCGCAGCTCTCCTCCTCCAAAGCCTACACTTAAGCCATTAAGTGACAAAGATCAACTATGGCTCAAACCATTGCCTCTCGCTCATCCATTTCTCTATCCAAAGAACAGCTCATCATTCCCATCTCATATTCATCTAAGCCTTCAGCTTCTTCCTGTGCCATGTTTCCACCTCCGTGTCTATTGCCATGTCTCTGGCAAACCACAAGGTTCGACTAAACCGCTACAACCGCAGAGCCATCTTCCCGGCCAATTCATTCCATACAATTGCACTTCCACCTAGCACTTCAAATTGTAGCAACTTCAACCACCTCCATTTTCACCTTGCCACCAAACCGCAATATCAACTCCAATTATGACCCATTAGCTCAACCTTATGCAAACCGCTCTTGTAATTCTTGTATCCCGTAATTCATCCAGCCTTCCTTGCTTGCTCCAACCTTCTTGCCCCGAGCCACCAACAAGCTCCACCGCATCCACCATCTCGTGCCATACTACATCGACTCCATAATCACCTCATTGAGCCGCCTTCATGGCTTCAACAGACCCCCAGGATCAGCATCACTCATTGATTCTTAGCCCGTGTTGTTCTACAAAGAAGACATCTTCTCTCTCCGTGGCATCGACCATCTCCAATTTTCTCGTATTCTTGACATCACAAAGCAGCTCCTTCCTTCCCCCGTATGTCATAACAACTCAATAAGCTCAATTCTTCATCAGGCCCAAAGACCCATCTCTCCAATTTCTTGTTCTTCGATTGGGGATTCAAATCGTAACCCTTCTCTCACGGTAGCAACTCCAAGAGCATCAACAAGAGCTCCAACTCGTTTTTAACTCCCCATTAGAGTTACTGCACCCATTTCTTCTTCTTCATCTTGAATCACTACTTCCATTAATCGATCGGAGACATCAACAATTTATTTCTTCACTCAACTAACAAAACCCATCACAACAACAGACTTCATCCATCTCGATTAATCCTCGTTCGATCTCTTGTTTCTTAGTCAAGATCCGAGCTTAAACACCCCAGCTCTTCTTAGTCCGGTTCGTAACCCATCAATTTTTCTCTCTCGCTTTGTTCAACAACAAACAAACTCTCCATCTCCCCGAGCTTCAACTCCCTCTGAGCTCTACAGCAGCCATGACTGCTCGATTTTTAGTTTCAGGTGGAAGAAGAGAATGATTGAGAAAGAGAACTCTTCTTCTCGATTTAGGTTAAGGTTTTAATTACCCGGATCCGGTCGGGTTTGGATCCTGCATGTGTGGAGCAGGGTTTAAGATGTGGGTTAAATGGGTTTGGGCTTCAACATCCATGGATATAACCCAACCCTTTACCATTGATAACAAAGACTATGTTTCTCGGATAAGGGCTACCCAGTTTGGCAGCCCCTTAACCTTGACTCGGGCTCCATATAGTATTCCCTCCTTGGTGAAATGACAATTTTACCCTTTTGGCTCAAATAGGGTGATTTCTTCTTCTTTTCCTCCGTGCGACTCCAAAGTAGCTATAAAACTCAAAACAAGCGTAAAATACATAGTTTACAAGAAAAATAGCAAAGAAAGTATAAACTCTGTATAGTAAATATGGTGTATTCTACACCTATCAGAATACCACTGTGTTGTTTGTGTTGCAACTCATGCTTAATTGATTGTTGTTCAATCCTTTGACTAGTTGTGCTTTAATCAGACAGTTAGTACTTCGGAGGGGCACCTTAGTTGCGATTAGAATATCCATATCAGGATTGTTTACTCATCTAAGTGATTGATACGTGGTTAGTTGTATTGTGAGAGGACAGATAATACTAGGATTAGATAATTATCTTAGTGATGCTAAACCATCCTCCTGAAACTACCCTTAGATACACGGCATGCTTGAACCTTCACCACTATCTGGATGGTCGGCAGAACCTAGAAGTTCACCGGGATCCATTTTAAGGGACAAGAATAATATGGAGACTGAATTGACTTAGTGTAGGTTAAGAGGTGGATTCGACTGCGCTAGCACCCTATTTATCTGCTTGTTAGATTACTCTTTGCTTTCGCATTTGTTTATTGTTTTAATCTCGTTCAAATATCTTGTCGTATCGACACAAAACCCCCATTTTTGGTTACTGGTAGGCTTAGGAATGATGCCTACAAATGTAAACTGCAAGTGCACAGTGTCGACAAGCAACACAGGGCAAGCACAGGTCGAACCACAGGGATTTGGAGGATGTAATGTTGAGCTTTATGGTTTATCTAAACTGATTCAAAGCATAAAAGTAGTAACAATGAGGTTTTGAGTGTGTCGAAACAACAAGGTGTTGTTGTGATTGTAATTCTAAGGTAGAAATTATGCAAGAGAGGTTGTAAACAAAAGTTGGAGAGCACTAGGATGATTGAATTCACCTTCTAACCCTATGCTAAGGCAATTTAACTCAAATTATGTTCTTGTACCTTCCCTTGAAGGTCTCAGGTGGATGTTTATTAACTAACTTTCACTAACTCACCCCTAGCATGAGTTGTCTTCTTACAGTACAACTCATCACAGGTTTATTTGTTCAAACAGTTAACTACTAATCCTAACACAATATAGCACAACAAGAACAATAACCAGAGGATGATTAACTTAACATCAAATTAGGGGTTTCATCTACACCCTAGTTATTGAATTAGAACATTATCAAAGTAAGTAAAACACAACTGAAATTAAGCTAACAAATTAAACCCTAAAATTCCAGAGAGAGTTCTTACACAGAGAAGAAATCTAATTTATACTACAACTTCTTCTCTAACACTCAAAATTGAAATTAAACGCATACCCTACAAACCCAAGCGTCTGAATCGATTGTCCCCTCTTCCAATTAGGCTCTGCAATCCATTAATTTGATTTTGTACAAACCCTAATTCCATCTATCTCGAGCTCAGCTTCTAGGGTTGGGAGAAGCTGTGGTGGAGATAGCTGGAGCTAGAGAAGGTGAAGGCGGCTGTGCTGGTGGCTGTCGGGGAAGAGGATGAGGGCTCTGAGAAATTGGTCGGGAGAGAAAATGAGGGTTCTCTGGTTTTTCTGTCGGGAGATAAAGAGAGAAAAGATGAAGGGAGTGTTTGGGTGTTCGGCTAGGTGAAGAGGGTAGGTGGCTAAGGTGTAAAGCGGGAGCAGCGAACGCTGATGCGCGAGTTGAAGCGACCGTTGGATGCAGCTGATAGATCAAATCTCGCGGCTCAGGATGGATCGGGCTTGGATTCGGGTTATGGATCGGATCTTGGATAGCTCAGGCCCATATCTTTGTAAACGGGTTGCTACTTGTCAGGTTGCAACTGATGCGCAAGCGGGTGGCAACTTCTCTTCCATAGTCGCTAGTCTCCAACTTTCTGCTCTTTTGGCTCCTCAATTCATCCAAGCTTTATTTACTACCTAAAAACATAAAATTAATTAGTACAAGTATTTATTCTTGAAAACAAAGAAAATATTAAATGGGATAATATATGATTTTAAAGCACAAAAGATGAGTGAAATGCCAATAAAAAGGTGTAGAAATATGCAATATTTGGCACTCATCAAATACCCCCAAACCTGAATTTTACTTGTCCTCAAGTGAAACAGAAATTAAGAAATCCTAACTATACCACCTGTCGCTGGTCTCTCGAATGCATTTAGCGTATGCACTAAGCCTTTAAACCCCTAGGTGTCCCTAGTGGAAGAGTTGTAGTCTCGTGAGGGTTTACCAGAGGTGTACCCACAAAACCTTCTCCAACTTCAGAGCGTAAAAGAGTCTCAAGCATCCAAGGAGCTATGAGGATATAGAGTTTCTGCATGCTAGTAACACGAAGTTAGAACGCCAAAGAACACATTCTCATCCTTAAGAGTTGAGCGAGAAATAACCATACCATATGAAAGAATTCGGGTTCGAGAGTGATCACAAGCCTCGACTTCGCCTCACCAATAGGGTTTTATGATAATTGCACTCAAAAGACCGCTTTTAGTCCCTCATGTGTGCAGCAGGAATAAAAAGAGAAATCCTGCACACGTTGAAGGTGAGAAGGATAACCTTCCGAAATAATTTCTGGAGACTCCACAAAATTGTGGACAAAAAGAATCTTTTCTGATGATCTCTAAGAAAGGAAGTCAACCATTAGCAAGGATGGGAGTACTCACTTACCTTCACATCCGATCGGCAATTAACATCACTCTCACAACATCCATAGAAATGTCTTCAATCTTCGGTCTTCAACTTTTGATGATGAACTTCTGAACTTCACAAAACTTGACAATTTGTAACTTTTCTCTTCAATTTCCTTGTTGCTTGGATTTTTTTTTTTTTTTTTTTTTTTGATTAACTTAACATGAAATGAAAATAACAATAAAAACAATGAAACTACTAACTCCATGGATGAAGGACTTTATCACTCAATTTTCCATAACTTGTATTGTCTTGATTTCATAAACTTCACTAATTCTCATCTTATTTTCTTTTCTTTGAATTGTTGCATGTAAACCTTGGACTATTTCAACTTTTCTTCAAATATTCTGACGTTGCTCTGCTCGCTGACGATGATGTGTTTCTATGGATATGTTGATGTTGTTGAGAGAGAGAGAGAGTGATGCTAACTTCAAATCAAACTGCAAGAAGGAGTTTTCATCTTTAAACGTCACCCTCATGATTGACAAAATTAGCACTCAAGAGATCAAAAATAGTGCTGAAAGTGGTGCGAAGTTGGGTAGCTCACCATTCCTACCGGAATTGACGTACGGTGACACACACTCTAAATGCATTTTTTAGAAAGTCACAAAAATTGAAGGTCGGTGCCTCGCTTGATGTAAAAATGGGTAGTCTCCACTATGGGTGATCACTATTCTACTACCGAATATCTTTGCAGCACCTAATTCGCCCTCCGGCATGGTTAAATCCAACTTTAACGCTCTAATCAACTAAGAAACCCGATTGTGTTCTCCAGTACTTCCAAGTTCAGTTATTTCGGTCAGACTCTCTATGTAAACATAGCTAGAAGCATGCTAGTGACTCTAAGATCTCTAAAAGTTGGAGGTTTTATGTACATATTTACAAAGAGTGTTGAAATTTTTTGAATTTTTGAATTTTTTTTTTTTTAAAAGACTAAAAACTCTATATACAAAACACACCCCCAAACCTAAATCTAACATTGTCCTCAATGTGTCAACATATGATAAGAATTCAAACAGTCACATACCATGAGAACTATGTTGAGTAGAGAAAAGGGAAGAGATTACCGGATGCACAAGGATGGTGCTAAACCATAGAGGATGAATGCTTTGAAAGCAAACAACAAGAGCGCAAGACAAAAAATTTGGTTAGCACACATTAAAAAAAAAAAGAAAAGGAAAAGGGAAAGAGAATGTATTTTTAGTCCATATGTATGTACACAAGTGAACTAGTTTAGTCCACATAGATGGGGTCTTCCAGGTCTACGGTCTCAACTTCTGGTGGAAGATGCTCCAGAAATGGTTTCAGTCTCTGACCATTGACCTTGAAGATGTTCTTGTTTGCTGGGTTTTCGATTTCAACAGCTCCATGGGGGAAAACAGTACGTACCAAGAATGGACCTGACCATCGAGAACGTAACTTTCCTGGAAACAAATGCAAACGAGTGTTGTACAATAAAACTTTTTGACCAGGTGTGAAAGACTTGCGCAAAATGCGCTTGTCGTGAAACACTTTCATTCTTTGTTTGTACATTTTGGCACTATCATATGCATCATTTCTTAATTCTTCTAACTCATTGAGTTGAAGTTTTCTTTGGGTACCAGCCTTATCAAGATCAAAGTTCATTTTCTTTACAGCCCAATATGCACGATGTTCTAACTCTACAGGTATATGACAAGCTTTACCGTACACAAGTCTGTAAGGGGACATGCCAATGGGAGTCTTGTATGCAGTTCTATAGGCCCACAAAGCATCATTTAAACGTAAAGACCAATCTTTCCTAGAAGGATTGACAGTCTTCTCAAGAATATGCTTAATTTCCCTATTAGAAACTTCTACTTGGCCACTGGTTTGAGGATGGTAAGGTGTTGCTACCTTATGAGTGATTCCATACTTGCACACAAGTGATTCAAAAGGTCTATTGCAAAAATGACTACCTCCATCACTGATTATTGCTCTAGGTGTTCCAAAGCGGGAGAAAATGTTTTCTTTAAGAAAAGAAAGAACAACTTTATGATCATTTGTTTTGGATGCAATGGCTTCTACCCACTTAGAGACATAATCAACAACAACAAGAATGTACAACTTACCTTCAGAGTTAGGAAATGGACCCATGAAATCAATGCCCCACACATCAAACAACTCAACAATCAAAATAGGTTGTAAGGGCATCATGTTTCTTTTAGAGATACTTCCTAATTTCTGGCATCGGTCACAAGCAACACAAAAAGCATGGCTATCCTTAAACAATGTTGGCCAATAAAAACCACTCTGCAAGATCTTTGCAGCAGTTTTCTTGGCACTAAAGTGCCCTCCACATGCATGGTCATGACAGAAAGAGATGACATCCCTTTGTTCAGAATTGGGGACACATCTCCTAATGATTTGGTCTTGGCAAAGACTTAAACAAGATATGGGTCATCCCAAAGGAAATGTTTAACTTCAGCCAAGAACTTAGAACGGTCTTGTTTAGACCAATGCAAAGGCATTCTACCCGTAGCAAGGTAGTTCACGATATCAAGCAAACCACGGCATTTCAGACACAAGCATCAATTGTTCATCAGGGAATGATTCTCTAATCGGCACGGATTCATCAACAGATTCAACATTCAACCTAGACAAGTGATCATCAACAACATTTTCCGACCCTTTCTTATCTCGAATTTCGAGGTTGAACTCTTGTAACAAGAGTATCCATCGACCCTATCAAATAAGATCTAACTTATCAAATGCAAACACAACAGCTAGCAACTCTTTATCAGTTGTTGAATAATTCAGTTGAGCATCATTAAGTGTTTTACTAGCACAGTAGATCACATAAGGGAGTTTGTCTACTCGCTGGCCTAAAACAGCTCCTACAGCATAGTCAGACGCATCACACATAATTTCAAATAGTAAGGTTTAGTCGGGTGGTCTGACTATAGGGGCAGATGTGAGGAGAGCCTTCAATTGCTCCCATGCTTCCTTACAAGCATCATCAAAGACAAATGCAACATCTTTTGCAAGAAGATTACACAAAGGTCTTGAAATTTTACTAAAGTCTTTGATGAATCGGCGGTAAAAACCCGCATGGCCTAAGAATGATCTTATGTCCCTCACAGAACGAGGTTGAGGCAAGTGTTGAATGAGATCAACCTTGGCTTTATCTACTTCTATGCCTTTTTTCGAGATGATATGCCCTAGACTAATGCCTGAGTTAACCATGAAATGACATTTTCCCCAATTCAAAACCAAATTATTTTCCTTACACCGAATCAGCACACGAGTAAGAGATGCAAACATTCATCAAAAGAAGACCCAAAGACAGAAAAATCATCCATGAAAATTTCAAGAAACTTATCTACCATGTCAGAAAATATGCTCATCATGCAACGTTGAAAAGTAGCGGGTGCATTACACAACCCAAAAGGCATACGACGATAAGAAAATGTTCCATAAGGACAGGTAAATGTGGTCTTTTGTTGGTCTTCGGGTGCTATGTGAATTTGGTTGTAGCCCGAATAGCCATCTAAGAAACAATAGTGACTATGTCTCGACAACCTTTCTAGCATTTGGTCAATGAAGGGGAGGGGAAAATGGTCTTTCTTTGTTACTGTGTTCAATTTCCTATAGTCAATACAAACTCGCCACCCTGTGGTCACACGGGTGGGGACAAGTTCATTCATTTCATTTTGAACTACAGTAATGCCAGACTTTTTGGGTACTACTTGAATGGGACTGACCCACTGGCTATCTGGAACTAGGTATATGATACCCGCATCAAGCAATTTCAAAATCTCACCTTTAAAAACATCTCTCATATTGGGGTTAAGTCTCCTTTGCATTTCCCTAGATGGTTTAGTGTTTTCTTCAAGATTTATGTGATGCATGCAAATTGTGGGACTTATACCCTTAAGATCTGAGATGGTCCAACCTAAGGCTCCTTTATGTTCTTTAAGCACTTCTAAAAGTTGACTTTCCCATTTCGTGTCTAAACATGATGCAATAATCACAGGTAAAGTATCAGAAGGTCCTAAGAAAGCGTACTTCAAAGTATCAGGTAATGGTTTCAAATCAAGCTTAGGTGGTTCATCAAGAGGTGAGGCAGATTTGGAATCAGAGAGTGGAAGTGGTTCCACTGCAGTCTGCCATTTAACAATATCCATGGGTGGAACAGATTCAAGCAAAGAGTGAATTTCACCAATGTACTTAAACTCAAAGATATCTAAGTCAAAGTTATCTAAACATGCTTGCAAAGGGTCCACTGAAATGAGTCTTGGATCAGACTCTCAATCATGTTAATCTCATGCAAATCAATATCATCACAATCAATGGGTTGTTGACTAGTGTTAAAAATATTCAGTTCTACGGTCATGTTACCAAAAGACAATTTCAACACTCCATTACGACAATTTATGATGGCATTGGACGTCGCCAGGAAAGGACGTCCTAAAATATGTGAATGTGACTATCTGGGTTTTGCACAGGTTGAGTATCTAAGACGATGAAGTCCACAGGAAAGAAAAATTTATCAACCTTGATTAACACGTCTTCAACAATGCGACGAGGGATTTTCACAGATCTGTCCGCTAATTGTAGCGTAACAGGAGTGGGTTTCAGCTCCCCAAGACCCAGCTGCACATACACAGAGTATGGCAATAGATTCACACTTGCTCCTAAGTCTAGTAACGCCTTTTCGACCACATGGTCACCTATGGTGCATGTAATTGTTGGACTACCTGGGTCTCTAAACTTAGTTGGAATCTTGTTTTGGATTATTGAGCTCACTCGCTCAAAGTGAGAAAAGCACGCTTATGCACATGAAGCTTTCGCTTTTGTGTGCACGAGATCCTTCAAAACTTAGCATAAGTGGGTATCTGCCTGATTGCTTCGAGAAATGGAATGTTTATGTTAACTCGTTTGAACATTTCCAAAATCTCGTTGTCTTGGTTACCCCCTTTCGCTGCACCAACCTTTGTGGGAATGGAGCAACAGGCACATGACATGGCAAAGAAACATCTATATTAGTAGGACTTTTAGATTTATCAACATGCTCAGATTCTTTTTCCACAGTAGATATTTTTTGCGGTGTTGTGTGTACTGGTGAGTCTGATTTAGACTCTCTTGACTGTGGTACACCTATATTGTTCTCAACAACTTTACCACTACGAAGAGTGGTGACAACATTCATATGACTATGTGAAGTTTCATTGCAGGTTGAAGTGCCTGCCTGAAACACATTCTTTGGATTTTGTTGGGGTTGACTAGGGAGTTTGCCTTTTTCTCTCTCATTCAATGCATCACAAATTTGACCCATTTTAAGTTCTAGACTTGTGAAACGTTGGTCGGCGGTCTTCTGAAGTTGTAAAAGATTTTGGGTCAACAGACCGACACTGTCCTCAAAGCTAGGCTTTTTCTCTATAGGGTACTGAGTGTGTGGTTGTACTTGGGGGTTTCTAGGATATGAGTATCCTTGGTTATTATTTGTTGTTCCCCCTTGTACAGGACCTTTAGACCATGAGAAGTTAGGGTGATTCCTCCACCCTGGGTTGTAGGTTTGAGAATAAGGGTTGTTCTCTTGCCTATGGTACAATGCATTGGCTTGCTCGGTTTTAGACTCTTGAAATGCATGTAGGTCTGGACAACTGTCCACTAAGTGGTCTGAACTATGGCATGCGGCACAAGTGGCCATTTAAATTTGGTCACGGAGAGTAGGGGCATTAGTTTTTACATTCTTCTGCAGTTCTAGCACTTCTATTCTCCTAGCCAAAGATGCCATCTTTGCATTTCCCTCAAAGTCAGACTCAATTCTATGAACATTAGCTACAGGGGTAGTCCTTTTAGGTTCACGGATGGACTCCCACTGCTGAGTCTTTTCAGCGACTTCGATTAAGAAATTCCAAGACTCATCATCACTTTTGTCAATAAATGCACCATTGCACATTGACTCAACTGTGGTTCGGGTCCTGACATCTAGGCCTTCATACAAAATTTGCACAAGTATCCATTTTTCAAAACCATGGTGGGGACATTGGAGCAATAATTCATTGAATCTCTCCAAATATTTTGCTAGAGTCTCTTCTTCTAATTCCACAAAACCATTTAGACTTTGGCGAATTGTCGCATGATCTTATGGTTGGGGAAAAACTTTTTGAAAAATTCTTTTGTGAGGTCATCCCATGTTCTAATGGACTGTGGTTGTAAGGCATGAAGCCATGACTTTGGTTTTTCTTTCAAAGAGAACGGGAACAATCTCAGCTTGAGGGACTCTTCCGTCATTTGGGTAAAACGTAGAGTCCCACAGATATCTTCAAAGTCTCTAACATGGTGATAGGGGTTTTCAGCATCAACCCTCTAAACACGGGCAACATGTGAATTGTGCTTGCTTTCAGTTCAAACTGGCCAGCATCAGCTGGTAGAATGATGCAAGAGGGCTGACTTGCCCTAGTGGGGTACATGTAGTCCTTGAGACTACGGGGTTGGTTCGGTTCATCACCCATTGTCTCAGACTGGTCTGGGCTTTATGTTGAAGAACTGGGTATGTTGACAATATCGTCTGGGCGGATTCTAACTAGTCGGTTTGTTTGGTCTCTAAAAGATACAATCATAGCCTAGCTAGCACATCAAGCATATTAAACATTCACACAGCCAATCGATTTTCAAAACAGGGAGGCAAAGCTCATAAGAATCAAACACTAGTTCTCAGAATTAATCACACAGGATTGATGTCAGCTGCTTTTAAGAAATGCACAACACAAACTTGCTTGGCAGGTTGAACAAAAAAAATAGAATATGTGCACAGTTTTCAGGGTAGCTAGATTATGCTCACTCAAGGTGAAGCATGTGCTGTGTGGTTTTGAAAAACAACAATTTGGCAGGTGACAATGGTTAGCATTCAACACAGGTTGGCCAAATAACAAGTTATGCATACATTTAGGGTGTAATATGATCTGGGTTATTAGTTTGGCAAGTGAACAGCTAGCTGTTTCAGCAGGGCAGCACACCGCTAGTTTCACAGATCATGCAATGCACAAATATGTTACTCGACTAGCGCAGCAACATGCACACAGATACCATATGCTTGTTAGGTCAGCAAGCACTCATTCAGTTATCAGCAGTTCATAAATTGAGAGAAGCATACACATTGAGATGACAATCTCAGCAGGTAAAAATTGTCATTCAGATGTCACAGGATTATGCCAATATAGATATCCTAGTTCAGTGAGAGATGTTCCGTAGTCACGACAAAGATTTAGGGCAGAATTCGAGTTTGAGAATACAATACCGCCGGCGCGAAACCGGGTTTAGGCAATTCCACAAATTGTCCTGCTCCTTTTCTTTCCTTGGCTTTTGCAAAAGAAGTTCAGGTACCTGTAAACTCAACAAAAACCTTCAGCTTCCAGAATGGTACAGGTGAAGTAAAAACAAGAGACCACTAGCATTGAAAATTTCAGAATTCTGCAAAATGAAAGAGATGAAATGCAGAGATGTTGGAACTGGAATTTTGCAGGGTGATAAGATTCTGAGAGCAGTGAACTAACAAAACTACTTCACACTTGCTGAGACTCCCACCACAGGTTATAGACAATCCTTAGCAAAATCTGAGCTATGCTACAAAATATGCTCAACCTACCCAAGTAACTCAAGTAGGAAGCACAGCTGTAAACCCACAAATATGATGTAAACCAATTGGCAACCACTGACTGTAATCTTTAACTAACGTATGATTTCACAGTACAAAGAACAAAGATTTGGACTACTTATGAATCAGCCAGCTCAAGTGCAGAAAGTTCAGGAATGAAGCATAGGCAGCTGTGATGTGACAAATCAGGGTTGCAGGTTCAATGTTCAAGTACTGAGTAAAACAACATGCATCAGCAAAGGACAAGATACAACTTACACACTTCAAAGTATTTACAGAAGCCTATATGACTAACTTACTGATGGAAATATACAGATGATTTATTAGTATTCTAAGAAAACTAAAAACAACAGAAACCTAATAATTTAAAACATGATAACTACTTGCAGATGTTAAAAGCTAAAAGTTCTAAATGAAACAAGTTACACTAATTTACACTGTAGGATAATGATGCAGGTACCCTAAATGAAAGAAGGTGCAGTTTATGCGAATGATTGAAATTTAAAAATTATAGATATAGCTATAGAGTGGAATGGTATTAAGACTAGGTACACACTAATGAGCAATTATAGATTACCAAAAAAAAACTTTTACAGCTTATGATAATAATGGACAAACTACCAGACTTACAATCTAAGCTACAACATGCAACTAACTGTGTAGACTTACAGAAATGGTATGATACAGGATCGAGGTGCAACTTGAATAACCAACAAAAAGAACAGAAAGATTGCAAGTATGTGACTGAAATAAACTGACTAGAACTAAGATGCAGATTATATCACGGATGAGGTTGAACAGCTAAATTATACTAATGACTTATCGAACAGATGCCAGGTGAATGAAATAAAAGATTATGACCGAAGTTAAAGCTACAGATACTGATGATGCAAAGCTGCCTATTTTGACAAAGAGAACTGAAAGAATTAATGCAGTTATATGAGAAGCTACAACTAATATTTGCCAGGCAGTGATGCAGCCAATGATGCAGTTTATGCTAGTGAGATGATTATTGCAATTACAGCTAACTAAATGCAGATCATGTATGAAACTGAGAATCAAAAGTTAACTTAAAATGAAGATATGAAATTGAAGTTATACTATCAACGGTAGAAAAACAAAAGAAAATCTAACACATATATACAAAACTACAATAAAAATCAGTAAAGTTAACAATAGAGCAACTATACCACTACCAGATCCCCGGCAGCGGCGCCAAACACTTGGTAGGCTTAGGAATGATGCCTACAAATGTAAACTGCAAGTGCACAGTGTCGACAAGCAACACATGGCAAGCACAGGTCGAACCACAGGGATTTGGAGGATGTAATGTTGAGCTTTATGGTTTATCTAAACTGATTCAAAGCACAAAAGTAGTAACAAGGAGGTTTTGAGTGTGTCAAAACGACAAGGTGTTGTTGTGATTGTAATTCTAAGGTAGAAAGTATGCAAGAGAGGTTGTAAACAAAAGTTGGAGAGCACTAGGATGATTGAATTCACCTTCTAACCCTATGCTAAGGCAATTTAACTCAAATTATGTTCTTGTACCTTCCCTTGAAGGTCTCAGGTGGATGTTTATTAACTAACTTTCATTAACTCACCCCTAGTATGAGTTGTCTTCTTACAGTACAACTCATCACAGGTTTATTTGTTCAAACAGTTAACTACTAATCCTAACACAATATAGCACAACAAGAACAATAACCAGAGGATGATTAACTTAACATCAAATTAGGGGTTTCATCTACACCCTAGTTATTGAATTAGAACATTATCAAATTAAGTAAAACACAACTGAAATTAAGATAACAAATTAAACCCTAAAATTCCAGAGAGAGTTCTTACACAGAGAAGAAATCTAATTTATACTACAACTTCTTCTCTAACACTCAAAATTGAAATTAAACGCATACCCTACAAACCCAAGCGTCTGAATCGATTGTCCCCTCTTCCAATTCGGCTCTGCAATCCATTAATGTGATGTTGTATAAACCCTAATTCCATCTATCTCGAGCTCAGCTTCTAGGGTTGGGAGAAGCTGTGGTGGAGATAGCTGGAGCTAGAGAAGTTGAAGGCGGTTGTGCTGGTGGCTGTCGGGGAAGAGGATGAGGGCTCTGAGAAATTGGTCGGGAGAGAAAATGAGGGTTCTCTGGTTTTTCTGTCGGGAGAGAAAGAGAGAAAAGATGAAGGGAGTGTTTGGGTGTTCGGCTAGGTGAAGAGGGTAGGTGGCAAAGGTGTAAAGCGGGAGCAGCGAACGCTGACGCGCGAGTTGAAGCGACCGTTGGATGCAGCTGATAGATCAAATATCACGGCTCAGGATGGATCGGGCTTGGATTCGGGTTATGGATCGGATCTTGGATAGCTCATGCCCATATCTTTGTAAACGGGTTGCTACTTGTCAGGTTGCAACTGATGCGCAAGCGGGTGGCAACTTCTCTTCCATAGTCGCTAGTCTCCAACTTTCTGCTCTTTTGTCTCCTCAATTCATCCAAGCTTTATTTACTACCTAAAAACATAAAATTAATTAGTACAAGTATTTATTCTTGAAAACAAAGAAAATACAGAATCTGGGATAATATATGATTTTAAAGCACAAAAGATGAGTGAAATGCCAATAAAAAGGTGTAGAAATATGCAATATTTGGCACTCATCAGTTACTCCTTGTTAGAAATCAGTAGTAGTAAGACCATAGCTTCAACTCTACACCCACCTTGTCCCTGAGGATCGACCTGTTTTTGCCCTGTGTTACATTAGGACACTGTGCACTTGCAGTTATCATTGTAGGTATTGTTTACAAACCTACCAAGTTTTTGGCGCCGCTGCCGGGGACTCGGTAGCGGTGTAGCTGAAGTTTTTTCTTTACTTTACTGATTTTTAGATTAGTCTTGTATATATTTCTTTGAAATTTTTGTTTTCAGTCATTGCTAGTGTAACTCATTTGTTTCCTTGCTTTGTATATACACATTTGGGTATTGAGGGTTTCTCTTGAGCATTATCAGGTGCTCATAAAGTTGTGGCAAAGGGAGAGAAGCGAGCTATTGTTGTGCCTACTTCGGTACTGTACCAACAAAAATAAAAAAACTACTACAGAAGCTAAAAAGAAAATAGCAATATTCATCTTGTGAGCTTGGTGTAGCCTTCTCCCGGAGGTAAGTTTCTTAACACTACAACAACATGACGTCTAGGACTGCTTGTAATTGCTTAGCCTGAATGGTTTGATACTGGGTTTAACAACTATGTTATATATCTTGTTAACAAATACGAGTTGGCCTCTCGTTATTTGACTATATTTTTGTTGCCATAGTCCTATAGAAACCCATTTCAGGATTGATAAACGTCACAGTTCTCTGTCATTGTCACATCAGCTTCATTTTTTTAATTTTTCTTGTTAGTTTTTGTTAGTGTAATATTGTACCGTGTGTTGTGTTTAGCCCTAGTAGCTTATATATATATATAGTTTTTGCATGCATCATTCTGTTTAGGACTTGTTAGTAGCATTTAGAATAGATTTGTTTTATTCGGAAAAAAAAATGTCTGGATTTTGGACTGGTATTAGGGATGAGAAATCATCGCACAAATCCATTAGAGAGCTTGCTTACGAGCATGCTTCATGTTAGAGCATAGCTCGGTTGAAGCCACCAAGAGTTGGTATGTCAAGTTTGGTTGTCATATTTTAGTGAACCAAAACTCATTTAAAGAGTCGCTTGATTATGTACTAGAGTCAACTTCGTATAGGTTAGCTTGAAAGTATTAGGATATGAGACATTACAAGTATTACGAAGACTTGAAGAAGTGAAGAAGTAAGGAGCTACAATGACAACATCATCCTTCCACTTGAGGTTAGTGATATTTGACTTGAACTATTTCATTCCCTAACGTATCTTTCAAGTCGTGCATATTGAAAACATAACTACGAAGCATGAATGATTATACTCTAGTTAGACGTAGTATTAAGGAATACAATACGAGGTTTATTGCTTAACCATTAAACTTTGTATATAAGACATCGACATAATCGTATAAATGCTATTGTGATTATGTATGGGTATAAGGTGAAGATTTCATCCTAGGAAACAATGTTTTACATTTGTTTAAAAGAAGTAAATTCATAAACTTGTTTTGTGAATCGAAAGGGAAATCGCCAGGCTTATTGGTATTGTTATTCATTGCATATCTTTTGAACTACCAATATGTGTGATTAGTATAACCGCTCATGACTTGTTTATGTTCTTGGTAAAATTACTCACAAAGACCTGACTTTTGTATTGGTATAACTTTTATTAGTAAAACCGATCTTAAGTAATCACTTGAGATGGTATGATCGATTTAGTGTTATTGGTATGACCAACTCTAGGCAAAGGGGAACCGATCCTATGAAGAGGTGCAACCTATCACAAGAGGGGAATCGATCCTTGTATGAGGCGCAGCAAGTTTCTAGATATTGGGAACCGATCCTATGAACATGTGCAACACGTTTTTAGACATTGGGAACCGATCCTATGGACATGTGCAACAAATACAAGTTAGATACCATATATATGTGGGGAACCGATCCTAGTACCTAGTCAACTGAATTTTTGGAAAGCTAGTGTGACTAATCCAGTACTCACATGGAGGTAGAACCGAAACTTATTTTGGTAGAACCGTGAAACCCATGATTGGTGATTGAGTGTTCTTGATCAATCACATAGTTCTTGAAAGTCATATGAACCAATTCTAAACTTGTTTGGAAGTGTGGCAAATCGGTTTCAAGGTTGTAAGTATGAAAGAGAACTTACAAAGTAAAGATGTCGACATTCTTTGAACATGTGCATTAACGCTTATCTTTAATTGTTCAAAGATATTCCTTAATAGCTAAAGGAAAAAATCCCGGATCGAAAAATAAGTTGAAAATCTTTTAATTAAGGTTTTTAATTTTATTTTTGAAAAATGAAAATTAGTAATGTGCATTTACTAATTGGAGATTTTTTAAGAGATTTTCGGTCAATGTTTGGTCAAAGCATTTTCAGGAATTATGGAAACTGAATCTGGAATATATTGCATATCTTGAGAATATTTTCGGTTTTGGAAATTCCTTGGTGTCCAAACTTCCTTGTCTTTAAATATCTAAGTTTGCATTTCTAGCAAACTAATCCTTAGAGCCAACAAAACTACCTAGTTGTGTTGTTACTGGTGAAGCCGCCTATTCGGAGAGGAAAGTAACCTAATTAGGCGAAATCTCTTACGGCCGCTTAGTTTAAAGACTTCTTTGGGATTGAGAAGCTCTATTAGTACCGTTGGTAGGAAACTAGATAATTGCAGTTTATTATTAGTTTTCGATTGATTTGATTGACTAACAGTTGTTGAACTTTGATTGCACCTAGTTTGTTTATGCTTGAGAATCTTCTCTTCTGATATAAGATTCACTCAAACTAGATCGAAGTTTCGACGGGGATCTTTAGACCGTTTGTAGATCTAAAGACGTCTTGTGATAATCCATTGTTAACAGACTCCGTTTTGTGCGTGATTGATCACAAGAGATTCAAGTTGATTGTGTGCAGGTGTTTATTGAAGATCTAAGAAGATTTGAAGACAAAGAAGACTTTGAAGATTTCTGATTTGGGTTCATAATCTTTGGTGTGCACAATACTTGTTTCGGTTAAAGAGGATCCAACTATAATCGGTTTATCCTGGTAGATTGGATTGATTAGTTGTGTAGATCGACATCAATACGTTTCTTTGTGATTAAAAGTATTGATTGCAAAATCTTAACAATTACTTTGGTAGTTGTTGATAAGATAGATATAAGAACCTGACAAAGGAATTTATTGTGATAAACGGAAGAGCCTTTTGTCGAACTCACATCACTTGGTTGAAATGAGTTGATACCAAACAGATTTGTTGTTCCTTTACTGTTTGGAATACGAACCAAAGGAATTGTTCCAAGTACGTGACTTATTACAAGTTGGAGGCGTGGGAATACAGACGGAAGTAGGTGAACTATAGGTTTAGTTGCTTGGTCTCAACTATACGAAGTTGGTTTGATTTTGTATATCGGCTTAATCTTGAGAGTATTCAATTCTGGACAAGGTCCCGGGGTTTTTGTGCATTTGCCGTTTCCTCGTTAACAAAATCTTGATGTGTCTTTTACTTTTCTATTTCCGCAATTATGATTGTTTTTATTATAATTAGAAGTAAAATACACAAACGTTAATTCATATTACTTGATAGTAATCCTATTGTGTTTGGTTAAGTCCGAACCCTTATCAAGTAAACATACTTCGTTGTTGTATTGTCTCGATCTCGTATCCATAGACGATCACACAAAGTGTGAACCGATTAGTTGTATTGTCTCGAGTCAGTCCATAGATAATCACTTTCGGAGAAAGGACTTATAGGTGGAATTTTTTTAGATTAAGGTATATTTGGGTACCCTCGTCTTTTCAATTGGTATCAGAGCAGGCAAACACGAAAAGATCTAACAATCTGTGTTTGGTGCGATCCAACCTATAAGACTGGAATCTAGAAATGGTTTTTAAAGAACCTAATAATGATTCAGTTACGTAAAGCAAGATATCAAGAGTTTTGAATTAACACTTGATGATGGCATCTATGATTTAATATCTGAAGACCTTCATGAAATGGAATCTACTAGACAAGTTCATCTTGTTAATGATGTAGAAACTGGTGATAACTGGGAATCATGCCTAGAAAATCAGTTGGATAAAATATCCGATGATGGTGACTCAGATATTGATCGAGATGTGGATGATGAGATATCAAAATACTCTAAGATACTGAAGCCTTTGGGAAAGAGTAAACTTAAAACTTCTGATGTCATTGATCTCTTAACTCCTCTATGTCGACAGAACAAGAAGTTGAGAAAAAATTTTCAAGGACAATATTGTGGTTCTCGCATCGCTGAATATCTTCTTAAAGATCGTACAAACGATCTAAATTCTAAGAAATTAGAATGTGAAAATCTTCGAAGGGAACTGTTTTTGTCGGAAAAGAAACGTGCTGAATCAGAAGCAATGTTTAATTCTCGACAAATACAGGGTCTTGAAGAAAAAGCCAGTTCTAGTCTCTCTCAAACAAAATTGTTAGAGAAAGAGCGTGATGTTGCTCTTAAAAAAATTCACTTGTTGGAAGAGAGACTTGTTGAATCTGATGCAAGGATTAACTCTCAACAAAAGAGTTTTGAAAAAAAAGAAGTTGTATATCTCTCACGAGAAAAACACCTTGAGGCTGATCAAGCTGGTGCTCTTGATAAAATCAAGATGTTGGAAGAAGAAAATTTGTAGTTGAAAAAATCCAATGATAGCACAAACAATTTATCCTCATTGTTAGAAGAAAGAAGATATCATGGTGATACACGGGGATTAGGATATAAGGAATCAGATGCTTCCAACGATAAAAATGAGATAAAATCTGTTAAAGCTACAAATTCTTCTCAACCAGAGGATTCCACTGATGACAAAGATGCTCCTATTTCTTGTAGAGAAGAAAAGTCTGTCAAGCCTAAGAATAGTGTTCAACCAGCAGTAATCAAAGAAGGCATTTTTGCTAATGACAAGAAAGCAACAACGTTGAACAAAGATACAAAGAAGAAAACTAGTCGAGCTCCAATGCAAAAGGATCCACAAAAAGGTAACATTAAAACTCAGTCTTCGTATGTTACTAAGCATTGTTATTATCGTGGTAATAAAGGGCATTTGGAATGGGGATGCAAAGTTCGTAAGATGCAAGATGAACTTTCTTTTGTATCAAACAAATTAGCTAAGATTGCTCCCCAAAGGAACTCAGATCGATATTTTCCAAAGTTTAGGCAAAAGAATTATTATAATGATAGTTCAAATCGCTCGACAAGGTCATCTTATAAAAGACCCGAATATAGAAAGAGAGATGACTTTGTAAATGCTAAGACAAGATCTGATGTTCCAAATTGGAGAAAAGTTGTTTCGCAAAGTATTCAAAAGGACAATCGACCTAGTGGTATGAAGGAGAAAGCTACTCCTGCGAAACCCTCCTCTAAATGGGTCCCAAAATCCTCCATAGCCAAAAGGGGACCAAAAGTTAGTCACAAGAATGACTCTCAGTTGTTAATTGTTGGTGACAATAATTACAAGAGTTTTCTTCAAAGACTAAAGAGAGACATCATGTCTGAATTCTATTGTACTAGTGAACTTTGTGATAATGACACTCTTCATCACAAGTAAAATAAGAAAAACAAGAGATGGAACAAGAGAAAACAAACCAAGCAAGAGGTCAAGAATGATGATTATGTCTTAGTCACTCATGACGAACAAGACAAGGCTCAACTCAACACAACCTAGTTGTGTTAGAATGTGCTTTATCACCTTGGTGCTCAACTTTTGAAAGGTGAGGAAGCACATGAAAACTGAGCACATGATCTCTCGGTTGTTATATGACTAATTAACATCTTTAGGGAGATTTCTCTTCTTCCATTCTCATAACTTCTCTATCTATTTTTGGCCTTTGATAGAAATGGTATTTTTGAGTTTATGATGTTGATATCTACTGATCATATATGTGTAGCTCTTGTTTTTACGGTAAAAACGAACCAAAAATTTATGAATTCGGACACCGTATGCAAAAGTTATGCCAAAAAAGGTTTAGTATTGTGATTCTTCACTAGTAACATATGGTAACCGATCCTAGTGAGAGGTGAAACATATGGTAACCGATCCTAGTGAGAGGTGCAATACGAAGGAGTGTAAAACTGTTTTGCCTATAACTTCTTCGTCCGAACTCAGAATGACCTCATTATTTTTGCGTTGGTTTTGTAATTCAATTCCCTACAAAATTGAGGTAATTGCAATACTTGATTCTTTGTTGAATATTTATGGTTGTTGATGGTGGTTTTTAGTTCAGGGCTAAAATTGTGAAACCCTGTATTTGATGTGCCATCATTCTGCAAAGAAAAGTGAGCCATTTAAAAGTGATGAGTTCCCAAGACTCTTTACTTACATATGTATTGAGAAATTCAGTATATTTATGTGAAATTTATCCAGAATGGTGCGTGTAGCAACAACCCCAAATATTTTGTAAATTTCTGAGTATTTTCCTATGACATGTTCCCCAGCTGAACCCTTAGTATTGGTATGACATGGCAATTAGTGTTCACTCGCAGCTGAGTAGCACGAAATTCTCGAAGTATCAAAGTTAAAGTCTGCATGAAAATGCTCAATCAGAAGACGCGTTAACTGCTCTCTGAGAATAAAAGAATTTTGTGTCCACACACAGATTTTGTTAAATTTGTTCAAATTTTGTGATAACTCACAAGATTCAAGTTTTCGGCCTAATTAATTTGCAAACATTAGGTCTTTCGCGCCTTGTGCAAATATCTCGAACCCTATTAGTCGAGGCCAAACCTAGGTAAGCTAGGAAACCGATCCGCCACGGAGATAGTATGAGCAAAGTCCTACCAGAAAACAAGAAACAAAAGAGGAATTGTGGCAAATAAGAGCACTGACAAAAGAGGCGCGGCCACGCCACATAGCCGGCCAATCCGCTCCAATAGGCGCCGCCTGTGGCCGTTGGCCACGCTCCATGTTTCTCTTGCCGCCCCCCTCTCTCATCGACAAATCAGGTCGCTCTAAATGCGCCACACGCATTTAGAATGAGGCCGGCCCCATGCTGCTTGTCGGCCCCCTTTCCATCAACCAATCAGGTCGCTCTAAATGCGCCACACGCATTTAGATTGAGGCCGGCCTCATGCTGCTTGTCGGCCCCCTTTCCATCGACCAATCAGGTCGCTCTAAATGCGCCACACACATTTAGAATGAGGCAGGCCCCATGCTGGTTGCCGGACCCCTTTTCATCGACCAATCATGCCGCTCTAAATGCACCACACGCATTTAGAATGAGGTCGGCCCCATGCCGCTTGCCGGCCCCCTTTCCATCGACCAATCACGTCGCTCTAAATGCAACACACGCATTTAGAATGAGGTCGGACCCATGCTGCTTGCCGGCCCCCTTTCCATCGACCATTTAGGTCGCCCTAAATGCTCCACACGCATTTAGAATGAGGCCGATCTTATGCTGCTTGCCGGCACCCTTTCCTATCGACCAATCAGGTCGCACTAAACCCGCCACACGCACTAAAAAGGCCAATCTGCGCCGGATAGTCGTCATGCCAATTAGCTAATCAAATTGCCAAACCGCGCCAAAATGCTAATTGGCAGGCCATTCCGCGGCAGCAACATGCCAATGTGCCATAAAAGCGCAGCCGCGTGCTACCTACTTTTGTTTATGGCCAATGCCATAACAAACCCTAACCAGGGTATTATGAACTCTTGGTTTAGTGGCATTGGTCGAATCAAAAGGAAACCCTAATTCCTAATTGTGGCATAAATTGTGCTACTTCGACCCCACAACGTGCCACAAACCATGTGGGACCCAGAAGACCCTAAAAATGGCGTCATACTATGGCCACCCATGGCTATCCTCGCGCCTACGGTCGTTCCCACACTATGGCCTTACCATAATTTCTTTGACGCGGCCATGGCACTATCCGCACAAAAAATGTCACCGTGCCGCGGCCACATGCCACACGCGCTAATTAGGGTTGCGGCATGTCAAACCCTAATTTAGGCAGGGCCGCTACGCCAACCATGCCACAATGCTACTGGCAGGCGCCATTGCGCCACTATGCCAACTGACAGGTGCCATTACGCCGTTATGCCACTACTGGCGCCAACAAGATGTGGCCATAATCAAAGGTCACTCCTTTCCATAAATTACAATCTCAAACGTCTAACTTCGCCAGCTGAATTGACCGGCCTAGATTAAATTTTAGGCGACCAATAAGATGTTATCATAGTCGCCACGATATTTTATGAGCATTGGCTTCACACATAACTTAGTTGTTTAACCTAATAGCGCCACATTTTGTTCTTTGCGGCAAGTCTCATGACTTGGCTCATCACACATGAACACCTGCCACTTAGCTTGTGCGCGATTGGTCAGAATAACTAGGTCTTGCACACAAGACCCACTCAGCAATCTACTGCACATTTTCCACGAAAATAATCGAGACATCAAACATGTCACAAACTTGGGGATGCTCATCATGGTATTGGTCTGGCGGTTTACATCGTGCGGCGTGCAACACGCCATTATAAGAAAGTGTCAAGAAAGCAGGCAGTTAGTGGCGGCAATAAGTAGTGGGTGTAAACTAACCCGTTTCCTTCATAGTGGGGACGTGGTTTCTAGAATTTACACGTTACCCCGTTTCTCCATCACTCAACTACTCCCACTTCCTACGAAATCAGGGTGCGTTCAATTATGACTTGTATAAATAGGTTTCTACCTATTTCGACCAAACGCAGAGTTTTTGGTTAACAACAACACAAGTATCCATAAAAACACAAAAGAACTGATAGCTTACATTCCGCGAGCCAGTTCCACATTCTGATACAAGTTATAAAATAGCCACACCTTCAGAATTAACCATTCTGGTCTCAACACCTTCTTTGCTTCCCTCCCTAAGACCAACCCTTCTCCTTCACTTTGTGACCGAAGCAAGACTGGAACGGCCATTTCTTGGTTTAGGCCAGGATTGTACAGATTGATATCTCGAATCTAAAGTACTCCCATGCAGTGCATTTATTTAGGTCTAAATTCGTTTCTCATCAACACACCCAAATTTACCAAAACCGACAGAAACATTTTTTACCCCAAAATAATTGGCGACCATAGTGGGAGATTAATCTCTCGGTTGCAAAATCATTTTCTCAGGATTCATTCCATTTTTCTCAATTTCAAAAGGGTGGATCTTATATCCAATTCAATCATTAAACTCAATTTAGGTTCAACATCCAATTTCAATTCCGGTGTTCCATTCGCTAAGAAGCTTCACAAAAATGCTATTTCAAGCAATGCTACTGGAAATGCCTAGGATAGCTGAGCACCAGTAAATCTCCCAGATGAAAGGACCATAAAGCCGCGTAAAGACACATGAAGATGTGATTACTAATTAGGAAGGCACAATGGCTTCTCTCGAGGTCCGAATGGAGCCGCCACATCTGCAACACCATAAGTGTTATATGGAGCAATCCGGAAACTCCTCAAAGTTATCACCGATATTAATGTCTCCAGGGTCCACACTTAGGGAGATAAAAGGAAGATTCGCATAGCCGTTGTTCCAGTATGGAGATAGTCGACAACAAATCTCAACACCAGCGGAGTCCTAGAAAGGCACCTACAGAGATCACAAAAGCGGGGGTTTATCTCCATTCCACCACTACTACCATTTTATAGTCATGAGTATCCTCTATCACTTCTGTTAGATCACTGCTCGGTCAAACTCGCATGTGTTGCTATCTCAAGCATGTTTGTCAATGTTAGTGATCAAAACTATAAGTCTTGATTTCTAGTCTACTATTAGCTAAGTCTCGGACTAGAATAGAAAGTGCAGTTGTGCTCAAGACTCCATGGCGATCATCATACAAAGATGAAGAACTACTCAAGGAACTTGTGGAACTTTATCGACTAAAAGGTATGTGGAGACTTGAACTTATCTATCACTCAAAAGTCTATTTACTCTATCTCCTATCTTGAGACAAAAGTCGTTTTGCTATATAGACTATGATTATACACATTTGTTATTTCGAGCCGAGTTTATCTCGCTTATCTATTTCTCGAAATATGTGTTGGTAAGCTTTCGCTTTGGCCAAGTTCATCTTTACTAGTGACGAAAGTCATATTAAGTTTCAATCACTTGAAAATGGCTTTGACGAAAAATGGTTTGTGAATAACAACTATATAACGTCCTCTAAGAATGTTTCAATAATTGAAATGAAAGTTTAGATTATATAACCATGGAAGGATATAAACATTGTGTGGTAACACATATGTGTGTAAGTCCTTATTCCTTGAACCAAAGTATGCGTACTTTGCTGCTAAGGAAAACAGGAACTAGAGTCCGCGTACTGTCGGAAATTCTCATCCCGAGAAATTCTTTTGGAGTTTGTAAACTAAAAACAAACTTATTCCGGGTACTTAAGTCCGCGTACTTAAGTTGGTTATTTTCTAAAAACGATTATTTGTGAACTTAAACTTATATAAACTAAGGAATGCATAATTGCAAACCGTGGCTATAAAGTTCATGAATCGATTCGAGTAAATCAAATCGTTTTTTTTTCAATTGTGTCTATTATAAAGATCTAAGAAATTGAAAAACTCTCTAACTAGTTCATTTGAGTCATTTGAACTAGTTATGGTAAAGAAGAATATGGTTGATAAGAAAGTGCTCATATGGCTAACCATTTGGTTAACTACTATTGAACCAACTAAATGTACATGTTTGGGTACGGTTACACAAACCTAAAACGTGCATTTCATTTGTGTGTAACAAGCTAAGTTTCGATCTAACGGTTGAAAGATATTAGCTTGAATCTAATCAGGTTTTCATCTAACGGTGAATATTGAATGCTTTGTTACTAAGCCAACATTGATTGCAAACCCTGATTTGAAAGACTATGTAAGGGACAACTCTAGCAACTGGGAAACCTAATCCCCACACCTATTGTGTGATACTAGTTGTATAAGCTAGAGTCGATTTTCCTTTAACCTTAGGTTTCTATCGAGACCCTATAGGTTAACGACTTGAAGACTTCATTGGGATTGTGAAGCCAGACCGATACTACTTTCACGTAGTTGTGTGATCTGATCTTGTTGTTTCTATCATACTAAGTACAATCGTAAATATTGTCTTGAGATTGATTTCTCCGATAGGCAAGATATAAAAGAAGTCACAAACATCTTCGTCTCATCGTTTGTGATTCCGCAATATCTTCTTTCGCTAGTCGATTAAGATTATTGTGAGGTGATTTATAATACTAGGTTGTTCTTCGGGAATATAAGTCTGGGTTATCAATTGGTTCCTGTTCACCTTGATTTATCAAAAGACGTAACAAAACTCGTAGGTATTTCCGGGAGGATTTATCTATTACCGTGGACTTTTCTGTATGATACAGATTTGTTTATTAAAGTCTTCGACTTTAGGTCGTAGCAACTCTTAGTTGTGGGTGAGATAGCTAAGGGAATCAAGTGCGTAGTATCCTGCTGGGATCAGAGACGTAAGGAGCGCAACTGTATCTTGGATCAGTGTGAGATTGATTGGGGTTCAACTACACCCGCACCAAAGTTAGTTTATAGTAGGCTAGTGTCTGTAGCGGCTTAATACAAGTGTGTGTTCAATCTGGACTAGGTCCCGGGTTTTTCTCGCATTTGCGGTTTCCTCGTTAACAAAACTTCTCGTGTCTGTGTTATTTCTTTTCCGCATTATATTTTGTTATATAATTGAAATATCACAGGTTGTGCGTTTGAATCGATCATTTGGGAAATCCAACCTTTGGTTGTTGATTGAAATTGATTGATCCTTGAACATTGGTCTTTGGTACCGTTCAAGTGTTTTCTCTTGTATTCAATTAGACTCGCAGATTTCTATTTGCTTGAGTAAGTATTGAATCGAGAAAGAGAGATATAACTCTTTGATATACTTTTATTAAGATTGAGTCTGACTGTCTAGTTGATTCTCTTAAAAGTATATTGGAGTTAGTCCATACAGATTTCTAATCGAAATATTGGGTGTGGTTGTTGTACCCCCGCTTTTTTAATTGGTATCAGAGCAGGCAAACACGTTAAAGACCTTATAATTCTGTGTTTTTAGCGATCTGATTATGGACGAGTCTATCTCTAATAACGTATCAGTTCTGAAATTGCCAGATGATTCTCAAAGCTTGGATTCACCTGTGAGAACTATCACATCTAAGTTAATATCTAAACATTCTCTTAATGTAAAAACTGTTGAAGTCTGGGAAACACGCCTAGAAGAACAGTTGGATGAACTTTCTGATGAAGGTGATTCAGATATTGATAGAGATGTTGATGAAAAAGTCTCTGAGTATGTGAAGGTTTTGAATTCGTTGGAAAATAAGAAGATAACAACTTCTCATGTCACTCCTCTTCTGACTCCTCTCTGTTGAGAAAAAAAGAAATTGAGAAGATGTTACGCAGGTGTTTATGTTTCGAATTATTCTAACGAATCGATCCTCAAGGATTCTGAGGAAAACCTACGTATGAAGTCACTTGAATGTGATAATATTTTTCAAAAGTACTTTTCGTTGGAAGAGAAACTTGCAGAATCTGAAGCAAGGTTTAACTCTCAACAAATTAGTTTTGATGACAGAGAAAGCGCTTTTCTCGCTCAAGAAAAACGTTTTGAGGTCGATTAGTCGCTGCTCTTGATAAAATCAAGATGTTGGAAGATGACTTGAAAAAGTTCAATACTACTAGTTCAAGCAAATTAACCACTATGCTAAGAGCAAGTAAAAATCATCGTGATACATGAGGATTGGGCTATAAGGGAATAGATGCTCCAAGTATTATCAAAGAGGTAAAATTTGTCAAGGCTAGTGATTCTTCTCAACAAAAGGTTTCCACTGACGGCAAAGTGAAATACCTTCACCGGCAGTTAAGGTTCAAAAGAGCAAAATATATCAACCTCCAAAATCAGCACACACGGATCGAGGTAAGAACATTCCTTATGTTTGCCACTATTGCGGAAATAAAGGTCACCTGGAAAGGAGATGTCGTTTTCGTATAAGGAATGAGAAACTTCATGATGTTCTTGTTTGGGCATCACAAGAAGTTTTGAAACCAAGATCATATGTTAAGACTGATCCCCTTAACGTTATAGGTTGTAACTGTCTAGCCTTTAGGGAAAGGAATCAGTGTTGTGATTTTCCTAGTTTTTCCTATAAACGTCATACGAATCCTTTTCACAATCGTAATGGTTATCAAAAGGATAACTTCGTAAAGAGGAAGACAAGATCCGATGCTCCCAATTGGAGAAAGACTAACTTGGAAAAGAATAGTCAATCCAAATCGCTTCCGAGAATTCTAGAAGAGAGTAATGGGAAGAAGGTTCCGGTTGTTCCTAAACGCACTCAGAAGTGGGTACCAAAGAAAGCCAATGATGCTTTGAGTGTGAAAAGGAATGATCTTTTAGAAAATTCCATGACTATAGAGAAGGCAGTATCCATGATGTTGGAACTTAACAAGTTTTTTGGAAAAATGGAATTGGATGTGAAAAGTTCTAAAAGCGATCTCTTTCATGATAATCCAAAGGTCACTTGTGGTGAGCAAGACAATGTTCACCCCAACACAACTTAATTGTGTTTTAAGTGCATCCTCGCCAAGGAATGCCCTGCTATGTATACGGTGAGGGAAGCACGAGAATTGGGGCACACAGATTATGTTCGGTAAGGCTGTAGAATTCGACTGGATTCTTCTAAAAATGTATGCCTATAAAACTGAGCAAGATTTGTGTTTTTATTTGCTTAGAGTACTTATAATGATCCATGTACCTTGCTTATTGTTCAGTTCTACCTAACTTGATCCGTGTTTAAGGTTCTTAAACGTTTAGGTTTGAAAATAGTAGTTCGGGATGTTTGGACTTCATGGTACACCTACCAGGTATGCATAACATCATTTAAAATCAAAATCCAGGGGTTTAAGTACGCATACCCATTTGCATACTCCCCCAGGTCATGAAAATTCGTTTGCGAAACGGTATGCATACTTAACGTCGATATTCGGTAAACTTGTTTTGGCCGTAACTTCTTCGTCCGAACTCGGAATGACCTCATTCTTTTTGAATTCTCTTCCTATTTGAATTCTATTCAAAATGGAGATGAGAATTCCTGAATTTGGATGAGTTAAGATTTGTATTTGTCCTGTCTCTTGTTTTTGAGTGTTTTGCTCCGTTTCGTCGCACTTGTTCCACTTCTCTTGGACTTGGGCACTTGGATTCTTGGAGTACTACTCTTCTAAGCTCATTTGTAGATTTTAAAAGAATTTTGTTGGTGAATCACAAAAAAGGAAGTTCAAGAATGGGCAGTAGTATGCATTACTATGGGATTCTTGAATGTTCACAATCATCTTCTGTGAACTATGGTGCATGGTCATTAGTGACTTTGTATGTTCTTCTTTGTTAAGAAAATCTTTTTATACGCATTTGGTAGCTATTCTTGGTGTAAATCCGGGCGAAAAAGATTGATTCTACTATCTAAGGACAAGTTATCTTATATGTGCATTACGAGTTTGTCTTGATACCTAGGAAACTTCTTATGAGAATTTATTCTTGTTTTTGAGAAGGATTACTAGAGTTTGGAATAGCAATTATTGTGATTACACATAGCTATATCCAACGTTTTCATCTTCATGTTTTTAGGTTTATTTGTTTAAATTCTAAAAAATTGTTTGGAAGATGATTTTTTGCAGTATTAATCTTTATGGTTTCATATATTGCAATTTGTTATGGGATATGTGTGTTTGCGTCCGTGAACTATGATTGTCCCATACTTTGTCAAAAGTTAAGTCTTTCATATGTCGATATGCATGTATTGATAAAAGAATGAATGAACTTTTGACATTACAAAAGTTAAAGCCTTTTATGTCATATTTTGATGAAAGAAAGGATAAAACTTTTGTTTACGTGGATTATGTCTATTGTATGTCATTGTGCAAATAGTGATGGAAAATAGAATGAATCCTTGTTTATTCCGCACTATTGATCTTCCATGATCCATATTTTATGTATATACTGTGCGGCTCCGTAAGTTCTCTTATGTTGAGCATTTCCGATTAGATTAATCATGGGTTTTCTTGTGGTTAATCCAATTGAGTATTATTTGGATTCAAATTCATATTCGTATGTGATTTGTTATGACCAAAGAAATCCTTCTTTTCTTGTGAAAGTAAGATCACTCCTGTTTTTCTTTTGGGAATGACATTTTATGGGGAGAGTTCTTAATTGAACTTGTGCTTAATTGCCAAATCTTTGTGGGGAGTGCGGATGTGGAATATTATAGGGGTTATCTTGTATCTTTATAAACTCATTGATGAAAGCATTTAGCTTCGGCTATATGATTGCATCTAAAAAGTTGATGTGTACTTTGTTTTGGTCATGAAATGTCTCTATGGAAATTTCATTAGGATTCCGCTAGTTTTCGTACCTTTGCCAATTTTTTGACAAAAGGGGGAGAATTAATGTGTAGTTCACACTACAAATACATATGGTTTTCGGATCATTATGTAAGGGGGAGTGGTTTCCATGTGAGATGGAGTATTGACTAAGGGGGAGTGATACATATCACCATAGTATTGTTGTCCAAGTTGTGATGCAATTGAACTTTGATACTAGTTGTATAATCCCCACACCTCCTGTGTGATACTAGTTGTATAATCTTGAGTCGATTCTTCTTTAACCTTAGGTTTCTATCGAGACCCTGTAGGTTAACGACTTGAAGACTTCATTAGGATTGTGAAGCCACACCGATACTACTTTCACGTAGTTGTGTGATTTGATCTTGCTGTTTCTATCATACTAAGTATAATCGTAAAGATTGGCTTGATACTGATTTCTACGATAGGCAGGATATAAAAGAAATCACAAACATCTTCGTCTCATCGTTTGTGATTCCGCAATATCTTTTTTCGCTAGTCGATTAAGATTATTGTGATGTAATTGATAATACTAGGCTGTTCTTCGGGAATATAAGTCCGGGTTATCAATTGGTTCCTGTTCACCTTGATTTACCAAAAGGAGGAACAAAACTCGTAGGTATTTCTGTGGGAGACAGATTTATCTATTACCGTAGACTTTTCTGCGTGATACAGATTTGTTTATTAAAGTCTTCGACTTTGGGTCGTACCAACTCTTAGTTGTGGGTGAGATCAACTTAGGGAATCAAGTGCGTAGTATCCTGCTGGGATCAGAGAGTAAGGAGCGCAACTGTACCTTGGATCATTGTAAGATTGATTGGGGTTCAACTACAGTCTAGACCGAAGTTAGTTTGTAGTAGGATAGTGTCTTTAGCGGCTTAATACAAAGTGTGTGTTCAACTGGACTAGGTCCGGGGGTTTTCTGCATTTGCGGTTTCCTCGTTAACAAAACTTCTTGTGTCTGTGTTATTTCTTTTCCGCATTATATTTTGTTATATAATTGAAATATCACAGGTTGTGCGTTTGAATCGATCAATTGTGAAATCCAACCTTTGGTTGTTGATTGAAATTGATTGATCCTTGAACATCGGTCTTTGGTACCGTTCAAGTGTTTTCTCTTGTATTCAATAGACTCGCAGATTTCTATTTGCTTGAGTAAGTATTGAATCGAGAAAGAGAGATATAACTCTTTGATATACTTTTATTAAGATTGAGTCTGACTGTCTAGTTGATTCTCTTAAAAGTATATTGGAGTTATTCCATACAGATAGATAATCGAAATATTGGGTGTGGTTGTTGTACCCCCGCTTTTTCAACTTCATCATCAAAATGTATAGATCCAAACCATGGCGCAATTCTGGGAATTCGTTCATCTACAATAATAAAGGAGGCTTGACACATCTTCAAATCATTCATAGGGGTTCGCCTATTATGCCGACCCAAGCAAGAGCAAGCCCGGGACATCTTCATATCTACTGGAGCCGAAACGACAAGAGAGCAGCCTCAAGAAGATAACGGTGCCCACACCATCATGTCATGAAAAAATCCGCAACCGAGATAACTTCACACAGAGGAAGATTCGGAAAGTTGCTGCACCAAAAGGATCCACGTTTCCCATATTTCCTTTGCCCAGAGAAGCGGGTAATGCTGAAGAGTTCTCCAAATTTCCTACCGGAAGAACCTATACTGGGATGTTCCAGCAAACTAACAGGCATCTCGATGACTACGTCAAGAGATCCAAAATGGAAGCCCTCGATTTCCAAGTATACTCCTGGTACTAACACATCAACAGATAACTCACAAAGAGAGACACCTCATCAGCAGCGTCACCCACATATATGGCATGTGGTTTAGAAAGGTTATGGGTCATTTTGCAAGAACTCCGTCAGAAACATTTTTACACTGCCCTCCAGAAGAATTGAAACTGGTGCTAATTGGTGAAGAATCTGGGAGTGATACATATACCAAACGATTCGTATGGAAGTCTTCTACAACATACTAAAAGGGCATATCAATCCTATGAATGAGATATAAATAGAAGCTGAAACTCCCCGACTACGTGACAGCTGAAAACCTATAGAATTCTTCCTGGAAAGTTCTGAATTCTCGGTGTTAGGTACTTTTCACCCACCAAACGGACTCCGAATTAATAAATTCTTTTTTCAAAAGTTAGATTTTCCTATTATCAAAAGAATGAGAGGTCAATCACCTCATTACGATATCGGACGAAGATTTTGCGGCCGTTTTGGAAAGAAGACACGAATCTGAAATTTTCATCAAGTCGATACACCAAGGTCGCAGGCAAGCAACAATAGGCAAGCTGCCGCACGCAGAGAATCATGGAAGAGCTACTTCGCCGAAATAAGAAAAGAGAAGGACAAGAAGAAATAACCTCACGGACATGAGTTATATTAAAAAGAGGAATCCTTCTTTTGGGCCATAATGTCCGAGCAAATCCTTGCGTGTTACCAGAGTCCTTGGCCGTGGCCGCCACGCCACTCCTTCCTGCCAAAGATTGTGCCATAGCCGCCACTCCTTCCTCCAAAGGATAGTGCCATAACCGCCCCTCCTTCCTGCCAAGGTTTGTGCTCGTAGCCGCCACTCATTCCTGCCCGTAGCCGCCACTCCTTCCTGCCAAATAGCCGCCACTCCTCCCTGCCAAGGACCGTGCCGTATCCGTCACACTCCTCCCTGTTAATGATAGTGATCGCATCCAGCCAAGGTTCGTAGTTGTGGCCACTTTTGTCCCATCCCTCCAAAGCTCATGGTCGTGGACAGTTTTACTCGCTTACACGTCCAGCCAATCCCTTTGCTTCCATGGATGCCCATGCAATTCTAGCCAACCTATTTTGTTCCCACGACAATGTAGTCTCTTTTGATCGCATCTGCTGCCAAGAACCGTTGTTTTTTGTTTGTCGATACCAGCTAGAGCTTCACCATAGCAACAACCACTACAAAGGTAATCCATACTTATCCATATTTTAGTTTCACATGGTAGAAGTAATAGAGTCACCAGTACGGATGCAAGATGGTGATATCTTTATCATGGTCAACCCACCGACCATACAAGATAGAAACATGTAAACCACACTTGGGGACTGAGGCTCTACACGGAATCCCTTCACTGTCAAAGCTCAGAAGACACGGTCTACTCTTCAAAGGTGTAGCATAAGGATATCATCACCTCTCTGTATAGAAGGCGCCTGTAACACTTTACGAGATCGCGACGGATCCCAAGCCTACTCAGAGAAAACAACTTCAGTAACTAAAGGGAAGTGCGACAGGGGACTGCTCATCGCAGTCCATCCCCGACAACAATCAAAGATTCATGAGATAACTCCAGATACGCGGCTGAAACATTTTTCTTGAAGAAACAGGGGGAGCCACGATTAACAACATAACTCTCTTACTTCTACCTCTTTGTTATCCAGAATATTTCATCTATGTGATATTCCAAGCATCCCAGCATCGCATCTAGGAGAGTACAATAAGCTTGTATCAAATCCCAGAGGCGTGGATTCAAGGTGATACAATCGAAGTAGGCTACACTTAGGGACTGAAGCCTCCTTCAGGTTTAGAAGTTTAAACGCAGTCACCACCTTACCAGCGAATGCAGTAGAAGCACATCTTCCACGAGAAAAATAGGCTCAAGATAATTACACATGGGGATTACCAGCATGGGATGCCTTCACTTCCCTCAACCAGGTTATTTCTGATGTCAACATCGTCACTGTCGATGCTTTACGAGCCGCAGGAATTTCTCAACATGAAGCCGTACACGTGCATCAAAGACTCCAAAAGCACGTCGCAGAGATATTCACATATCCGGCCACGCCATCGGATCTACTCTAATGACCATACAGAGGTATAACTAGGGACTTCTCATCACATCCCATTCCATACAACAGTCCAAGATTCAGAAGATGGTTCACATGATGTCGCTTGGAATGAAGTTCTTGAAGACTTGATAGCAGCACATTGGCAATGAAACGCCTCTCAGCTCGTCTACTTCACCCAACGACTCCAGAATATTTCGACCATACAAGCATCCATATCATATCATCATCGCAATCAGAAAGGCAAGAATAAGCCTTCCAGACACTGGCTCAGCAGTCCAGACACCAAATAACTTAAAGTCAAGGACGGATCAACAACGCAGCTACACTCTCCAAGATTATCCCTGACATGATCATTGCCGAGCATATATTTCATCCATCCATCCCAGGAGTGCAATGGAGTTTGGTAAATTTTGAAATCCACTAGAGAGTTTAGATGCTCATTCTTCTGGAGTCAGAACCTTATTACACATTCTGGAGAAGATCGATGGTATTGTTGGGTGTCTACATGCGCAAAATAAAAAAGAGCACCTACCTTGAGTTCTCTTGGCTCGCGTTGCTGCTGATTATAACTATTGGAGATTGCTTTGTTGCCATTGACGCCGCTAACAAAGAAAGTCATTCACACCGAGCTAAATTCCAAGTTTGATCAACTATTCATGGATATTACACTCACAACTAAAATACGAAGACAAGATGAACTTACCATGCCGCTGACGATTGGCACGCCTATGATTGAGCTGCTGCAAACGAACACAAGAATCAGACGAGCGAATAATAAAAGGGGAGGAAGTTAGCACGCCCTTTTATATGCATAACACTTTTGGAATTCGAGTAGAGGATGGTTTTCCTTTTGGACCATGCACGGAAGAAGGCAGCTGGGCCCGAGGCGCCAACGCTCCATGGCACCAACCTCCATGACCGAACTAGTAGCGCGCCAGCACGAGGAACACCAGCCGCTCAACCTGCAATACTTCGTGGACAGGCCAGCCGCTCAACCTGCAACGCTCCGTGGCCAAGCTAACAGCGCGCCAGTACAAAGATCACCAACCCCTCGTACTTGATGCCAAAGGTCGGTCAAACTTTTCCTAGTGAGAGGTGCAATACGAAGGAGTGTAAAACTGTTTTGCCTATAACTTGTTCGTCCGAACTCGGAGCGACCTCATTCTTTTTGCGTTGGTTTCGTAATTCAATTCCCTAAAAGATTGAGTTAATTGCAATACTTGATTCTTTGTTGAATATTTATGGTTGTTGATGGTGGTTTTTAGTTCAAGGATAAAATTGTGAAACCCTGTATTTGATGCGCCATCATTCTGCAAAGAAGATTGAGCCATTTAAAAGTGATGAGTACCCAAGCCTCTTTACTTACATATGTATTGAGCAATTCAGTATATTTATGTATCCAGAATGGTGCGTGTAGCAACAACTCCAAATATTCTGTAAATTTTTGAGTATTTTCCTATGATATGTTCCCCAGCTGAACCCTTAGTATTGGTATGACATGACAATTAGTGTTCACTCGCAGCTGAGTAGAACGAATTTCCAGAAGTATCAAAGTTAAGGTCTGCATGAAAATGCTCAATCAGAAGACGTGCTAACTGCTCTCTGAGAATAAAAGAATTTTGTGTCAACACACATAATTTTTTAACTTTGTTCAAATTTTGTGATAACTCACAAGATTCAAGTTTTCGGCCTAATTAATTTGCAAACATTAGGTCTTTTGCGCCTTGTGCAAATATCTCGAACCCTATTAGTCGAGGCCAAACCTAGGTAAGCTAGGAAACTTATCCCCCATGGAGATAGTAGGAGCAAAGTCCTACCAGAAAACAAAAAAAAAAAGAGGAATTGTGGCAAATAAGAGCAATGACAAAAGAGGCGCGGCCACGCCACATAACCGGCCAATCCGCTCCAATAGGCGCCGCCTGTGGCCGTTGGACACGCTCCATGTTTGTCTTGCCGGCCCCCTTTCCCATCGACCAATCAGGTCGCTCTAAATACGCCACATGTATTTAGAATGAGGCCGGCCCTATGCTGCTTGCCGGCCCCTTTTCCATCGACCAATCAGGTCGCTCTAAATGCGTCACGTGCATTTATAATGAGGATGGCCCCATGCTGCTTGCCGGCCCCCTTTCCATCGACCAATCAGGTCGCCCTAAATGCGCCACAATTTAGAATGAGGTCGACCCCATGCTGCTTGCCGGCCCCCTTTCCTATCGACCAATCAGGTCGCTCTAAACCCTCTACACGCATTATAAAGGCTAAACTGCGCCGAATAGTCGACATGCCAATTAGCTAATCAAATTGCCAAACCGCGCCAACATGCTAATTGGCAGGCCATTCCTGGGCAGCAACATTCCATAACAGCGCGGCCGCGTGCTACCTATTTTTTTTTGTGGCCAACGCCATAACAAACCCTAACCAGGGTATTCTGAACTCTTGGTTTAGTGGCATTAGTCGAATCCAAAAGAAACCCTAATTCCTAATCGTGGCCTAAATTGTGCTACTTCGACCCCACAACGTGCCACTGATGAGGTTGTCAACCTATCAAGAAGTAGTGAGGCAAGTCGAGTTCGTATCCACAGGGAGGTGTGAGCTTTAAGTTATTATGTAAGACAAATTGATGTTTTTGGAAAACACAAATTCTGAAAATTTCAAAGTTTGTAATTCAAATTATGAGATGGAATTGACTAGAGATTCATTCGCCACAACCAAACAAGATATTATTAATCATACAAGTTCTACTCCCAATTGATTTCGATTGTTAACAACTTTTAGACAAGTTATAAGCTCAACTAATCTTTGGATTCCTTAAATCACCGCATAGAATAAGTTCTCTAGCGGATTCTAATCAAATGAACCACCTAAAATAAGCTCTCTAGGTGTAATTCAATCAGTTGATAAATTTGTGAATCAAGTTGCTCCTAGCCACATGTTCGTAAGCTTGACACGTTAACCTAGGGTTATCTTTTACACACTATTGCATACAAAATCCCTTTGCGACAAATAGTGCATCACTACTTATGTAAAGATCACTCTAACATTTACGGATTAAAGTTCTCTATACTAGCATTAGAGTTTCATACAAGATACCTAATTGCGCACTTAGACAACTAGCATACATCTCATGGTCATAAGATCGGTAAAAGATAATCAACAAAAGAATAATTATCGAAAGAATAACTTGCGTAAACTTGATTAATAAAACATGTTCGAGGAGTTTTAAAATCCTCCCTAATCAATAAAGCTATTAGATGCTCATGTTCTTAATAGTAAAACACATGGCTAAAAAGAAGTTCAGAAAAGCAAACAGTTGAGATGAAAATCCTGGCAGCAAACCAAGCTGCTGTTGATAATGCTCAGGTTCAAAGTTCCGTGCCTTCCTCCGGTGGTAAAAGAGATAGCTTTTGTTCTGTTTATGCGCCTCCCTTATATATATTTCCTGCCCTGTAAAATCGCGACCTAAACAAACCCAATGATCCTAAACATACATTAACCATGTAAGCTCCCAATCTCAGCCGTTAAACTCCCACAACTGATGGCAAATATAGCATGTGTTGGCTGTTTTCACGGACCGAAACTCTATTCAAAACTGGTGCCCAACTTCCATATTTTGTACGACTTCTAAATCAGGTCCAAGCAGCTTGCCAAACACTCCTCAAACATAGCCATGGAACCATTGCCAGGCTCCGCACACAAGCAAGGCATAACTGCACTTCTTATTCTCCAACTGGACTGCCGATAACATCACCTGAAATCATCCAGAACCAGCCACTTCTCCTTGTTTTTCTCTCACAATGCACATCGCCATTCATACTCAAGCTCTGTGTTGCTTCTCTCAGCCTTTAAATCTCAGTGTCTCTCATAATTACAACAACCACAGTTCTCGGCATCCACATCCTGCCAATCCCTGGCAGCAGCATCTCCTGTTCAGTACCAACATCTCAATCTGAGCCATAAACCACCACTTGAACTGCAGCTGAAATTTTATTCCACACCCATGCCTGCAATTCCATTCTACTTCTCTTCTTCTCATAACTTAGCCAAGTCAACTATTAGTAGCAAAAGCCGCATCTTCAAAACTGAAATCTCTGCCCAGAACACCACATAGATTCCTCCATGGCACCAATAACTCATTTCTGCAAACTCAAATCCAATCAAAATAACCCCTGAACTTGAGCTATTCTTCTCAGCTACCTGTACCCTTTTCTTCTCGCTGCCTGTACAACCACCATTATATCAAACCAAATACCACCAGCTCTATCTCATTGTTGATCCTGAATTCTTCTCCTAACCCTTGGCAGATGATCATATAAAGTCCATGGAAAAGATGGCATTGGCTCAGGCTTTCTGTCAAACACTTTGTATGTCGTTCAACTGTTGGCCTTTGTTCTCTCCTCTTGGCTCTATTTCTTCCCATATTCGAGTTCTCTGCAAATCATAACACAAACCCATTGCTCCATTCAGTGTAAACTGTTCAATCACCACTCTAATCTTAACATTCAGTCCCTGATAACGACAACACTTCTCCCTTGTATTCTCAGCTGATATATAGTCTTGAAACTCCACCTTGTGCTCCTCCATTCGAGACCCATCATTCCTACAGCCCTTAGCTTCTTGACACTCTCAACTTCCTCCATTTTTCAGCCTCAGTCGATGACAGCAAAACCTTCTTCTACAATTGATTTTCCTCGGCCAAAACCTTTAAAACTTCAACCACAGACTCTGTAGTTTCTTACCAGTACGAGCTTGTCCTAACCCACTGTAAAACACCCTTGATCCGTGGCTAGAACTGACGGCACAAATCTGCAGGCTCGGTCGATGGCTACTGGAACAACGGCATACTTGAATCTTGTCTCTGCTTGTGAATTGAATCTGGTTTCAAAGAGACCTAATTTCATTTCTTTGTATTGTTTCTCCACTAGCATATGTGTGCTGGGCTTGTGATACATCCACTGAACTCGTGTGAAGTCCATTTCTTTTACAGAGTGTAGAAGGTAGCCGAGCCATTGGTATTGTTAAGCCCACTACAACTGGCCAGCAGGTCCAGCACCCACTACAACCACCACACAAGTTCCATTTTGGTGTAACCAAATTGAAACTATGATGGGACCATGTCTTGGGAATTTTCCTGATATAAAACATTTAAGAGAAAGAATTTAGTGGCGCTTTTCCTTCCTTTTCGCAGCTTCGAGCCATTGTACCTAAAACCATAGAAAAGAATCGTAATACACAAAATTCCAAGAAAACTAATAAGAAGAGTATAAGAAATCGTTATCGAAATTGGGTGTTTTAGAAAACTATCAGCCACAAGCCATGTGGGACCCAGAAGACCCTAAAAATGGCGTCATACTATGGCCACCCATGGCTATCCTTGCATCTATGGTTGTTCCCACACTATGGCCTTGCCATAATTTCGTTGACGCGGCCATGGCACTATCCGCACAAAAAATGTCACCGTGCCGCGGCCACATGCCACACGCGCTAATTAGGGTTGTGGCATGTCAAACCCTAATTTAGGCAGGGCCGCTACGCCAACCATGCCACAATGCTACTGGCAGGCGCCATTGCGCCACTATGCCAACTGACAGGCGCCATTACGCCGTTATACCACTACTGGCACCAACAAGAAGTGGCCATAATCAACGGTCACCCATTTCCATAAATTACAATCTCAGCCGTCTAACTTCGCCAGCCGAATTGACTGGCCTAGATTAAATTTTAGGCGACCAATAAGATGTTATCATAGTCGCCACGATATTTTGTGAGCATTAGCTTTACACATAACTTAGTTGTTTAACCTAATAGCGCCATATGTTGTTCTTTGCGGCAAGTCTCATGACTTGGCTCATCAAACATGACCACCCGCCACTTAGCTTGCGCGCGATTGGTCAGATTAACTAGGTCTTGCACACAAGACCCACTCAGCAATCTGCTGCACATTTTCCACGAAAAATACTCGACACATCAAACATGTCACAAACTGGGGGATGCTCATCAGGGTATTGGTCTGGCAGTTTACAGTGTGCGGCGTGCAACACGCCCATTACAAGAAAGTGTCAAGAAAGCGGGCAGTTAGTGGCGGCAAGAAGTAGTGGGTGTAAATTAACTTGTTTCCTTCATAGTGGGGATGTGGTTTCTAGCATTTACACGTTACCCTGCTTCTCAATCACTCAACTACTCCCACTTCCTACGAGATCATGGTGCGTTCAATTATGACTTGTATAAATAGGTTTCTACCTACTTAGACCAAACATAAAGTTTTTGGTTAACAACAACACAAGTATCCAGAAGAACACAAAAGAACTAATATCTTACATTCCGCGATCCAGTTACACATTCTGATACAAGTCATAAAATAGCCACACCTTCATAATTAAACATTCTGGTCTCAACACCTTCTTTGCTTCCCTCCCTAAGACCAACCCTTCTCCTTCACTTTGTGACCGAAGCAAGACTGGAACAGACATTTCTTTGTTTAGGCCAGGATTGTACAGATTGATCTCTCGAATCTAAAGTACTCCCATGCAGTGCATTTGTTTAGGTCTAAATTCGTTTCTCATCAACACACCCAAATTTACCAAAACCGGCAGAAACAGTTTTTACCCCAAAACAATGGTGTATTGCATTTGGATTTATTAGATGTCCGATTTAGTTTTCATAAATATTCGATCTCATATGTTGTGGACCCTTATGGTTTGGGTGACTTTTTGGTTTAGCAGGATTAAATTCTAGCCCATGTTGGTAGGCTTTATCAAAGGATCATAAGGGGTTCTGATTGAAACAATATGTGAAAAAGTCACAATATGTTGAATCGTTTGGTTTAGCATAAAAGCAGATGTGTTTCGGGGTTTTTAACTTTTGCTTGCAATAGTTAAAATCCGATTTTCAACCTTTCTCTGGTAAAGGTTGGTTGTTGTTATTCTTTTGTTTTGCATAAGGATGACAACATAATGATATTTCGATATCAATTCTCCCTGGAAGAAGATGCAAACATATTGGAGAATATGATGAGAAATTTGAGGTAACGACTTTGTTAGTTAATCGTTTTCCTGTTTAAGAAAAGCCTGAGTTTATTGCGTATATTTATTATTTTTTCTTAACAAAATTTCGGTACAATTGATGTTTTATTCCATTATTTGTGTATGGATGTGTGTGTGGTTCAATTGTTTCCGGTTAAGAAAAACTATTGTTATCTTGCTTTATTGTTTGGTATCAATCGTTTAGGCTTACAAAATTTCGGTGCAATTGCGGTGCTTTAATGTCTATGTTGTTTCAATTGCTTAGGTTGAGGTGAATAATTATGCAAGTTGATTTATTTGGTTTGTATGAATTGTTTATGGCTTAACGAAAGAAAAGGTTTTTGGGATGAATTGTTTAGTCCAATTCGATTAGGATAAGAGAAACTAAGTTAATTCTGATCTTAGTTAGACTTATCAAAGTGGAGGTTTCGGTTATTCAAGTCTAATCGAATGCCTTAACAAGAAATGCTAGTTAACTAACCTAGTACTTGTATTGTTTAAAAGTAAAAGGTCTAAGTTATATGGATAATTAGAACTTGATGAGAAAAATAGAGTTATCTTTATTTTGGTCTTATCGAACAAGCGATTGTATTTGTACAATCGGTTTAGCAAAGGAACTAAGGTGCTTAGTCGATTTTTGGTTTGCTAAACTATTAGGGAAAATTGCTTGGGGCAATTGATCGCTGTCGTATGCGTCAAAAATAATTTCACTTTCCTAATCAATTTCTTAAAGTAACCAATTGGGGGGATTTCTTATTTCTATTTAAGCAATAAAAACAAATTAAAAGCAAAATAAATTGTAGAAAGTAATCAATGGAGAGAGATATTGATCAAGGAATTCATCTTCAATCTTAGACATGTGCTTGCATATACGATTAGAATTACGATTTAATCTCTTGTGTTATCAAAAGCCTAGAGAATCAAGAAAGCAAGATAATCTATTAATTTCTCAAGTTCATCAACACACACATTAGGGCTGCGTATGTGAATCCTACCTAAAGAATAACCTAACGCCTTGCGCTAATCAAGTTCAATTCCTAGGAGCATTAAGTTTTAAATAGGCTAATCAATGCAATTGTCATGCGCCGCACAAAACAATTCGGACAATGATCAAACTCTACATATGATTACGAGAGTGTATCACTACAAACCGTAAACATATCATGCTACTTGTATTCAAGGTTATCGCTTGATGAAAAACCCTAAAATAGCTATGGACTAAGATGCAAGTTCAATTAATTGGCCACTTAACTAATCAAACACCATAATCCTATCACAATACTTCAATCATGTGATCATAAAAATAGTAGAGAATTGAACGATAATCAAGAGAGAAAACTAATACATAAAGCAAACACAAGTTTTAGAAATCGGACTACATCCTTAACCAATAATAGAGAATTTAGCTACTCATAGCTATGGAGTTCATCACAAAAATATGAGTTGAATTAAAGAAGAAGATGAACAAAAGCAAACCCTAGTTGCGTAACCAAAAACGGCTCTCCAAAGTTCCAAGAATAAGATATAAGATGATCTCCCAAAAGTTGTAGAATTCTTCTTTTTATAGCCTTTCCTTCCTTCCAAAATTAGGTCAAGCCTTCAAAGTCCAATAGATAAAAATCCACCAAGCCCATAAGAGAGAGACCGTGTAGAAAATACGTCCAAAAAGTCATCGCTAGGAAAAGCTGGTATTGTGGCGGAAATCGACAGGAAAGGTCGCTAGGAAAACATCCCAGGTGACCGGCAAAGTCCGCCTTGGCCACTGGCCAACGGGTCGGATCGGGTCAACGGCCGGACGGTCGGGCCGACCCAGCCCGAGTCGGGATCGGGTGAGTAAGTGAGTCACAACTAGATCGACACGGATGAGTTAGATAATCGTCGACTCACCCGATCCGAATGGCCTTGGCCTCGAGCCATGCATGTGCGAGTTTGCTGCACTATCCTTGTGCAACTGTGATGCACAACTCACCAGCTGCAGCTTCATGTTCTTGCTTAGCTACCTATCTCACACAGCATCACCAGTACCTCATTGCATTAGCGCCTGCACTTGCACAACTGCAACTCCAATCCCAACTGCTACTCTCGCCTTGTTCTTCCTCATCAACTCCATTTCAAACACCAACCATTCTTCTTCACTGCCATCACCAGTGCCCTTTCTCCACCACATTCACAACAGCAACTCCTTTGCACAAAGAACTTAATCGCCCGAGTTGCTTCTTGCGCACCCGCAATGCCATCTGAGCCATGATCGCACTTCATTGCCAACTTGCAACTTCACAAAGCATTACCAGCTCAAGCTGCACCGCATACTCTCAAGCCGCATTTCCTTCTCACTTCTTGGCTCAATGCAACCACCACCACAATCACCTCACCAGTGCAACCAATTCCCAGCACAAGACCACCACCATCGCATTACAATGCCTTCCCGCAATTCCTAGCATACATCTAACAATGCTCAATCATTTAGCTTCAACTTTCAAACTCAATTCTTCACCAATTCCATGCCTGCACTTTCCCTTCCTTCAGTCATTAACAGACCCATTAGCTCACTCGAGTTTCTTCCATCACAGGCTTCATAAATCATTCACCAGAGAAACCCTAGCTCATCTGTTGTGCCATTTCCACAAGATCACCCGATCCCTCTTCTTGTAACCTTGCAGCTCATTTGCTCCTTGCAGCATCTCAATCGGCTCCACCAGACCCTTCCATTCCTATTCAAGCCAACATAAGTTCACAGTTCATCAAAATCCATTGCCACTTCTTCTTAGCCAACACCACTCAATCACTTCATCCTTTGCTCGCTGTCGAATCGAACCTCCCAAGCTCAAGTTCAAGCTCAACATCTCATTAATTGCTTCAAATCCTCACATAGCTCTACAAATCCCAAAAGAACTTGATCGGTCAATGGCCACACGACCCCTAACTCAGACAGAACCCATGTATTTCTGGCTCTTTCACAGTTCCAAAAACCCATTCCTGAGATCCTTCAAACTCCACAAACCCGTCACCAATTTCAAATTCGCATCAAACCCCTCTTCTTTGCGCATCAGATTCACACAAAGATTCAGTTCAAACCCTTCTTCATATCCTCTCGATTAACTTGAATACCCATCCATCCGAGTCTTCACAAACTCAAAACAAAATCATCCATCGATCCCTTTTAGCCATTCCTCCCGAATTTCTCCATTGCCTCCTCACTGCATCTGTGCTCGAGCTCATCCTCATAAATCGAGAGCATCCACAAAATCCGTAGAAACCCCAACTCAGAATCCCCCAAATTCAAATCATACCACTGCCATATACCAAATCCGTTCAAACCCTTTGTTCCCTGTTTGTCTTTCAACCATATATGACTTAACCCCAACCTTAACCATCAAATCTTCCTTGTTCTTCAAAGACGCATCATTTCTTCCTCCCTTTCCCGGTACTCGATTCAATCAGCAGCTTCTCAAATAAAACTCGATTCAGCTAAATTTTCCCACATCTCGACCAACACAATCATCAGACCTTGGCTTGCCTGCTTCTCAATCTATGCTCTTGTTCTTCTCGGATTTCAATTTCCCTCACCGAGCTTCACAACTCTCCGAATTTCTTGGTTCGGATTAAAGAAAATGATTGAGAAATAATTTTCTCAATTTAGGTTGGATTATACATGGGACAGATTCGGACACCCCAAAGACTTGGGATAAGGGTCACCTGAGATGGTAAACCCCTTAACCTTTGCTGGTCACTATGTAGTGCTCCTTCAGATATAGTTTCCCCTTAACCTTGGCTGGGCTTCGGATAGTGTTCGCCTACGAAATGACAATTTTGCCCTTTTGGCTCAAATTGGTTGATTTCCGCTTCTTTTCTTCCGTGCGACTCCAGAGTACCTAAAAGACTCAAAAGCAAACATAAAATACATAATTCACACGAAAAATAACAAAGAAAGCATAAACTATATATAGTAAATACGGTGTATTCTACACCTATCAGATTCCCCCCACACTTAGACTTTGCTAGTCCTCGAGCAAATCAAACAAAACAATAAAATACAACAACTCCGTGTCGCCGAGGCTACGGTCACTTTTAGCATAAATAACAAGCCTTTAAACCCCTAGGTGTCCCTAGTGGACGAGTTATAGTCTCGTGAGGGTTTACTAGAGATTTACCCACAAAACCTATTTTTCCAACTTACTAGTTCTCGTAATGATAGTATCCAACGCGTTTAAGAAGACATAGAGATTCTGCACACTACTCATAAGAAGTTAGACACAAAAATGAACACAATCTCATTCTTAAAAGTTGAGAGAGAAATAACCATCCCTTCTCGACTAAAATTCGGGTTCGGAGTGATCAAAAGTCTCGACTGCCTCACAAGAAAGGGTTTTATGATATTGCTCTCAATAATAAACGACTTTTTATGGGTCACACATGTGTCCAAAGTTGGAATGAAGAGAGAATCCTGCGACACGTTGAATGGTAGGAAGGAAAAACCCTCCGAAGTATTTTGAAAACCCACATCTTTTATATATTTTTGAAAACCCATTTTCTGACGATCTCTTCGAAAGGAAATCAACCATTTAACGAAGGTGGGAATAAGCTTACTTGCCGTGAATCCGTTCGGCGTGCGCCTAGCACCACTCTCACAAACATCCATAGAAACGTCTCCGGTCTTTTATCGGTGTCTTCATCTTCGTCTTCGGTCTTCAACTCTTGATGATAACTCTTGAACTCCGTAGAATCTTGACAATATGATTCTTTCCTCAAATTCCTTGTCGCTTGAAACTTCATTATAGATATTCCTTCTTTCCATAGGCTTTATTGAAAGAATACAAAAATAAAAACAAACTATACAAACCCAATTTTTTTTTTTTTTTTTTTTTTTTTTTTTTTTTTAAGACAAGAGAAAACAAAATACAAAATAAAATAAAATACAAAGGCCATGATGTAAGTACTTTACCGCTTGAATCTTCACAACTTATATGTCTTGATATCATAGACTTCTCGAATTCTCATCCTTTATAATTTTCACTCTTGTATATTAGTCTTCAACTTATAAAATTCTCGCTCCCCTGTTTTGTTGCTTTACTCAAATCGAAATCTCGCCCATTTTATACCATTGTTTGTAAACCTCGAACGTGTTCAACTTTCCTTCGAATTTGTGATGCTCCTCTTGTTGATGATGATGGTGTTTCTATGGACCTGTTGGTGTAGAGAGAGATAAGGTGGATGGTGCTAACTGCGAACAAGATCACAAGTGGTATGTAAGTTAGCAATTCGATGTCACCAACATGCTTGATAAAAATAGCACTCAAGAGATCAAAACAGTGCTTCTATGGTGGGAAGTTGGACAGCTCACCATTCCTCACTCGGAATTTACGTACGGTGACACACACTCTAAAAGCACAAATTTAGACAGTACAAAGAATTGAAGGTTGGTGCCTCACATTATGTAACATGGGTAGTCTCCACTATAGGGGATCACTGTTCTAATACCGAATTCGGTTTGCACCTTATTTGCCAGCGGCATGGTTAAATCCAACTTTAACTCTCATACAATTAAGAAACCCGATCATGTTCTCTGTCATCTCTAAGTTCAGTCACTATTATGAGAATTTCGATGTAATCTTAGCGAAATGTATACTATGTGACTCTAAACTAACTACAAGTTGGAGTTTTCTTATTCACTAATTCAAAAAAAAAAAAAAAAAAAAAAAAAAAAAGTTGAAAAATTGCAAAAATTTACAACATAAACCACTCCCCCACACTTAAACTTTACATTGTCCTCAATGTAATTGAATCATCCAAAGAAAGTCAAGGTGGGAAATCCTAACGGAAACAAAAAAAATCAGAAAAAGTAAAAACATGACAAGAAAAGAAAAGAAAAGATAAGAAATACAAAACCGATGGGTTGCCTCCCATTTAGCGCTTGGTTTAAAGTCGTCGGCCCACTATCTCCTTGCTTTCTATGACTCCTCCGGAGGGAGTACTTCCACAAGATTAACTCCTTCCACGACATCCGAAGAGAAGTTCTCATAATATGGTTTCAACCGGTGCCCATTCACTTTAAGTTCATTACCTCGTAGCTAAACTACGAATTTCCACCGCACCATGAGAAAACACATTAGTCACAATAAAAGGTCCAATCCAACGTGACCTTAATTTACCCGAAAATAATTGCAAGCGAGAATTAAACAAAAGCACTTTCTACCCAATGCAAAATTGTTTCTTAGAAATCATATTATCATGAAAAGCCTTCGTCTTTTCCTTGTAAATCCGTGAGCTTTCAAATGCATCATTACGAATCTCCTCTAGCTCTTGAAGTTGTAACTTCCTTTTCTTTCCAGCACTATCCAACTCCATGTTGCATTGCTTAATAGCCCAAAACGCCTTATGCTCAATTTCCACGGGTAAGTGACAAGGTTTACCATAAACAAGCCTAAAAGGAGACATCCCAATAGGTGTTTTATATGCGGTTCTATATGCCCACAAAGCATCATTAAGTCGCATGCTCCAATCCTTCCTTGTAGGATTCACCGTCTTTTCAAGAATTGATTTCACCTCTCGGTTGGAAACTTCGGCTTGTCCACTTGTTTGTGGATGGTAGGGAGTTGCAATCCTATGCGACACATTGTACTTCCTTAACAAGCTTTGCAAGAACCTGTTTTTGAAGTGTGAACCTCCATCACTAATTATAGCCCTTGGAATTCCAAACCTTGCAAAGATATTAGCTTGCACGAAATCTGAAACAACTTTAGAATCATTAGTTGGGGTGGCCTTAGCTTCCACCCATTTCGAGACATAATCCATAAGCAAGCAAGATATAATAATTTCCATTAGAATTGACAAAAGGGCCCATAAAATCAATTCCCCATACATCAAAAACCTCCACAAATTGAATAATAGTTTGCGGCATTTGATTTCGAGCACCTAGATTGCCGGTTCTTTGGCACCTATCACATGTGATACAAAATGCATGTGCATCCTTAAACAAAGTTGGCCAAAAGAAACCACATTCTAATACCTTGAGAGCGGTTTTCTTACTCCCAAAGTGTCCTCCACAAGCATATGAGTGGCAAAAAGACAAGATAGAATTAAATTCAATTTCGGGAACACACCTACGTATTACTTGGTCACTACAATGCTTCCATAAGTATGGATCATCCCATATGTATTGGTTGCCTAACTTCTTAAGTTTGTCCCTCTCAAAGACGAGACAAGTTCTTTGGGATTTGTTTAGACACTAAGTAATTAACAATATCAGCATACCATGGTTCTCCAAAGGCAATGGAGAATAGTTGCTCGTCAAAGGAAACTTTCACGCAACGGGATAGTCTCCTTGTCCACGCAAGACGGCTCAAATGATCCGCAACGGTGTTCTCAATTCCTTTCTTGTCTTTGATTTCAAGATCAAACTCTTGCAAGAGTAATATCCATCGTATGAGCCTCGGTTTCGCCTCTTTCTTTGTAAGCAAGTATCTAAGTGCCGCATGATCAGAAAAGACAACAACTTTTGTACCAATTATATAAGAGCGAAACTTTTCTAAAGCAAAAACAATGGCTAATAACTCCTTTTCAGTGGTTGTGTAGTTTTGTTGGGCCTCATTTAACGTTCTAGAAGCATAATAAATAGCATGAGGAAGCTTCCCCACACGTTGCCCAAGCACCGCACCAACCGCATAGTCACTTGCATCACACATGAGCTCAAAAGGCTTACTCCAATCCGGTGGTTTAATGATAGGGCTGAAATCAAAAGTTCTTTCAAACGATTGAATGCCGCCACACACTTCTCATCAAATTTAAAAACCACATCTTTTTGCAATAGGTTACAAAGTGGTGATGCTATCTTGGAAAAGTCCTTGATGAATCTACGATAAAAACCTGCATGACCAAGAAAAGAGCGTATCTCCCTCACCGTAGTGGGAGGGGTTAGAGCACGAATAAGGTCTATCTTAGATTTATCAACTTCCAAGCCTTTAGAAGATATTATATGGCCTAAAACTATGCCATGAGTTACCATGAAATGGCACTTCTCCCAATTTAGCACAAGATTTGTTTCAACACATCGTTCAAGGATTAGAGACAAATTGTTCAAGCAAAGGTCAAATGAATCACCAAAGACACTAAAGTCATCCATGAACACTTCGATTATGTTTTCAACATATTCCGAAAAGATACTTACCATACACCTTTGAAAGGTAGCTGGAGCATTGCATAAGCCAAAAGGCATCCTTCTATAAGCAAAAGTACCGAAAGGACAAGTGAAAGTGGTTTTCTCTTGGTCCTCAAGTGCTATCACAATCCGATTATAACTTTGAATAGCCATCAAGAAAGCAATAGTAAGAGTGTCCGCTAAACGTTCAAGCATTTGATCAATAAAAGGCAATGGAAAGTGATCTTTTCTAGTGGTGGCATTCAATTTTCTATAATCAATACAAACCCTCCAACCGGTTTGCACACGAGTTGGGACAAGTTCATTCTTATCATTCTCCACCACCGTTACTCCCGATTTCTTTGGTACCACTTGTACCGGGCTTACCCACTTGCTATCGGATATGGGGTAGATAACTCCCACGTCCAAAAGCTTGAGTATCTCCTTTTTCACCACTTCCATCATGGGAGGATTCAAACGACGTTGCGCTTCCCTTGTAGGCTTTGAATCATCCTCCACACGAATCTTATGCATACAAACGGCAGGGCTTATACCCTTGATGTCGGCAATTGTCCATCCTATGGCCGTCTTGTACGTCCTTCGCACCCTTAGAAGTTTTTGCTCCTGTAATTCATTAAGCTCGTTAGAAACAATCACGGGTAAATCTTCATTGTCACCCAAGTACAAGTACTTCAAGTGACTTGGAAGAGGTTTCAATTCTAAACTTGGAGATTTAACAATAGATGGCACAAGTTTTTCATTATTGCAAGGTAAAGATGCATATGAAACATTCTTAGTTGCTGATTTTTCCGGTAATGAGTCAAGAGAACCAATGGTTTCTTTCATCTCATCACTATACGTATAACCGTTGTCAATAGGTGTAGTGAGCACGGTTTCCAAAGTATCAACACCATTCAACTCAAATATTTGTTGCGCCAATGTGTCCATCATATCAATGGAGAAACAAGAGTGGACATCGCTAGGATATCTCATCGTCTCGAAAATGTTGAAACGTATTATTTCTCCATCAAACTCCATAGTTAGCGTTCCCTTGTCAACATCAATAATGGGTTTCGCCGTTTTCATAAAGGGACGCCCAAGTAGCAATGGAAGAGACGAGTCTGGTGAACCTTCATCCATCTCTAACACGCAAAAGTCCGCTGGAAATACAAGTTGATTAACCTGCACAAGAACATCCTCAACAATACCCATTGGGTAGACATTAGAACGATCGGCTAATTGCAACACAATTCCGGACTTTTAAGAGGACCAAGATCAAGTGAATTGTACATAGACAATAGGCATAACATTAACGGATGCACCTAAGTCCAACATAGCTTTGTTAAATTTGGTGTTACCAATTGTGACGGGGAATGTCGAAGCTACGGGATCCTTGCACTTAAGTGGGAGTTTATGTTGTAAGATTGCCGAAGCATTCTCCCCACACTAAGCACTTCATTACCTTTGAGCCTTTGCTTATTGGTACACAAGTCCTTCAACACCTTTGCATACTTTGGAACTTGCTTGATAGCATCTATGAGTGGTATGTTCACATGGATCTTCTTAAGAATGTCTAAAATCTCCTTTTATAGTTCCGCCTTCTTGGAATTTGCAAATCTGCGAGGGAAAGGCAAAGGAGGAACATAAGTAGAAACCAGGAGTTTTAGAGTTAGAAATAGGTACCTCGAAGTTTGGGTAGAATCCTCGGTTTTCTCCTCCAAAACAGGTTCCTTAGGTGTTTCCACCGCGCCCGAATCAGTGACTTCGGGTTGCACAAGTTGTGTACCACTTCTCAACGTAATTGCATTGACACCCTCTTTTGGGTTGATAGGTTGAGAAGGGAGTTTCCCACCATTTTGTGCCTTCAATTGATTCAACTCCATAGCCATAGAACCAACTTGAGTTTGCAACTCCTTAACCGAACTCTCCGTTCTTTGCATAAAAGATTTCAGCAACTCCTCCATATTGGACCCCATAGTTTGAGGTTGTTGTTGTTGTTGAAATTGTTGCCTTGGTTGGAATTGTTGTTGTTGAGATTGAAATCCACTCGGGTTGTTGAAACTAGATTGTTGAACCGCTCCTTGCTTATTGGCATAGCTAAAGTTTGGGTGATCTCTCCATCCCGGATTGTAAGTGTTGGAGTAGGGATCATACCGTCTTTGTTGATTTGGAAAGATCGCATTAGCTTGCTCGTCTTCATAAGATTGAGAGGAACTTGGTATCACCGCGGCTGCAACTTGTTGAAGCATTGTGTTCATGTTACCCATTTGTTGACGAAGCTCTTCAACCTCGCTCACTTCACTCACCCTTCTTAGAATCACATCCGAACCACGACTCAAGAATTGTTGTGAGTTCGCTGCCATGTTTTCAATCAACTCTCTAGCTTGTGCCACCGTTTTGTTCACTAGTGCACCACCACCCGCAGCGTCGAGGAGATTCCTATCACTTGATTGGAGTCCTTCATAGAAATATTGGATAATCATAGCGTCACTGAATTGGTGGTGAGGACAGCTTCCAACCAATCTCTTGTATCGTTCCCAACATTCATATAAGGATTCTCCCACGTTTTGCTTCATCCCACAAATCTCCTTGCGAATTTGAGTAGCCTTGGATGCAGGAAAATATCTCTCTAAAAAGAGTTTCTTCAACCCATTCCATGTTGTGACACTTAGGGAGGTAAATAGTACAACCAATCCTTAGCACTATCCATTAAAGAGAAACGGAAAACCTTCAACATTGCACCATCCGCCTCAACATTTCTGGAAGCATAGCCGTGACAATGGTGTGGAAGTCCAAAAGATGTTTGTTTGGATCTTCATTCACCATGCCATGGAATTTTGGTAATTCTCTAAGCAACCCCGGCTTTATCTCAAAAGTAGAGTTCGTTTGAATACACCCCTGTTGTGTATCGAGCCTATGAGACGCCAACTCCTTGAGTGAACGATTTGCATCACCCATTGCTTCTTCTTCTTCCACGTGTGGTTCCTCTACGATTGGAACCTCTTTTCCTTCTTCTTGTTGTCGGAAAATCTCTTCTCCTACTTCCTCCTCGTGCTCGTCCGTTGTGTCTTGACTTGGTTGGAGTATTGTGCCTCGTCGAGTAGCTATCCCGCACCTTGGATAATTCAAATCCTTAGAAGCCAGAGATTAGGTACCGCAAAACAATTCTCGCAAACAAGTGAGAAACAAGACAAGAAACAAAAAGCAAAGATGAAAGCGAAATTGTAAAAAGAAACTAAAAACTTAATAACTAGCCGTGTGCCTCCCAACAACGGCGCCAAAATTTGATCATTTGTCGTATGCGTCAAAAATAATTTCACTTTCCTAAAGTATATGATAAGAAAGAGTTCGTATCCACAGAGAGGCAATTGTAGTTATTTCGTAATCAATTTCTTAAAGTAACCAATTGGGGGGGATTTCTTATTTCTATTTAAGCAATAAAAACAAATTAAAAGCAAAATAAATTGTAGAAAGTAATCAATGGAGAGAGATATTGATCAAGGAATTCATCTTCAATCTTAGACATGTGCTTGCATATACGATTAGAATTACGATTTAATCTCTTGTGTTATCAAAAGCCTAGAGAATCAAGAAAGCAAGATAATCTATTAATTTCTCAAGTTCATCAACACACACATTAGGGCTGCGTATGTGAATCCTACCTAAAGAATAACCTAACGCCTTGCGCTAATCAAGTTCAATTCCTAGGAGCATTAAGTTTGAAATAGGCTAATCAATGCAATTGTCATGCGTTGCACAAAACAATTCGGACAATGGTCAAACTCTACATATGATTACTAGAGTGTATCACTACAAACCGTAAACATATCATGCTACTTGTATTCAAGGTTATCGCTTGATGAAAAACCCTAAAATAGCTATGGACTAAGATGCAAGTTCAATTAATTGGCCACTTAACTAATCAAACACCATAATCCTATCATAATACTTCAATCATGTGATCATAAAAATAGTAGAGAATTGAACGATAATCAAGAGAGAAAACTAATACATAAAGCAAACACAAGTTTTAGAAATCGGACTACATCCTTAACCAATAATAGAGAATTTAGCTACTCATAGCTATGGAGTTCATCACAAAAATATGAGTTGAATTAAAAAAGAAGATAAACAAAAGCAAACCCTAGTTGCGTAACCAAAAACGGCTCTCCAAAGTTCCAAGAATAAGATATCAGATGATCTCCCAAAAGTTGTAGAATTCTTCTTTTTATAGCCTTTCCTTCCTTCCAAAATTAGGTCAAGCCTTCAAAGTCCAATAGATAAAAATTCACCAAGCCCATAAGAGAGAGAGACCCGTGTAGAAAATATGTCCAAAAAGTCGGTGCCGGAAAGCTGGTATTGTGGCCGGAAATCGGCCGGAAAAGGTCGCCGGAAAACATCCCAGGTGACCGGCAAAGTCCGCCCAGTCACCGGTCAACGGGTCGGATCGGGTCAACGGTCGGATCGGTCGGGCGAATCGGTCCGAGTCGGGATCGGGTGAGTAAGTGAGTCACAACTAGATCGGACGGATGAGTTAGATAATCGCCGACTCGGTGATCTGAATGGCCTTGGCCTGAGCCATGCACAGGCCAGAGTTTGCTGCACTATCCTTGTGCAACTGTGATGCACAACTCACCAGCTGCAGCTTCATGTTCTTGCTTAGCTACCTATCTCACACAGCATCACCAGTACCTCATTGCATTAGCGCCTGCACTTGCACAACTGCAACTCCAATCCCAGCTGCTACTCTCGCCTTGTTCTTCCTCATCAACTCCATTTCAAACACCAACCATTCTTCTTCACTGCCATCACCAGTGCCCTTCTCCACCACATTCACAGCTGCAACTCCTTTGCACAGCAACTTAACTGGCCTGAGTTGCTTCTTGCGCACCTGCAATGCCATCTCAGAGCCATGACTGCACTTCATTGCCAACTTGCAACTTCACAAAGCATTACCGGCTCACCACCTTGCATACTCTCAAGCCAGCATTTCCTTCTCACTTCTTGGCTCAATGCAACCACCAGCCACAATCACCTCACCAGCTGCAACCAATTCCCTGGCACAGCACCACCACCAGCATTACAATGCCTTCCCTGCAATTCCTAGCATACATCTAACAATGCTCAATCATTTAGCTTCAACTTTCAGCTCAATTCTTCACCAATTCCATGCCTGCACTTTCCCTTCCTTCAGTCATTAACAGACCCATTAGCTCACTCGAGTTTCTTCCATCACGGGCTTCATAAATCATTCACCAGATAAACCCTAGCTCATCTGCTGTGCCATTTCCACAGCATCACCAGTCCCCTCTTCTTGTAACCTGCAGCTCACTGCTCCTTGCAGCATCTCAATCAGCTCCACCAGGACCCTTCCATTCCTATTCAAGCCAACATAAGTTCACAGTTCATCAAAATCCATTGCCACTTCTTCTTAGCCAACACCAGCTCAATCACTTCATCCTTTGCTCTGCCTGTAAATCTGAACCTCCCCAGCTCAAGTTCAAGCTCAACATCTCATTAATTGCTTCAAATCCTCACATAGCTCTACAAATCCCAGGCAGCAACTTGATCTGGTCAATGGCCACACAGCCCTAACCTGTACAGAACCCATGTATTTCTGGCTCTTTCACAGTTCTAAAAACCCATTCCTGAGATCCTTCAAACTCCACAAACCCGTCACCAATTTCAAATTCGCATCAAACCCCTCTTCTTTGCGGCATCAGATTCACACAGCATTCAGTTCAAACCCTTCTTCATATCCTCTCAGATTAACTTGAATACCCATCCATCTGAGTCTTCACAGCTCAAAACAAAATCATCCATCGATCCCTTTTAGCCATTCCTCCCTGAATTTCTCCATTGCCTCCTCACTGCATCTGTGCTCGAGCTCATCCTCATAAATCGAGAGCATCCACAAAATCCGTAGAAACCCCAACTCGGAGAATCCCCAAATTCAAATCATACCACTTGCCATATACCAAATCCGTTCAAACCCTTTGTTCCTGTTTGTCTTTCAACCATATATGACTCGAACCCTAACGAGAACCATCAAATCTTCCTTGTTCTTCTGATGCTCGCATCATTTCTTCCTCCCTTTCCTGGTACTCGATTCAATCAGCAGCTTCTCAAATAAAACTCGATTCAGCTAAATTTTCCCACATCTCGACCAACACAATCATCAGACCTTGGCTTGCCTGCTTCTCAATCTATGCTCTTGTTCTTCTCGGATTTCAATTTCCCTCACCGAGCTTCACAACTCTCTGAATTTCTTGGTTCAGACAAAGAAAATGATTGAGAAATAATTTTCTCAATTTAGGGTTGGATTATACATGGGACGGATTCGGACTTTGAACACTTGGGATAAGGGTCACCCAGATGGTAAACCCCTTAACCTTTGCTGGTCACTATGTAGTGCTCCTTCAGATATAGTTTCCCCTTAACCTTGGCTGGGCTTCGGATAGTGTTCGCCTACGAAATGACAATTTTGCCCTTTTGGCTCAAATTGGTTGATTTCCGCTTCTTTTCTTCCGTGCGACTCCAGAGTACCTAAAAGACTCAAAAGCAAACATAAAATACATAATTCACACGAAAAATAACAAAGAAAGCATAAACTATATATAGTAAATACGGTGTATTCTACACCTATCAGCAATTGTTTCCTTGGTAACATATCAAAACAAAATTACTTTGTAGTTTCGGTTTTGATATTGGTTATCAAAAATGGTGTGTGGAACCCTCGTGCTTAACTCTATAGGTTGCAAGTCTTGTGATAGTTGTAAGATCCTTTTGGTTTGTCTTTTATTTGTTCATACCTTTGTCATTTTTTGACAAAAAGGGGGAGAAATATATGGAGTAAACAAGCAATACTGGTATTGATTTATATTGATTGGTATCACTAAGGGAAAGGACATTTGTGCTTAAACGTTTATCTAACGAAAGAGTAAAGCATAGACTAAGGGGAGTAGCATATCATATGATACTTGTAGTTATATGGACTACAAAGGAATAAGAAAGACGTGATTGATTGATAAAATCTACCTATCTTACCTTTAGGGGAGTATTAGCTTTGTTATTATAATGTCAACAACGGCATTTATGGATTGAATGTATACGGAGTTATTGTCTTTGTTGAATTCGGGAATCAAGCGTATGTGTAATGAATTCTTGTAATTTGTTTATCCATATGATGTAAGAGTTTTGTCACTAAAACTGACAAAGGGGGAGATTGTTAGAGCATAGCTCGGTTGAACCCACCAAGCGTTGGTATGTCAAGTTTGGTTGTCATATTTTAGTGAATCAAAACTCATTTAAAGAGTCACTTGATTATGTACTAGAGTCAACTTCGTATAGGTTAGCTTAAAAGTATTAGGATATGAGACATTACAAGTATTACGAAGACTTGAAGAAGTGAAGAAGTAAGGAGCTACAACGACAACATCATCCTTCCACTTGAGGTTAGTGATATTTGAATTGAACTATTTCATTCCCTAACATATCTTTCAAGTCGTTCATATTGAAAACATAACTACGAAGCATGAATGATTATACTCTAGTTAGACGTAGTATTAAGGAATACAATACGAGGTTTATTGCTTAACCATTAAACTTTGTATATAAGACATCGACATAATCGTATGAATGCGATTGTGATTATGTATGGGTATAAGGTGAAGATTTCATTCTAGGAAACAATGTTTTACATTTGTTTAAAGGAAGTAAATTCATAAACTTGTTTTGTGAATCGAAAAGGAAATCGCCAGGCTTATTGGTATTGTTATTCATTGCATATCTTTTGAACTACCAATATGTGTGATTAGTATAACCGCTCATGACTTGTTTATGTTCCTGGTAAAATTACTCACAAAGACCTGACTTTTGTATTGGTATAACTTTTATTAGTAAAACCGATCTTAAGTAATCACCTGAGATGGTATGATCGATTTAGTGTTATTGGTATGACCAACTCTAGGCAAAGGGGAACCCATCCTATGAAGAGGTGCAACCTATCACAAGAGGGGAATCGATCCTTGTATTAGGTGCAACAAGTTTCTAGATATTTGGAACCTATCCTATGAACATGTGCAACACGTTTTTAGACATCGGGAACCGATCCTATGGACATGTGAAACAAATACAAGTTAGATACCGTATATAGGTGGGGAACCGATCCTAGTACCTAGTCAACCGAATTTTTGGAAAGCTAGTGTGACTAATCCAGTACTCACATGGAGGTAGAACCGAAACCTGTTTTGGTAGAACCGTGAAACCCATGATTGGTGATTGAGTGTTCTTGATCAATCACATAGTTCTTGAAAGTCAGATGAACCAATTCTAAACTTGTTTGGAAGTGTGGAAAATCGGTTTCAAGGTTGTAAGTATGAAAGAGAAATTACAAAGTAATGATGTCGACATTCTTTGAACATGTGCATTAACGCTTATCTTTAATTGTTCAAAGATATTCCTTAATAACTAAAGGAAAAAATCCCGGATCGAAAAATAAGTTGAGAATCTTTTAATTAAGGTTTTTAATTTTATTTTTGGAAAATGAAAATTAGTAATGTGCATTTACTTTCTAAGAGATTTGCGGTCAATGTTTGGTCAACGCATTTCCAGGAATTATGGAAACCGAATCTGGAATATATTGCATATCTTGAGAATATTTTCGGTTTTGAAAATTCCTTGGTGTCCAAACTTCCTTGTCTATAAATATCAAAGTTTGCATTTCTAGCAAACTAATCCTCAGAGCCAACAAAACTACCTAGTTGTGTTGTTACTGGTGGAGCCGCCTACTCGGAGAGGAAAGTAACCTAATTAGGCGAAATCTCTTACGGCCGCTCAATTTGAAGACTTCTTTGGGATTGAGAAGCTCTATTAGTACCGTTTGCGGGAAACTAGATAATTTTGGTTTATTATTAGTTTTCGATTGATTTGATTGACTAACGGTCATTGAACTTTGATTGCACCTAGTTTGTTTATGCTTGAGAATCTTTTCTTCTAATATAAGATTCACTCAAACTAGATCGAAGTTTCGACGGGGATCATTAGACTGTTTGTAGATCTAAAGACGTCCTGTGATAATCCATTGTTAACAGACTCCGTCATGTGCGTGATTGATCACAAGAGATTCAAGTTGATTGTGTGCAGGTGTTTATTGAAGATCTAAGAAGATTTGAAGACAAAGAAGACTTTGAAGATTTATGATTTGGGTTCATAATCTTTGGTGTGCACAATACTTGTTTCGGTTAAAGAGGATCCAACTATAATCGGTTCATCCTTTTGGTATATTGGATTGATTAGTTGTGTAGATCGGCATCAAGACATTTCTTTGTGATTAAAAGTATTGATTGCAAAATCTTAACAATTACTTTGGTAGTTATTGATAAGATAGATCTAAGAACCTGACAAAGGAGTTTATTGTGATAAACGGAAAAGCCTTTTGTCGAACTCACATCACTTGGTTGAAAAGAGTTGATACCAAACAGATTAGTTGTTCCTTTACTGTTTGGAATACGAACCAAAGGAATTGTTCCAAGTACGTGACTTATTAAAAGTTGGAGGCGTGGGAATACAGACGGAACTAGGTGAACTATAGGTTTAGTTGTTGGGTCTCAACTCTCAACTATAAAACGCTAAAAGTTGGTTTGATTTTGTATAGCGGCTTAATCGAACCTATTTATAACGTTTTTAGAGAGTATTCATTCGAGGGGTTACAAATTTTTTGTTTTATAGACAAGGTCCGGGGTTTTTCTGAAAAATCGCATTTGGGGTTTCCTCGTTAACAAAATGTTGTTGTGTCTTTTACTTTTCTATTTCCGCAATTATAATTGTTTTTATTATAATTAGAAGTAAAATACACAAACATTAATTCCTATTTACTTGATAGTAATCCTATTGTGTTTGGTTAAGCCCGAACCCTTTATCAAGTAAACATACTTCGTTGTTGTATTGTATCGATCTCGTATCCATAGACGATCACACGAAGTGTGAATCGATTAGTTGTATTATCTCGACTAAGTCCATAGACAATCACTTTCGGAGAAAGGACTTATAGTTGGAAAAGTTTTAGATTGAGGTATATTTGGGTACCCTCGTCTTTTCACTTCACATTATGAGCCTCCAATGAACCATGATGTTAATAATTATAGGAATTATTACGGACCTTTTCAGGGTCCTGAGATTGAATATACAGAACCTAGTTATTATTCACACATGTATCCTTCGCCACATAGTGAAAATGAACACTTTTGTAGTACCCCACTCGCACATTCTTCACTTTTGGATCAGTTAGAAGCTCGAATCACAGCTTTAGAAATGCAAATATATGATAAATCTATCACATCTCATTCATCTATGCAAGTTGAAGTTTCTGTTTGTGCCTTTTGTGACAGCAATCAACATGTAATCGAGCACTGCCCTGAAATACATGTTTGTACCTTGTGTGGTAGCTTAGGCCATCTTGTTGAGAACTGCCCTGTTTTGCATGACTTTAGGTAGTTCAAGGCACGTCATATTGATGCTCCCTATCAGAACCATCCATACTCGCAGACTTGCAATTCAGCATGGAAAAATCCCTGTTTCAATGATACTAATAATGAATTAAATTTTGAAAATAGGATGTTTAGTCCTACTCATGCAACTGATATTGAATATGAACCTAATCCAGAGGTAATTGAGTCGACTAGAGACACTATAGTCTTGAATAGGGAAGTGCATCTTTGTTACGATAAGATGATAATGATTTAATATTGGAAGAGCATGTATACTCTGAAAATGTTCTTACAAAATCCCCTGTTTCTGAGACATTAGATTTTGTTAATGCTTCTTCTGATTTTCTTATTCGTAATACTGAATTTTTGGGTGATATGGTTACTCATCTTGAGCCTATGCAACTGACCTGTGAAAAACAGCATGACACACATCTTGTGTCTGACTTAGAAAAGGTTGAATTGTCTGTCGACACAAATGATCTTATGCAAGAAAATATAGTTGATGTGTCTGATTCTCTGCCTAGGTCACAACATGATGTTTCTTCTGATTTTCCTATGCTTGAAACTAAAGTTTTGAATGATGCTGATAATACTGAATTGGGGTTTGCTAATTTGTTCAATGACTGTGAGCATGATACTGCATTACTTGTTTCTGACTGGGAAAATACTAGGCTGCGTACTGAAACTTTTGAGCTTAAAATTGAATGTTACTTAGACATGTCTAGCTCCCTTCCCATGTCACAAACAGATAATCTTGAACCCACCCTAGATTTTGCTTGTAAAAAGATTGTAAAACCAACTATTCTGAGAGTACCTAATCTAGGATTGGAATTGTGTGCCTCCCAAGTCCTCTTGGACTATTTTGCATCCAATTATAATACTTTAGAGGAACCACAGTTGAAATGTGTATCTCTGCATGTCCCTAAAACAGTTCACTTTGAACTAGATCTTGTCCATGATGCACCCCTGAAATTGTTAGATTTTGTGCCCAAAACTATATGTGTTGAAAAATCTAGGTTTGGGGCAGCTTGGTCACTTTGAATGAGTTTCTAGATGTTCTCTATTTTTGTATATGTGTTAGGCTACTAAAATATCTGCATTATGTCTTTTGGGTTGATCCTCAACTCTTTCGATTGCTGGTATATGGTGAATCATCATTGTATAATCCAGTAGGTAATTATATTTTCTAGATCTTCTTGTATATATTCTGCTAATCAAATGTGACATCAAATGAGTTTTCGTTGGGTTCTAGCCGTGAATAATGAAGCTCTAATCTTGCTTTCGCCGACATAACGGTAATATCTTCCCTTGTCTTTAATCAGCATGATTCTCATGGTATGTTGCTGTTTAAATTCTTATCATCTTTAGAAACATTGAGGACAATGTTAGATTTAGGTTTGGGGGAGTATTTTTCATACAAAGTTTTTAGTATTTTCTTTGAACTTTTTAAATAAATTAAAAAAAAAAACATTTTTTTTGTAAATTTTTGCATAAACCTCCAACTTTTAGAGATTTTAGAGTCACTAGCATGCTTCTAGCTATGTTTATATAGAGAGTCTGACTGAAATAACTGAACTTGGAAGTATTGGAGAACACAATCGGGTTTCTTAGTTGTTAGAGCGTTAAAGTTGGATTTAACCATGCCGGTGGGCGAATTAGGTGCAGCAAAGATATTTGGTATTAGAGTTGTGATCACCCTTAGTGGATACTACCTAATTTACATCATGCGAGGCACCGACCTTCAATTTTGTGACTATATAAAAAGTCCTTTTATAGTGTGTGTCACCGTACGTAAATTCCGGGTAGGAATGGTGAGCTACCCAACTTTGCACCACTTTCAACACTATTTTTTATCTCTTGAGTGATAATTCCGTCAATCATGAGGATGACGTCTAAAGATGAAAACTCCTTCTGTAGTTTGATTCGCAGTTAGCACCATTCTCTCTCACTCGACAACATCAACAGATCGATAGAAACACATTATCATCAACGAACAGAGCAACGTCAAATTTTATGAAGAAAGATTGAAATTGTCCAAGGTTTACATGCAACAATACAATACAAGGAAAAGTAAAATTCTTATTCAAAGTGAAGATACAGTACAAAGAGCAGAATTCTATATACATTTGAAGACGTATTTTACAAGAGCAAAGAAAAGATGCGGAGAACATGCTAACTGTGACAGATTCAACGAGGCTGAAAAGAGAGGAGACTTTGATACATCGAGTCACAGATAAGTTCCATTCACAATTTTGAAGGTCGATCTCTAGTCTCCTAGTCCCTAAGTTATAACTTGTCATGATGTGGGTTTGAGGAGTTGAATGGTCTTGATGTGTCCCGATCTTTTGAGACTCTTGCGTTGATTGTTGCTAAATCTGTTATCTGAAACAAGATGTTTGGGCCACCTCCTGTTGACCATGTAGGTGTATGACGCACGATTCTTTGTTAGTCCCCAGTTTGATATAAGATTAGGGATTCCCATTGACTCGAGACGTTTGGAAAATGAAGTAAGACCCTTGTACGAGATTGAATCTTCAAGGAGGGCAAGCGATAATATGTGGGCTGGAGACGTCTGAGGAGAGTCATGTTGAGATACTGCTTCATGTGTCTTTGTGAACAAGATGAAGTTATTTTTCGGCCTCTGCTATGTGTCTTAACAAGGATTCATGCAAACTTATGTAGCCGAATGATCTATCGAGATCTGTCTTTCTTCTGGGAGATGGTAAACCAAGATTAATAAAAGTGTACGCCTTCTAGGACTAGTAGAACTATGGATGTGGCTGAACAATCGATTTGTGGTGACTTTGTTGATGGGATAGTTCTCCGGAAATCTTCTAGGCATTTCTTCACGCGGTAGAATTGTGTTTTGACCCGAGGAAGTTGTAAGTGATCGTCACATCTTGTCCTTCGCTCATCACGTATGAGTTTGACTTATGGGATAGCCTACCGAGCATATATTTTTGAGAGATGAGGCTTTTACAGACAGAATTTCGAGCAGCGCGTGGCTTGGATCTGCGATCTCGGATCCTTCCCCTGTTTACTTCAGTGATAATAGTTGGTTGCGGTTGTATGTCGAGTAATGAAGTTCTATCTGAATTATTGGCACTTCAGATTTCTTTTCCCTTGGTAGGTTGATGAGTGCCAAATAGTGCATATTTATACACCTTTTTATTGGCATTTTACTCATCTTTTGTGCTCAGAAATCAGATATTATCCCAGATTCTGTGTTTTCTTTGTTTTCAAGAATAAATATTTGTATTAATTAATTTTGTATTTTTAGGTACTAAATAAAGTCTGGAGAAACTGAGGAGCCAAAGGAGCATAAAGTTGGAGACGAGCATATATGGAGTAGATAGCCAAAACCCGCGCGCGCATCAGTCGCAAACCCAACTTACAAGACATGGGCTTGAGCTAGCCATGACCCGGATCCGAGCCCGCTCACTCGAGCCATTGAGATCTCCCTCGGCTACATCCAACGGTCGCTCCGCCTTGCACATCAGCGTTTGATGCTCCCGCTCAACACCGGTTTACTCGAGCCTTCTCTCGGCCCGTTCGGATCGTAGCCGCTTCATCCAACGCTCGCTGAGACCTCCTCATCGTCCGCCGCTGCACCCGCCTCACACCAAAATTGCATAACCCTATACCCTCTCGAGCCATACCCATTTCCCTTCCATCTTTCTCTTTCTTCCTCTCCCGTCTCCATCACAGAGAAGAGCTCTGCTCTTCTCCTCCTTCACCCGACCACACCTTCCATCATCATCTCCCTACCATGTTTCCCATCACCACAAACCTTAGATCAACATCAGCACCTCCTCGTCTCTGTGGTTCGACCCGTACTTGCCACGTCTCCGATAGACGCCGTGCACTTGCGGTTATCACAAGTAGGCTTAAATCTAAACACATTCAAAGGCCTACCAAAGTTTTTGGCGCCGTTGCCGGGGACTTGGCGTGTGCTGAACTGATTTGATAGCTTGCTTCATTGTTCTTCAACTCACCATTGTATATATGCACTTGCATCTTAGCGTAACTTAGCTGCAACTTGTTTATTTCTGCATCTTTTATAGCTTTCTGCTATTCTGCAACTTGCATTCTATTTCTGCAACTGTTTTTTCATTTAACCCTGTACATATTTGCTTATAACCTTGTATTAGAATAAGTTAGTTGTAACTTTCTTGTTTTTCTTTTCTATTCTTAGTTTTTATCTTATTAGTATAACATTAATAATATCTGTAGCTTAGTGTGTCACATTGCATGTTGTTAATTTTGTTCATTGCTCATTGCTCATTGCATCTTGTTCATTCGGTGTGTCACGGTGCATTTTGTTCGAGCATTTTGTTCATTGCACCCTAGCTGATAACCTTGGCTAGCTGATAACCTGCCTAGCATTTAGCTCTGTTGCCTAGCCCTGAGCTCTGAGTGCTTAGCTCTGTCATTGTAGCACTATAGCTCTGTTGCTTATTGTATAACATTGAGAACTAAGTTTTGATCTCGTTGAGCTCACGGGTGCATGTTACAAGGCCAAAGGAAAGAAGACAAGGAAAAGCTTAGGATTTGAGGTTAGTATCTGAGCAATATATTGCCCTGGGAATGAGGTAAACCTAAACTTCCCATGTATACATTGAAGCATGTACTTGTGTGAACTAGCCTGTGATAACTGTGCATGACACAGCTGTGCTGTGTAAATTCTTGTCTGAGTTGAGCTCTGTCTTTGTGATGTCTTCATTACTCATTGGTGAGCGCTCTATGCTAACTCGGCCCCTGCAATTGGAGAGCCTAAGCCGCAACTCGTGTGACCCCTGTGAGCCACCACCGTGTTGAACCAAGTATTGTTAAACCTCCGAGCATACCCCCAACCGTGAGTTGGTGTGGTTGAGCCGTCTTCGTGCTCTAACCCTCCAGCCCCATGAAGCCGTGAGCTTGAGCAACAACCCACATAACCTAGCCCCGAGCCAAGCTAACTTGTCTTTGTGCTTGGTTGTACCATTCACAAGTCTCGATTGCATGGTTGAGCCCCCGCTAACTGAACTTGTTGGATTGCTAAAGCATGCAGGACCCTGCCCGAGAATTTGTGTGAACCACGAGCATACCTCGAGTTTGTGCTCAAATCCCTGCACTCGTTGAATGACACATGCATAACCCCGTGGAGTGAGATGTGTGCATAATTCTATTGTCCGAAACCCGAGTGGTGGAAAGCTCAAGTGACATCAACCGAGTGAGTTGATGCCACACACCCCGAACTCTTTTGCATGCTTAATCTTGTTTTGAACCTTGTATGAGTCTTCACCGCCATCAATTGAGCTTGTAGAGTTTGTGTTGAGAGTTCTTTGGCCCGCATTTAGAGATGCACTTAGAGAGTTCTTTGGCTTTGTCTTTGTGAATTACGAGGGCTGTCTTTGTTGCTTAAGCTTCCTGTACAACTTGCCCCTTTGTTATTGTTCTTGTGCTTAGCGACCAGGCTGCACATAACTTACCAGGCTGTGCACACGGCCCGATTGCATAAGCTTGCCAATCTCATCCGTTGGCATTTCTTGTTGTGCTCATATTCTTGTGCTCATATTCTTGTGCTTGTTCGCTCATAATCTCTCGCTAATCAAGCCCACATAAGCTTTGTGCACATGGGCTGCAGCCAAACTAAACCACATAAACCAAATTATAAACTGGGTTGTGCACAAAACTTCCGACCCCATCATCCTCGATTTGGCTTTGGTCCGTGCAAAACTGAAGCCCACAAACCAAGCTGTGCAACAACCAGGCTTTCCAAGCAACCACTGAGCCATACCATTTTTATCCGCAAGACCGGGGCTGTAAACACAACCTGCATTCCCACAAAAACCACAGCCCAATAAACCAAATTCCACTTAAACCAAAGAAGCCCACAAAACCAAACCAATCCCACTTAAACCAAATGAAACCCAATAAACCAAATTAAGTCCACTACAACCGGGCTTGAGTTCAATTTGAGTGCTAAATCATGTCAGGATTTTGGTCTGCAACTGGGGATACAAACAAATCTATTAGAGAGCTTGCTTACGGGCATGCTTCACAGTATGAACTCCCCACATACCATAGTGAGTTTAGGGAATTTTATGCACCTTATCAGGGCCCTGACCTTGAATATCCATACCCTAATCATTATGACCACATGTATCATCAACCACCATGGGAGGATAAGCAATTCTATCCTCCAATGAACCCATGCATGCACTCAATGGAAAACCTCATAGAACAAAACAATGCTAGGTTTGAACTGAATGCAATGCATGACCATCCATATAGCAACATGTCTGAATGTCCCTTCTCTAGTGAACCTCATGCTCACCATACAATGAATATCCATATGAGGAATGCATACCCACTAGTGAGGACTCTCCTTCAATAGAACAACTCACTATGATTCTTCAAAGGAACCTGATTGAGTTACAAAATGAAGATTGGAAGGAATATTATGATAGGATGTTTGTTATTCCTGACAATTATGGAAATAGTGTTTCTAGTCCTACTCATGCAACTAACACTTGAATATGAACCTAATCTAGAGGTAGATGAGTACACTTGAAAATGCTACAATTTTGAATGGAGAGATGGATTTTGCTATGATGATGATGATGATGATGAATATGATATGTTAGAAGAGCATGTATATACGAAAATATGATGGAATCTTTTGGTTCGAGAGACGTTAGGCGTCTCTTCGTGAACCCTATGAATGATACTTCTTCTAACATTCATACATGTGATATTAACTCGAGCTTGGATTTGTGAAATTCTTCGGTGAAAGTGAGCATGCTTTACCACTGTTTGTGACCTAGGAATAAGTGAATTGTCTGTTGACACGAGATGATTCAATGCATGTGCCCGATTCCATGCCTAGGTTACTGACATGATATCTCTCCTGATCATGTTATGCATGAGAGTGATTATGATTATGACATGGAGATTGATGAATTGTTTTATGCAAGTGAACATGATTTACCCTCTTCTGACTTTAGGAAAGTGTGTGATGGTGCAAATGATTTTAAACATGAAAACAACTTAGATGTACCTAACCTCTCTCCTAAGTCACAAATTGAAACTCCTCCACCAAACCTAGGTGTAGTTTGTCACAAAATTGCAAAACCAACTTTTCTAAAAATGCCTAATTTAGGCCTAGAACTTTGTGCTTCCCAAGTCCTCTTGGACTATTTTGCATCAAAGTATAACACTCTTAAGGAGCCACAGTTGGAATGTGTATGTCTGCCTGTTCTTAGCAAAACTCATTTTGAATTAGACCTTTTGCATGATGTACCTTTAAAATTGCAAGATTTTGTTCTCTCAAACACACCCGTTCACAAGTTTAGGTTTAGGGGAAAATCATTCACATACACAGTCTTACTTGCACTCTCATGTTATATTTGTGTAAGATGTTGATGTTTGTACATATTTTCTATTGGGTTGACCCTCAACTCTTTAGACTGTTGGTTTATGGTGAATTTTCATTGTATATAATCCAGTAGGACTTGTTAAATTTTTCTTTTCTTGAATCGGTTGAATCTTCTTGTACATATATTGTGCTAATCCGATATGATCTCCACTGAGAATGTTGGATTCTAGCCTTGATTAATGAAGCTCCAACCTTGCTCCCGCCGACATCCGGTAATCTCTTCCCTTTTCTCTACTCAACATAGTTCTCGTGGTATGTGACTGTTTAAATTTTTCCTATCTGTTGACACATTGAGGACAATGTTTGATTTAGGTTTGGGGGTGCATTTGCATATAGAGTTTTTAGTCTTTTTAATCTTTTATTAGTCTTTTTAATCTTTTATTTTCAAAAAAAAAAAAAAAAATTAAAATTAAAATTAAAACTCTTTTTGTAAAAACCTCCAACTTTTAGAGATTTTAGAGTCACTAGCATGCTTCTAGCTATGTTTACATAGAGAATTTTTCGACCGAAATAAAGAAGTTAGAAATGTAGGAGAACACAATCGGGTTCCTTAGTTGATTAGAGCGTTAAAGTTGGATTTAACCATGGAGGAGAGCGAATTAGGTGTTGTTAGATATTCGGTAGTAGAATTGTGATTACCCATAGTGGAGACTACCCATTTTACATCAAGTGAGGCACCAACCTTCAATTTTTGCAACTTTCTAGAAAAGTCTGTTAGAGTGTGTGTCATAGTACATCAATTAGGGTAGGAATAGTGAGCTACCCAACTTCGCACCATTTTCAAGACTACTTTTGATCTCTTGAGTGCTAGTTTTTGTCAATCATGAGGGTGACGTTTAAAGAAGAAAACTCCTTCTAAATATCGATTTGAGTTAGCATCACTCTCTCTCCCAATCAACGAGACCCATAGAAACACATCATCGTCGCAAACGGAGGCGACATCGAATATTGAAAGAAAAGTTGAGATAGTCCAAGGTTTATATGCAACAAAACAAAGAAAAGAAAAGAGGATGAGAATTAATGAAGTTTGTGAAAAATTGAGTCTATCGTTTTATTGTAACTTTTAAAAAAAAAAAAAAAAAAAAAAAATCAAGTTTTTGTAAAGTTCAGAAGTTCGTCATCAACAATTGAAGACCGAAGATTGAAGACGTTTCTATGGTTCTTATGAGAGATTGATGTTAATTGCCGATCGGGTGAGAAGGTAAGTGAGTACTCCCATCCTTGCTAATGGTTGATTTTCCTTCCTTAGAGATCATCAGAAAAAGATTCTTTTTGTCCACACTTTTGTGGAGTCTCCAGAAATTATTTCGGAAGGTTATCCTTCTTACCTACAACGTGTGCAGGATTTCTCTCTTTATTCCTGCCTGCACACATGAGAGACTAAAAAGCGATCTTTTTGAGTGCAATTATCATAAAACCTTAATGGTGAGGCAGAAGTTGATACTTATGGTCACAATCGAATCCGAATTCTTTCATATGGTATGGTTACTTCTCGCTCAGCACTTAAGGATGAGAATGCGTTCTTTGGTAGTTCTAACTTCATGTTACTAGTATGCAGAAACTCTATGTCCTCATAGCTTCTTGGAGGCTTGAGACTCTTTTACACTCGAAGTTGGAGAAGGTTTTGTGGGTACACCTCTGGTAAACCCTCACGAGACTACAACTCGTCCACTAGGGACAGCTAGGGGTTTAAAGGCTTAGTGCATACGCTAAATGCATTCGAGAGACCTGCGACAGGGGTATAGTTAGGATTTCTTAATTTCTGTTCACTTGAGGACAAGTAAAATTCAGGTTTGGGGGTATTTGATGAGTGCCAAATAGTGCATATTTATACACCTTTTTATTGGCATTTTACTCATCTTTTGTGCTCAGAAATCAGATATTATCCCAGATTCTGTGTTTTCTTTGTTTTCAAGAATAAATATTTGTATTAATTAATTTTGTATTTTTAGGTACTAAATAAAGTCCGGAGAAACTGAGGAGCCAAAGGAGCAGAAAGTTGGAGACGAGCATATATGGAGTAGATAGCCAAAACCCGCGCGCGCATCAGTCGCAAACCCAACTTACAAGACATGGGCTTGAGCTAGCCATGACCCGGATCCGAGCCCGCTCACTCTGAGCCATTGAGATCTCCCTCAGCTACATCCAACGGTTGCTCCGCCTTGCACATCAGCGTTTGATGCTCCCGCTCAACACCAGTTTACTCCGAGCCTTCTCTCAGCCATTCAGATCGTAGCCGCTTCATCCAACGCTCGCTGAGACCTCCTCATCGTCCTTCGCTGCACCCGCCTCACACCAAAATTGCATAACCCTATACCCTCTCGAGCCATACCCATTTTCCTTCCATATTTCTCTTTCTTCCTCTCCCGTCTCCATCACAGAGCAGAGCTCTGCTCTTCTCCTCCTTCACCCGACCACACCTTCCATCATCATCTCCCTACCATGTTTCCCATCACCACCAACCTTACACCAGCAATGACCGCACCCCTCTCTAGGTCTAGGTTTTCTCTCTCTTAGCTTCTCCAACCCTAGAAGCTAATTTGGAGAAAACTAGAACTAGGGTTCTCTCTCAACAACCATGCATGGAGCTCTGAGGCGAATTGAAAAGAGAGGAAAGCAATTCAGAGACGTGGGTGAGAGGTGATTTAATTTAATTTTAAAGAATTTTAGGGTTTTGCGAATTTACGGATGTATAAATACAAGTGAACCGAGTTGATAGAAGGGTATGCCACAGGTTAGTGAGCACCATTTTAGTTCAATTTGTGTTATATTGCTTTTATAATGCTTTAATTTAATTATCCGGGTGTTAATGAAACCCCGAATTTCATGTCAAGCTCATATATTCTTGGTTGTATTTTTGCTAAATTACAACATGATTAGGATTACTAATTAGTTGATGAAACTCGTTGCTTTGTGATGAGCTATCTTTGTAAGAAGATAGCTCATACTAGGGGTTAGTTAGAAAATTCAGTTAATGAACATCCATTGTAGACCTTCATTAGAAGGCACAACAAGATAGCATAAGAAATATGGCCTGGGCATGAGATTAGGGGTGGATTGATCACCCCCGGTGCTTTCTACTTTGTCACCGCTTTAGTTTAGAGACACTTCCACTCAACCTCGGTCGTTCCGACAACAAAAAAATCAATTATTTGAGTTACATTCCCCGAATTCAGTTTAGGCAAACCTTAGATCAACATCAGCACCTCCTCGTCTCTGTGGTTCGACCCGTACTTGCCACGTCTCCGATAGACGCCGTGCACTTGCGGTTATCACAAGTAGGCTTAAATCTAAACACATTCAAAGGCCTACCATAGGTTCAGGTGCAAAGATATTCTCCTTCTCCTTCTTGGGTGAACTGAGGTCCCATCAGAAAATGATACTGGATAATCGTTGGTGTAGCCGAGATGGAGGATCATCAAGACTTAGTCGTACAATCGCTAGGACTCCTTTTCTTTCTGACGGGACGGATGTTGTGATAGCATATCGACCGGAGGCTTTGAATCTTCAGATTATGAGCTTTGGCCTAGCAATATCCTGGAAGCCAACAATTTCAGGCATCTTAACATAAACTCCTTCTAGGTTCTTTTAAGATTAAGCCTTCTAGGTTTTTGGAAGTTTATCGTAGCATGGAAAAAAATACCTAGAAGGCTTTATGTTAAGATTCCTGAAATAGGTCATATAAGATCCAGACCCATAGTTCGGACAAAGAATGACCAAAAATGATTATGAATCTTCCAAGATATTGCTCGGATTCAAAGAACCTAGAACTCTTAATCTTATATGACAAGATATTGTTCGGATCCAAGGAAAAAAAGACCCTTAACAACCCTCAACAACCGCAGATCCAAGCCACGCGCTGCTCGAAAGTTGATCGTAGCATGGAAAATAGATGACCTATTTATAACTGAATTCTCCAATCTCAAGTTGGTGAAGATAAGGATTGCTTTCCGTGTCGTGCGGAAAAATTCTCCCGTCTCTTCAGGAATAGGGATGAACTAGGTTGAGTTTATCTCATTATTCCACCGCCTTTAATCTCTTCTGCGGTGAGAAATAAGCCGGGTTTTTCTCACACGTGCCGTAGACCGCCAGACCAAAACCCTAATTGTTATCCCCTCATTTGTGTGAAGTTGAGTTAGCCTTCGTGATGATGTGTTGAGAGAGAAATATTCTCCTAAGCCGAGTTGGCCAACATAGAGAGATATTCTCTGATTTGTGAGAATGACTAGGATGAGTCACGTGAAAAGGCATGGAATACCATAGGAATCGTGTGCAGAGTGTGAGAGGAGATGAGACTGATATCTCTCTCTCCATATCCGGTCACATGTGTCATGTGAAAACCGTATTATTGTTTGTGGGTCCCTTTGTTGAGCATGCAGTGCTCAAGAGAGCTTATCCACGTTTTTGGATAGCCATGTATAGTTCAGGCTCAATTTACTAGTCGTGAATGTATTTGTGAGGCTGGGAAATAGTCTTGAGCACTAGGTAAGGCGTGTGCCTATCATGTGAATCTATCCAAGATCTTGAGGAGAGATTTGAATCTCTCCGAGATTTTTGCGGACGGCTCAAAAATCTCTCCGTGATTTTTGTAGAGAGATTTGAATCTCTCCGAGATTTTTGCGAACGGCTCAAAAACCTCTCCGTGATTTTTGCAGAGAGATTTTGAATCTCTCTGGGATTTTTGCAGAGAGATTTTGAATCTCTCCAGGATTTTTGCGGACGGATCAAAATCTCTCAGAAGATTTTCTTAACGAATCCGTAACTCTCTGAGGTCAGCTGGGACTCGGCCTGGAGAGAGAGAAAGCTTTGTACGCAGGATTAATGTCTTTGCGAGACTTTGGCTCACTTGTCTTTGACCAGCGTATCTTGCATAGATGTGCTAGGAATCAACTGTGTGTCCATATGATGAGCCAACAAGACCAGTGTATCTCGAAAGGATGTTCTAGGAGTCCGTCGAAAAGGCTCATAGGTAGAATAACCAGTGTATCTCGCGGGGATATCCTAGGAGTTATTCGGAAACCTCAGTAAGTCGAGTCAGAGCCTAAAGAAGACATGACCAGTGTATCTCGCGATGATGTACTAGGAATCAGTCTTTGATCTCAAATAGGGTGAGTCGTTCTTACAAGAGATATGCAAATAGGTGTGACTCTTGCGGATTCTTCAATGATCATATATACAATCTTGGAACCAATTATACCACACTTCCAAACAAGTTAGAACTGGTTCATATGATTTCCAAGAACTATGTGATTGATCAAATATCAATACACTAATCATGGGTTTACGGTTCTACCAAACACAAGGATCGGTTCTACCTTAATATGGTTACTGGGACCGGTTATATCAGTTAGCAGGATCGGTTACGTCAATTACCAGGACCGGTTACCATATTCTCATGGTATTAATTGTGATCGGTTATACTAGTCACTAGGATCGGTTACACCAATTACCAGGACTGGTTACACCAATTACAAGGATCAATTACAACTCATTTATGATCGGTCATACCAATTACCAGGATCGGTTAAACCAATTACAAATATCGATCATACCATCTAAGGTGATTACTTAGGATCGTTTACACTAATAAAAGTCATACCAATACATAAGTCAGGCATTGTGACTAGTTTTACCAAGATACATAACAAGTTATGATCGGTTCTACTAACTCACACATATTGGTAATCCAAAGATATGCAATAAATAACAATACCAATAAGCCTAGCGATTTACCTTTCGATTTATAAAACAAGTTCATGAATGTACTTCCTTTAAACGAATGTAAACATTGTTTCCTAGGATGAAATCTTCACCTTTACCCATACACATAATCACAATAGCATTCAAACGATTATGTCGATGTCATATACACGAAGTTCAAAAGATAGGCGTTATACTTCGTATTCTAATTCCTTAATACTATGTCTACTAGAGTATATCATTCACAGCTTCGCAGTTATGTTTTCAATATAGCACGACTTGAAAGATACATTGGGAATGAAACAGTTCAATTCAAAATATTACTAACCTCAAGAGGAAGGATGATGTCGTCGATGTAGCTTGTTACTTCTTCACATTCTTCAAGTCTTTGAGTAATACTTGTATGTCTCATAATCCTAATCTTTCTAGCCTAACCTATACGAAGTTGTCTCTAGTATATAATCAAGCGACTCTTTAATTGAGTTTTGATTCACTAAAATATGATCACTAAAATAAGTGTGGTATATAGTTGGCTAAAGATCTCAAATAGGTGTGACTCTTGCGGATTCTTCAATGATCATTAAAGCGCCATGAGGTTTGACAACCCCGTAGTCATATAAGATTTGTACCTTACCAGTACCTTATTATACGCGCACTCTACATAGAAAGTACTCAAAGAAACGAATGATGGCAACATTATATCTGCTTGAAAGTCTAAATTTTATGGAATGTCATCGCATTCCATATAACAAGACCAACAACCACCTACAACATTCCCAACATTCTTTTCGTAAAATACTGGAACAAAAATATAATAACTTTTGAAAGTAATTTAAAAGAAAAAGTAAACATCCACGTATGAGACATGCGTTGCCCTCGTACAGAAATAGGGAAAATATAATTTCCAAATTAAAACCAGACCTATATAATATTCAACCCAACGAGGCCTATCTAGGTTTGCTTAAATTAGGTATAACATTTGGGGTCACACATCTCACACCAATCAAAAGGAAACCTTCTCCCTTTCATGCTAACAATAAATAAAGATTGTAACCACTTTCCAGTCAATGGAAAGAATCAAATTTTGAAAAATAAGTAAATACTCCCAAACACAGATATTAGTTGTTTCTAAAGATCCACACCCATCCCAAAATTTAAAAGAAAACTAGTTTGTAATACACACAGATAATACATGCATACACTATCATATAGTAGCAAAGATATGCATGGATTTCACAAAAGATAGATTTGTAAAACAATAATGAATACAAGAGAGTTCGTTATCGATTCCCACCTCTTTTGATGACAAGCCTTGCCTACCTCGAGATTCGTAATCCTCTGGTTCATCTTTGAATCGGTCGATGTTAATAAAGAGTAATTGTTAATCATAGAATCACTCCATGAGATTATCCAAAAGGTTCATACAAGGCTCATAACAGAAATTCATACAAGTCTCTAGTTATAAGCTAAATGAACTATCGAATGGTTCCAGGCCCATTTATGGTTCTACACCTTATCATTATCTATCTTTAATACTTCTAAAGGTTCACTAATTCAATTCAATTGGATTGGTTCTATAGTCTATTAGGTATGTGATAGGTGTCTAAAACACCTAATTTATATCTAGTATTTATGCTTTCTTTGCTATTATTCTTGTGTATTGCATCTCTTATGTTTAGTTTTGAGTTTATCAGGTGCAATGGAGTCCTTGGGAGCAAAAGAAGGAGAAAACGTTCATTTGGAGCGTAAAAGAAACACAGTCCAAAAAACTGGCGAGTTATACTTGGAGCAGATTAGGTAGCGCAAGGAAGAGGCGGAGAATGGACTGTCAGTGTCCCATAACTGACAGTCGAACAGAGAATTAGGTTGTCAGTTCTATGGGACCGACAGGCCATGTGTGTGCTGGTTACCCCTTAACCACTAAAGTGAGGGTGCCAATAACAGTTTTTGTTCCTACATGGACCTAACTCTGAGAGTCTCTCAATCATTTTCCCATCTTAAATTCGTAAAAGAAAGAACTTGTGTGGCTGCTGTCTGAGAGATAAAATTCAGAGAATCAGAATGGAGAAATTCGAGAGTTCAGTGGAGATAAATCTGAGGTCGAGAAGTAAATCGAACTCTGGTAAGAATTCGAGGAAGAAATTGTGCTGTTCTGATGGGGTTTTAATGGTTTCTGTCAAGACTCAAGAACAAGAAATTTAGGGTTTCTGAATTGAGACGAATGGTTTGAATCAGATCAAGAAGAAAATGTTGTTGCTGTGAGTTTGAAGATGAGATTTGAACAGATTTGGTAGAGCTGCTGCTCTAATGGCTGCTGGTGGAGATGGAATTTGATATGGGTTGATTCTCTGGTGAAATGGAGATATTCAGATGAAATTGATGATGGAAATCGATCTGAAATAGAGAAGAGAAGATGAAATTGTAGACGGGTTCGATTGCAGCTGGTGATTTAAGTGTCGAACTTGGGTGAAACAGAAATTAGGGTTTGTCTATGAAAAGAACTGAATCAGGGTGGATGAATGTCTAGATATGAGACCATGGAATTGATGTTGCTGAGAAGAAAGTTTTTAAACAGACAAAGAATGGGTTGTCTAGAATCTGAGATGTTGGAGTTGTGGTGTAGTGGTGATTGCTGAGATAATGGGTTTGCTGTGGATTGTTGGTATTGCAGTCATGGCCACAGTTTTTTGTGGGTTTGAGGCTGTGCAGCTGTAAAAGAAAGTGCCAGGGATTGTGCAGTATCGCTGGAGGTTGATAAGCGGAATTGCAGGAGGCAAAGAAATTGGTTTTCTGGCGAGAATTGCAGGAGTTGCTCATATGACAAGAAGCTTCAGAAAATGAGTATTGCAGGTTATGCTAGGATGAGTTTGAATGAATAGTGGAGTTACTGAGTTACAGTTGGTGCTAGAGAATGAATGTAGATGAACCTGGAATGTAACAGGTGGGCCTGATATGGACTCAGGATTTGCTCGAATCACATTGCAGCTGAAATTCTGTAGAGTGCAAAAAATTGGTTGAGCTCGTCGGATTGATGCTGGCAGAGGAGATGAATGTATGGGTTGTACAGTTTGAGTGTGAAATTACAGTTGGGGTTTCTGTTGGAATGTGGTGACTAGATGTATGTTAGGTTACAAGCATGGACTGAGATGGAGTCACAATTGTAGGAGTGCAGCTACAACTATTGCAGGTGCAACTGGGTTGAATGGGTTTGAGCTCATGGTGTCTCAGGTTGTTGGCTTGATATTGTTATTGAAGCTGAATAGAGGAACATTGCAAGCAAGAAGCTACAGAAGGTGCTGCCATTGAGGAGATGCAGAAGTTATGGATGTGACAGAGTATAGCAGGTGTGCAGTCTGGAGAGCAAGTGTTGGTAGCTGCTGTTGATCCAGCTATTGGCTGTGTATGTCTGCTGAGAAGGAGAATGATTTGTCAGGTGGTAATTGAAGTGCCAAGGAGAAGATGGAGTTGAACTGAAATGGAAACAAGCTGTACAAGGGATGTGCTGGTGGTGTTGGAATTGGCAGAGGCTAGGGAAGTGTTTGTTGCTGCGGTGGCTTCGAATGGTTGAAGATAGAGAAGTAAGGAGAGAGTGTAAAAAGGGGTACAGGTTGGTTTTGAGCTGCAACAGATGGTGAGACGAATACATAACTCAGAGTTGCAGGTGTTGGGAGTGGCAATGCACAGCCATTTTAGCTGAATATGAGTTGGTGATGCACAATGATTGTGCCGCAGAAGTTCAGACCTGCAATAGCTCATGCCAAGCCTAGTCAGGCTAGTTAGACCCTGATTCCATCTGACTCGGTTGAGCTCTGACTGAGTTGACTCGGTGACTGGAGCTGACTCGTTGACCCGGCCGAGTTGGATCGTTGACCGAGTTGACTCGTTGACTGGTGACCGGGTGATCTTTGACGGTCACCTGAGATATTTTCCAGTGCCGGATTCCGACCAAATTCCGACCACAATACCAGTTTTCCGTGACCGTTTTTGGGCGAGTTTTTACATGGGTTTTTCTCACACATGGGCTTGGTGGACTTCTATCTTTTGGACCTTTGAAGATTAGACCTAATTTTGGAAACAAGAGAGCTATTTAAAGGAAAGACTTCTACAACTTTGGATACATATTATTCTTGGAACTTTGGAGAGCCGGTTTTGTTTACGCTTCTAGGGTTTGCTTTTGTTCATCTTCTTCTTTTCAATTAATATTTTTATGATGAACTCCATAGCTATGAGTAGCTAAACAAATATTATTGGTTATGGGATAAAGTTGATTTCTCAATATGTTATATGATTCAATGAATTAGTTTTGTCTCAATATTTTATTATTTGTGATTCACAATTAATAGTGTTATATGATTTGATAGTTTGTTTGGTTGAGTCCGGAATCAATCCGATTTACAATCATCTCTAGAGCTATATTAGGGGTTTCAATACGAAAAAGTTGTTTATCCCTGATTCTAAGTAGCATAATTGTGGGTAGTGCTTGTAGTGATATATCCTACTAGTCACAAGTGAATCATAACTTTTGTTAAAACGATTAGTGCTTTCACACATTCGTTTGCATTGATTAGTCTTATTCCATAGAACTTATTGCTTTGAGGGAGTTAAATCTAATTGTGCTTTTACACTTTAGGTTGCTTTCTAGGAAGAATTCACATATACATCTTTTAATGTGGTTGTGATGAAATCAGGGAATTAGCGGGATATACTTGCGATCAAGGTATCCTAGGACTTATAGTAAATGAGAGATTAAAATACCAATTATAATCATTGATAAAAATACATGTTTGTGAATGATACTATCCCGTGACCAATACCTTCTCCTTATTGATTATTCCAATTATTTTCTTTTCTTTATTTTATTTTATTTATTTTATTACTTTGTTAAAACAACAAAAATCCCCCTTGGTTACTTTAGAAACTGAAAATCGCATAACAACAATTGCCTCTCTGTGGATGCGAACTCTTCCTTACTTTGTACTTCATTTATATTTAGTGAGTAAGAAAGTGAAATTATTTTTGACGCTTACGACAGCGATCAGTATGTCATACGAAGATCTATAACTTTGTAAAAGGAACCAAAGGTCAATTCGGACCATAAGGGTCCAATTTATAAAAATAGGAAAACTATGCCTAAGCCCAAGTCCACTGAACAATCCCATTAACTTAAGGTCCAGTCCATAAGAGTCAACTAACGGTCACTAACAGTCAAAGGGTCAATTAACAGTTAACGTAAGTCAAGTCCCACGACCAAAGGTCAAGTCAAACAATCGGGTCAACTCAGAGTCAATGTCAAAATAGGGAACCGGGTCAAACCGAGTCCACTCGGTCGGCTAGATCGATTCAAGTTAAACATGCCAAGGTTACTACACATTCAAGTTCACCAACATGGTGCAACACAAAATAGACCAAGACCCAAAAATACATTTCTAATTCTACCTGCAAACACACACAGTCTAAACATCTCTTTATTGTTTCAATTCAATATCAATTCAGTCAACAACTATAGTTCCCCATACAACACTAACATATTCATTTCAACTAAACTTCAGTATCAGTTCAACATCAACCTCTTTCCACATTGAATCTCAATTCAAACACCCCTGCAATATCCTAACATTCATCTTCTCTACTTACACACCCTGTTCTACAAACTATACGTCTTACATCTCAAATTACCTAAATACAGTCAACCTCAACTATACAGACCACAACCATACTAAAGTTACAACTTCATCTCAGCTACAATGAACATCAACATCCCATCTTTGTTTCTCATCTGCAACAATTCACATATCAAGCTGCCACCATTAAGTAAGCCCTTTAACATACACACCATCACTAACTTATCATTGACTTCAACTCCAAGTATCTCGGGCCTCCGCCCGCATTTATAACACTAACTCTACTTCCCTTAACCCGAAATTCATACACCATCTCCTACTCAACTGCTACTACATATCACCAGCACCAGTTCATAACATTCACCTTCATTATCATAATCACAATTCAAAACAACTCAGCAATCATTTCAGCATCAAAACAAACCTCACTTTAATCTCTTCATTTCCTGTAACTTGAGTTTCATTAACTTCATTACAACCAATCACTCCACCATCTCAGTCTTCAGATAGCCATCACACCTCCTAATTAGCAAAACCAGCACCACAAGCATAACTTCATCAACTGAAACTCAACTCAATGCCACTAGACTTCACCTACAACTATCACAGTTTACCACCAATCCAGTTCAACAGCACCACAAGACTTCACTTGCAATACCAACTGTATCTCAACTCAACATCACTCGTTCAGTACCAACACAAACACCAAACCTTCACTATCTAATTTTTCTTCATCCCTTGTAATTCACTTACAACTTTTAACTTCCAAACTTCACAGACCTCAAAACAATCTTCATCATCTTCTTGTCTCTGAACTCTAATTCCGAACCACTAACAACATCCTTAATTCCCCAATTCAACTTCCTTCCAACATCATTCAATTTGATTCCCAAATACAACTCAAACCTTAAGTTCTATTTAATCTCTGCAAATCCCTAAATCAATAACTCCAATTCATTCATCACTGCTCAGTTCATCAGCTTCATCTGAACTACCCGATCCAGGAACCCTAATTCATCTACTTCAATTCATCTAAGTCCTAACCCGAAACTCAATTCCCTAATGAAAACAAAATTAAACCTTACACAATCCTTTCTATCCTAATTAACAGCAAACCCATGAAATGTTACACCAAAGCAAACTCAATTTCATAAAGAAAGTCAATCAAAACCGAAACCCTAAATTAATTCTCTAATTTACCTTTTTCTTCTTCTTCCAAAACTCAAATGATAGCAGCATCATCACCCTCTCTCTCGGATCAACAAACTAACAAGGTTTCCATGAAACACCCACACAAAAGAACTCAAATCTCTGAGATCGGGATCGACAAAGAGAAGGAGAAGAGGAAACAAGAAGAAATAAAAGAGAAATGAGAGTTTATCCTCTCGACAGGGTAGATAAGGCCGACCAGAAATTATTAAGGCACCCAGAAAGTTGATACGGGCATCCAGGCGGTTTAGATTTAAAATAATTATTTTCCCTTCATAATAATCCAGTGATATCTTCTTCGTCCGGTGTCTGAATGACACGTTCGAGTAGTCTACTTCGCATAACTTTTCGAGATCTATCTAGTAATACTAGTTTCATATCTAAATCGTTATTAGATTAATTTATATTAATTAACGTTCGTCTCTAATTAATCGAGTTATTAACGGTTAATTTGTCTCTTGACTGGTCTAATAGCGTTGACGAGCTTGAGGGTCGTTACATTTTCAGCGACGATTCTGCAGGGCCACAACTTGACGCAAAAGGATTATTGTCGATCTTAGTCAGGTATAACCTTTATTTAATTATCAGTATGATGCACGGCATGTACGAGGCTTTAATCCCGAAGAAAAGGTCATTGCGTCCCGCCGTATACTATGTTACGGGGTACCAGCGGATTCCACGGATGATTACATCCGTATTAGGAAAACAACCGCCTTTAGGTATCTCAAATTGTTTTTGAAAAAGCGGGGGTCTAACAAGCACACCCAATATTTCGTTTAGGCAATCTGTATGGACTAAGTCCTATATACTTTCAAGAGAATCAACTAGACAGTCAGACTCAATCAAGGAAAAGTATATCCAAGAGTTATATCTCTGTTTCTTAATGTAATCAACAAATCAAACAGATAGAAATCTGTGATCCTGATTAATATAAGAAACAACTTGGACGGTATCAAAAACCAATATCCAAGTGTCAATCAATTCAATCAACAACCAAAAGGTCGGATTCACAAATTGATTGAACTTACGCACAACCTATGATATTTCAATTATATAAACAAATATAATGCGGAAAAGAAATAACACAGACACCAGAGATTTTGTTAAAGAGGAAACCGAAAATGCAGAAAAACCCTGAGACCTAGTCCAGCTTTGAACACCACACTGTATTAAGCTGCTACAGACTCTAGCCTACTACAAGTTAACTTCGGACTGGAATGTAGTTGAGCCCTAACCAATCTCACACTGATTAAGGTACAATCGTGTTCCTTACGCCTTTGAATCCCACCAGGACTCTACGCACTTGATTCTCTTAGCTGATCTCACCCACAACCAAGAGTTGCTACGACCCAAAGTCGAAGACTTAATAAAGAAATCTGTCTCCCACAGAAAAGTCTATTTAGATAGATAAATCAGTCTCCCACAGAATTACCTACAAGGTTTTGTTCCGTCTTTTGATAAATCAAAGTGCACATGAACCAATTGATATACCAGACTTATATTCTCGAAGAACAACCTAGAAATATCAATCACCTCACAATAACTTAACTATATGGTAGTAGAACAAGTTATTATGGAATCACAAACGATGACACGAAGGTGTTTGTGACTACTTTTATATCTTACCTATCAGAGATAAATCTCGAACATATCTTAGAGAAGATAGTACTCAATACGATAGAACAAGTAAGATCAGAACACGCAACTATAGAGAAAATAGTTGGGTCTGGCTTCGAAATCCCAATGAAGTCTTTAAGTCGTTAACCTATAATGGTTTTAGGAAAAACCTAGGTTAAAGGAGAATCGACTCTAGTTGCAACTAGTATCACACAGGAGGTATTGGGATTAGGTTTCCCAGTAGCTAGAGTTATCCCTTATATAGTCTTCAAATCAGGGTTTGATAGCTTAGAAAAAAAAAACAATCAATATTCACCGTTAGATGAATACCTGATCTAAGAATCAAACTAAGTTTGCTTGAAACCAAAGGAATATCTCTCCACCGTTAGATGGTCTTAGCTTGTTACACACAAATAAAATGTACCTTCATTTAGATATGGGTAACCGTACCTAAACGTGTACACTTGATTGGCTCAACAATAGTTAACCGAAGTTAGCCATATGAATACTTCCATATCAACCTTGTTCATCTTAACTAGAGCTGCACATGGGTGGGTCGGATTTTAGCTAATACCAACTACCAACCCAACTATAGCGGGTTTTTATTTTCATAACCAACCCCGCACCCACAAACATCGGGCGGGTTTTTGACCCGCCCGCTACGGGTCGGTCGGGTTCGGGTTTAAACCCGCTTCAAGATTGTAGTTCAATATTTTTTGCAAGTTTTTCACCTGTAGTGTTTATATTTGTACCTGCTTTATATTCAATGATCATTCGCACACACATGTTTTAAAGTTTAAACATACTTCTTACTTAAGTTCTTAATTACTTCAAAAATCAAACCATAAACATAAGTCTTCATTGTTAAGCTTAAACAAGTACTAGTGTACTATGTACGGCTAGGATTAGTTTTATCAATGGTGTATATTTAGCGGGTTTTTTCGGGTGTGTTCGGACGGGTTTTATCTAATACCAACTACCAACCCAACTATAACGGGTTTTTATATTCATAACCAACTATTAACCCAAAATCGCTTTTTGATTCATGAACATTAACGGGTTCGGATTAAAAACCTTGTAAATTGTGTATTTTATGTTTACGGGTTTAGAACAAAAAGGAGAAGAAATCACCCATTTAAAGTACGGGCGGGTTCGGGTAAGTTGGGAGGGTCTTGTGCAGCTCTAATCTTAACACAAATTGTTTAATGACTCAAATGAAACTAGTTATAGAGTTGTTCAATTGTTTATATTCTCATAAAAGTACACAAGACACAATTGAAGCAAAACAATGGCGTTCGGTGTTTGAAGGTGGCGGGTTCGGGTAAGTTGGGAGGGTCTTTGATTCATTGTTTAATGACTCAAATGAAACTAGTTATAGAGTTGTTCAATTGTTTATATTCTCATAAAAGATGAAGCAAAATGGACCTTTTGATTCATGAACATTATAGCCACTATAAAGGTTTGCAAATGCAATTATATAAATATATTTTTTCATGAGTATGTAAACATACTTAACCGATTTTAGAACTTAACCCACTCAAGTATGCAAACGTGTACGCATACTTTAGTTTCCGGACTTGGTCTTGTTCGCCAGTATGCAAACATGTACGCATACTGTCGTTCATGACCGAACTCAGTTGAAATATGTACGCATACTATAGTTCCCGGACTTCAACTATTGAATCAGTACGCATACGGGTATGCATACTAAATTCCCAGACTTGGAATACACTTGCAACAGTTAGCATACAAGTAAGCGTATTGTGCTATATCCAATCAATGGTTAATTGTTCTAAACTCCCATTTTAATCATTGAAACATTCTTAGAAGACGAGAATAGCTGTCTCATACAAACTATTAGCTTCAAAACAATTTTCAAGTGATCAAATGATCAATACGAAACATTCCGAGTCTACATCAAATGACTGTCTCACACAAATCATATAAGATGTTACCAGGCGATTTTCACATGATTATCTTTTGACTTTCATCAAGAATAAAAGATGAACTTGGTTAAAGCAAAAGCTTACCAACACATATTTCGAGAAATGTGTAAGCAAGTTAAACTCAGCTCGAAATATCAAATGTGTATGATTTAAAGTCTATATAGCTATACGACTTAGTCTCAATAGGAGATAGAAAGAAATAGACTTTTGTGTGATAGATGAGTTCAAGTCTCCACATACCTTTTGTTGATGAAGTTTTTCCAAGCTCTCCTCAGTAGATCTTCGTCTTCAATCGATGAAAGTCGTGAAGTCTAAAGCTCAACTACACATTCTATCCTAGTCCGAGACATAGCTATACGTAGACTAGAAATCAAGACTTATAGTTTTGAAAATTAAACTTGACAAACAATCTTGAGATAGCAACGCTTGCGAGTTTGACCAAGCAGTGCTCTAACAATCTCCCCCTTTGTCAATTTTAGTGATAAAACTATCAATACATATGGACTACAAAATAAATAGAACCTTGTAACTTCTCATCCAAATGCTTGATTTCCACTGATTCTGAACGTGTTCAACTCAGCATCATAGTTGTTGAAGATCCGTAGCCATAACAATAATTACACAAGATTGTATTATTATTATTATACAATGTCATGATATTATTACACAACATCAAAGTTCAATTGTATCACAAATTTTACAATAATACTACGGTGATATGTATCACTCCCCCTTAGTCAATACTTCATCTCACAATGAAAACCACTCCCCCTTACATAATGATCCGTAAACCATATATATATATAGTGTGAACTACAAAATAATTCTCCCCTTTTTTTGTCAATATAAATTGGAAAAGGTACGAAAACTAGTGGGTTCATAATGAAATTCTCTAAGAGATACTTCATGACTAAAAGAGAACATATCAACTTTGTTTCGATGATTTCACATAATCGAAACTTAGTGTATTCATCAAGGAGTTTATAAATATACAAGATAACTCCTACAATATTCCACAGCCGCACTCCCCACAAATATTTGGCAATTAAGCACAAGTTCAATTAAGAACTCTCCCCCATAAAATGTCATTCCCGAAAGAACAACAAGAGCGACCTTACTTTTACAAGAAAAGAAGGATCTCTTTGGACATAAAAAATTACATGAAACATGAATTTGTATCCAGAAAACTCAATTAAATTAACCAGAAAGGAACCTTAATGATTAATTTAATAGGAAATGCTCAATATAAGAAAACTTACAGAGGCGTAAAATACTTTCACACAGAAGTGGATCAGGAAAAGATCAATACTGCGGAATATTCAAAAGTTCATTCTATCTTTTATCAATATTTGCATAATGACATATAATAGACTTAACTTTTGAGCATATATGAGATAATCATAGTTCACGGACGTAAACACAAGCATATCTCATACCAAATTTTGCAATATATAAAACCAATAAATATTAATGATGAGTGCCAAATATTGCATATTTCTACATCTATTTATTGGCATTTAGCTCATCTTTTGTGATCAGAAATCAGATATTATCCCAGATTCTGTATTTTCTTTGTTTTCAAGAATAAATATTTGTATTAATTAATTTTGTGTTTTTAGGTAGTAAATAAAGCTTGGAGAAATTAAGGAGCCAAAAGAGCAGAGAATTGGAGACGAGCGTCTATGGAGCAGAAAGCCAAAGCCTGCGTGCGCATCAGTTGCAACCCAACAAGGAGCAACCCATTTACAAGATATGGGCTTGAGCAGTCCAAGACCCAAGACCCAGATCCAAGCCCGCACCATTTGAGCCGTTAGATTTCACCCATCTACATCTTACGGCCGCATCGGCCCTCGCATCGGGTTCCCCGAATCCAACGGTCGCTCTGGCTCGCTCATCAAACTTCTTGCACACCGCTCAACACCGAAGCCATCAACCCCTTAACCACCCAAACCAAACACACCCCATTTCTCTTTTCTTTCCCCCGACAGTTTCAGAGAAGCCATCACCTTCTTCTTCCCATACCATGGCAGGCCAACATCACCTCCTCCATCTCCTTCCTCTGACAGCAACTGCAACAACCACCATAGTCGCCCACTCCGCACCCCTAGTTCTGCCCATCTCCATCTTTAGATTCTCCCATACCCTAGAAGCTAGGGTTGAGATGGTTGAAACTAGGGTTTTCTCCTGACTCACGCATGGCTTTCGGAGGCGGGTGGCGGAGGAGACAACCATTTCGAGGAGTGATGGTGAGTGGGTTTGCATTTAATTTCCAAGTTTGAGTGTTAGAGGAGAACTTTTGTATAAATAGGGTTGAGAATTGAGTGTAAAAGGCTCATGCCTGGACTATCCAGAGCACCAACTTAGTTTAATTTGTATTTTTTTAACTATGTTCTAAGTTAAATTGCTAGGGTGTTGATGAAACCCCTAATTTCCATGTAAAGCATATCTAATTTAGGTTTTATTCTTGATGTGTATAATATGCTAGGATTAGTAATTAATTGATGAAGCTTATGACCCTGTGATGAGTTGTACTATAAGAAGACAACTCATACTAGGGGGGAGTTAGTAGAATTAGTTAATGAACATCTACCTTAAACCTTCAAGTGAAGGTACAAGAACATATCTCAAATTACATTGCCTGAGCATGAGATTAGAGGTGGATTCACCACCCTGGTGCTTTCAAATTGTCACAACCTATTTCTTTGTTTTAGTTTAGTCACAACAAGTCACAAAAACAACTCGTGTTACACTTTCTTTGAATTCGACACAAAACCAACTTACTTAAGCGTGTTACACTTTCCTTGGATCGACTTGTACTTGCCATGTGTTGCTAGCCGATACTGTGCACTTGCAGTATCACGTAGGCGAGACACTTTTAATAGCCTACCAAGTTTTTGGCGCCGTTACTGGGGAATTGGTAGTGCACTGTAGTGATTATTGGCTTGCACTTCTTTGATTTTCATTGCACTTTGTACATATTTACTTTGAATTGCTGCTTTTAGCCCTGTATTAATGTAACTTAGCTGTTAGTTTTCTATTCTTGTATCATCTAGCGCATATTTCATTGCATTGTAGTGTTGCTTTATTAGCTATAACTTCTCATTTGCAAGATTCATCATTTGCATTCTCTAGTAGCTTTGTAAATACTAGTATTTTTGCATATCCTTAGCTGCATATTGTGTTAGTCAAAATAAGCATAACAGCTTTTCAGTTTTTCCCTTTTGCTGCTTGCACTCGACTGCCCTGAAAAACCAAACGGCATAACTCATTGTCATTACTCTCATTTGCTTAGACTGATATTGATATTGTTTGAACTTGCATATTCCGAGAACTGAACTTCCCCTCTAAGTAACAGATACCCATATCCTATGCTGAGCAAGCCCAAGGAGGAGAAGAAAAAGGCGCAGAACTCGAGTTTTGCAAAACCCTGAGCAACCCCTGCGACTTATAATGTGAGTGGTTTTCTGCTAGTTGAATGGGCTACATTTTTGTGCTCCATGTTTGCATCTCTGAACAAGTGCCACCGATTTGCATCACTGAATTGAGTAAACTCCATGATATTTGAACTCATACATGCTAGCTAAATTTGCGAGATATTTGTGCTGACTTAGATGCATATGTATCAATCTGCCACCACCCATGCAATCATGTTCCTTGTTCTCATAACCTGTGCATGATTGCAATTGTGCCAAGCATCTTTGTTTATGAGCCATTACTCCACGAATGTACGCATAACATGTTATGTGGCCAACTTTGTGTGAATCTTTGGGCCTTGTTAACACGATAAACTAGTCTACCCTGGTATCTCCGCATAACAAAGTAGCCACCCGCTTGCTGTTGAACCAACTCCCTTCTTTGAGTGTGCAATCCCAAGCTGTGTTTGTGAGCATATCATGTGAAACGTAGAGTCAACCGACCAAGTTGCCTTCCCACTTTAAACCCTAGGCTTCAACACACCATGTGACTTTGGATGCTCTGATCTTTGCGCAATCTAGGCCTCTACAAGGCTGTCTTGTAACCCTTCACCTTCATTGCTCGTGCTTAGCTCCAGCCCCTGTAGCTGTTGAGCCTAAGCTGCAACCTATTAGCCTAAGTTAGTTGTAGCCGCAAATCCGAGTGGACATCAACTGAGAGAGTTGAGCCGTACTTTAACATGCTTTTGAGTGATACGTGCCTTTGCATTTTGGCTGCTCATCTAGTTATCTCTAGTTATCTGTATTTTGAGTGATACGTGCACTTTGCATTAGCTCTTAACCCTAGTTGACATCAAGCGAGAAAGTTGATATCAAGCGTGAAACCGATTGACCTATCCGCCTATGCCCCCGAGCATAGTCTGTTGATACTACTGTGGCATGTTAAGCCTATGGTAAAAGAGCTAAACAGTTCATCCGCCTTTGCATCCTTTGCATCTGTTGCATCTGTGGAAGAGTCACTTGCCACAAACAATCACGGCTCGTACTCTACCTTGAGTGAACATAACCTGGCTACAACTGTGCGCATTTACTGTCATTTGATCACTTGCCAAGATAGTCACCTTGCCAAACTAGTCACCTTGAGTGCATCTGGGCTAAGATTGTGTGTAAATCCATGAACCCTGTTGCCATCTCTATAAGCACTATTTTCATAGTTGGCGTATCACTACTTGTCTCCGGTGCATAAAGCATCACAACTCTTGTGTACACAAATGCTAGGCCTAGCCTTTTAAATCTCGTGAGCATTGTCTATCGGTGTTGCACGAGATTGAGGGTCATCATTGTTTATAAGCATCAGTTCTTTGCGTATGCATTTGTGTCTTGACTGATCAGTAATACATCCTTGAATCTGTGTGCAAAGGCAAAATCCTGTGAATATTTAAGTTATACACTGGCAAACTGAAATTGTTATTAGTTGAGCCGCACTTGAATGACCATGAAACTCTAAATCTGCCTGTCTATTCTCTGAGCATCATCTGTGACCTGACCTGTGCACTCTACACACTACCTGTTTCTCTTGTGCACTCACATAACCTAGGATGTGCATAATCTGTCCTGTACCCAAGCTGCGCATAAGCTGTGTGTTCTGTGCACATAACCTGAGCTATCCTGTGAATAAGCTATGCTATGCTTTCGCTGTGCTGTACTTGGATGAGTGCTATAGATTGTTGGTGTATGATGAATGTTGTTTTTGTGACCAAAGTTATTGTCAAGCATGATAGGATTTGGGGATAACTCCAGGGATGAAGAACTCTCACATAGGTCATTTAGATAGTTTGCTTATGGGCATGCTTCACCATATGAAACCCCCACAGACCATAGTGATTTTAGGGAATACTATGAACCTTCTCAGGGTCCTGACCTTGAATATTCATACCCTAATCATTATGAGCACATGTATCATCAACCACCATGGAAGGTTGAACAATGTTATCCTTGATGAACCCTTGCATACTGAGTCTATAATGGAGAACCTCAAAATCATGGACAAAACAATGCTAGGTTTGAATTGAATGCAATGCATGATCATCCATATAGCACAATGTCTGAATTTCCCTTCTCTAGTGACCCTTGTGCACAGACATGTACTGAGTATCCATATGAAGCATGCATACCCACTAGTGAAGGCTCCCCTTCAATTGAACGACTCACTATGATGCTTCAAATGAATCGACTCAGTTACAAAATGAAGAATGGAAGGAAGTTCATGATAGGATGTGTGCTTCTATTCCTACTCATGCACGTGACACTGAATATGAACCTAATCTAGAGGTAGATGAGTGCACTAAAATGCTACAATTTTGAATAGGGAAATACAGTGTTATGATGATGATGAATATGAAGAGCATGTGTACTTTGAAAATGTAGTGGAATCTTTAGGTTCAGAGACATTAAGTTTCTCTTCTGTGAACCCTATGAATGATGCTTCTTCTAATATTCATACTTGTCTTTCTTTGAATTGGAGTCTGTGCAATTGTTCAATGAAAATGAGCATGCTATACCACCTGGTTGTGACTTGGGGAATGCTGATAGGTTTGGCACCAATTATCTTATGCATGAGAATGAAATTTTGAGTAATGATGATTATGACATGGAGATTGATGAACTGTTTTATGCAAGTGAACATGATTTGTCTAATTCTCAGCCTAGGTCACAATGTGAAGTTTCTTGTGATCTCCTATGCATGGTGAAGATGATAATTATGGACTAGGGCTTGTAGAAATGTTTTATGAACATGAGCATGTCACAGCACTTGTAGATGATTTGGGAGATATTGTTTTGAGTGATACTATTACTCTTGAGCTCACACATGTGAACAACTTAGACATGCCCAACATCATGCCCATGTCACAGTCTGTTAGATTTCCACCCAACCTAGGTTTGGCTTGTAACAAAATTGCAAAACCAACTTTTCTGAGAGTTCCTAATCTAGGCCGAGAACTTTGTGCTTCCCAAGTCCTCTTGGACCATTTTGCATCAAAGTATAACACCTTTAAGGAGCCACAGTTGGAATATGTATGTCTGCCTATTCTTAGCAAAACTCATTTTGAGTTAGACCTTGTGCATGATGTACCTTTAAATTTGCAAGATTTTGTTCTCAAAAACACATCTCCTGACAAGTTTAGGTTTGGGGGTAACTTATTCACATATGCAGTCTTACTTGCACTCTCATGTTATATTTTTGTAAGGCTGTTGATGTTTCTGCATATCGTCTTTTGGGTTGATCCTCAACTCTTTAGATTGTTGGTGTATGGTGAATTTTTCTTGTATATAATCCAGTAGGACTTGTTAAATTTTCTATCTTGATTCGGTTGAGTCTTCTTTTTATTGTGCTAATCCGATATGATCTCCGCTAAGAATGTTGGATTCTAGCCTTGACTAATGAAGCTCTAACCTTGCTCCCGCCGACATACCGGTAATCTCTTCCCTTTTCTCTTATCATCATAGTTCTCTTGGTATGTGACTGTTTAAAATTTTATCATCTGTTGACACATTGAGGACAATGTTTGATTTAGGTTTGGGGGTGCATTTGCATATAGAGTTTTTGCATATAGAGTTTTTAGTCTTTTATTTCAAAAAAAAAAAATCAAAAATTTCAAAACTCTTTGTAAATATGTACATAAAAACCTCCAACTTTTAGAGATCTTAGAGTCACTAGCATGCTTCTAGCTATGTTTACATAGAGAGTCGGCCGAAATAACGAGAACTTGGAAGTACTTGGAGAACACAATCAGGTTTCTTAGTTGATTAGAGCGTTAAAGTTGGATTTAACCATACCGGAGGGCGAATTAGGTGTTGTTTAGATATTCGGTAGTAGAATTGTGATCACCCATAGTGGAGACTACCCATTTTACATCAAGCGAGGTACCGACCTTCACTCTTTGTGACTTTCTAGAAAAGTTGTTAGAGTGTGTGTCACCGTACGTCAATTAGGGTAGGAATGGTGAGCTACCCAACTTCGCACCACTTTCAGCACTATTTTTGATCTCTTGAGTGCTAATTTTGTCAATCATGAGGGTGACGTTTAAAGATGAAAACTCCTTCTAAATATCGATTTGCAGTTAGCATCACTCTCTCCCTCTCAACAACATCAACACATTCATAGAAACACATCATCACAAGCGGAGCATCATCGAATATTTGAAGAAAAGTTGAAATAGTCCAAGGTTTACATGCAACAAAGAAGAGAAAAGAAAATAGGATGAGAATTAGTGAAGTTTATAAAATCAAGACAATACAAGTTGTGTAAAATTGAGTTTTATTGTTTTATTGTTATTTTCATGTTTTAAGTCCCCAAAAAAAAAAAAAAAAAAAAAAAAAAAAAAAGTTTGTCAAGTTTTTGTGAAGTTCAGAAGTTCATCATCAGCTATTGAAGACCGAAGATTGAAGACGTTTCTATGAATGCTGAGAGAGTGATGTTAATTACCGATCGGGTGAGAAGGTAAGTGAGTACTCCCATCCTTGCTAATGGTTGATTTCCTTTCTTAGAGATCATCGAGGAAAAAGATTCTTTTTGTCCACAACTCGTGGAGTCTCGAGAAATTATTTCGGAAGGTTATCCTTCTTATCTTCAACGTGTGCGGGATTTCTCTCTTTATTCCTACCTGCACACATGAGAGACTAAAAGAGCGGTCTTTTTGAGTGCAATTATCATAAAACCCTATTGGTGAGGCAGAAGTCGAGGCTTATGATCACAATCGAACCCGAATTCTTTCATATGGTATGGTTATTTCTCGCTCAGCACTTAAGGATGAGAATGCGTTCTTTGGTAGTTCTAACTTCTTGTTACTAGCATGCGAGAAACTCTATGTCCTCATAGCTCCCTGGATGCTTGAGACTCTTTTACACTCGAAATTGGAGAAGGTTTTGTGGGTACACCTCGGTAAACCCTCACGAGACTACAACTCGTCCACTAGGGACACCTAGGGGTTTAAAGGCTTAGTGCATACGCTAAACGCATTCGAGAGACCCGCGACAGTGGTATAGTTAGGATTTCCTAATTTGTGTTTCACTTGGGGACAAGTAAAATTCAGGTTTGGGGGTATTTGATGAGTGCCAAATATTGCATATTTCTACATCTATTTATTGGCATTTAGCTCATCTTTTGTGATCAGAAATCAGATATTATCCCAGTTACGTATTTTCTTTGTTTTCAAGAATAAATATTTGTACTAATTAATTTTGTGTTTTTAGGTAGTAAATAAAGCTTGGAGAAATTAAGGAGCCAAAAGAGCAGAGAATTGGAGACGAGCGTCTATGGAGCATAAAGCCAAAGCCTGCGCGCGCATCAGTTGCAACCCAACAAGGAGCAACCCATTTACAAGATATGGGCTTGAGCAGTCCAAGACCCAAGACCCAGATCCAAGCCCGCACCATTTGAGCCGTTAGATTTCACCCATCTACATCTTACGGCCGCATCGGCCCTCGCATCGGGTTCCCCTGAATCCAACGGTCGCTACAGCTCGCTCATCAAACTTCGCTGCACCTGCTCAAGACCGAAGCCATCAACCCCTTAACCACCCAAACCAAACGCACCCTTCTCCATTTCTCTTTTCTTTCCCAAGCGAGTTTCGGAGAAGCCATCACCTTCTTCTTCCCATACCATCAGGCCAACATCACCTCCTCCATCACCTTCCTCTGACAAAGAATCGCAACAACCACCATAGTCGCCCACCCGCACCCCTAGTTCTGCCCATCTCCATCTTTAGCTTCTCCCATACCCTAGAAGCTAGGGTTGAGATGGTTGAAACTAGGGTTTTCTCCTGACTCACGCATGGCTTCCGAGGCGGGTGGCGGAGGAGACAACCATTTCAGGGAGTGATGGTGAGTGGGTTTGCATTTAATTTCCAAGTTTGAGTGTTAGAGGAGAAATTTTGTATAAATAGGGTTGAGAATTGAGTGTAAAAGGCTCATGCCTGGACTAGCCAGAGCACTAACTTAGTTTAATTTGTATTGTTTTAACTATGTTCTAAGTTAAATGATAAGTGCATATTTCACATATATTTGGTGTCAATTCCATGCTAGTAATTGCTATATTTCTGGTGAATTATTGTATATTACGCTTGTTTTCTTTTATATGTGTTTTATTAGATGAATCATCCAAAAGAAGTGAAAATAGCTACAAAAGTGAAGTCACAAGTGAAGAAGGGCCAAAGACCAATTGGAACTCGTTCAAATGCAAGATTTCTACTTTTCATTGTGTAGAGGACGAGAAGATGAAGACAATGGCGAAAGAACGGAGTCATTCTGAGTTCGTATGAAGAAGTTATGAGCAAAACAAGAACTCATAAGCAAAGGGCAAAATTGTCATTTTAAAGAGAAGTGCTATTGGCATCCCCGCTGTACGATAAGGGACACCTTCCTGTTAAGGGGTAGTCAAGTTCAAGGGAAATGCTAAAAGGACTCTGATATTTTACAAAGGGGAAGCGGAATTCAAACATTACTAAAGGCACACTGCCTTATTACTAAGGGCACTTCGTCTTCTTGTTCTTGAACATAAAATAAGCAATGGCAGATAGAGTTTGATGATCATGATGATCACGATGATGATGGATTTTGATTAACGGTGATATTCAAATTTGAATACATGTTGGGTTGGGGAGAATGATATGAATCTTGGGTAGGAGTCTGATTTCAAATCAGAGGGCTCTAGCAGGTTCAGGGAGATGATGATGCTATGATCGTGATGATCAAGATGATGGTGGATTTTGGAGAAGAGACATTCGAGCTTCTAAGGGCATCATTGGGTTTCGAAGGTGAGACGAAGCTTGTGTAAATGGTCGATTCCCATAAATCGGTGGTGCTCGAGTATGGGGAGAAATCGAAGAAGAACGAGGATCTTTGGAGCTGCTCGTGATCGGTATGCATGGCGGTGATGGATTTGATCTGTGGTGTTCTCGAGAGAGTAAGCTGATGAGACACGGATGGAGTTATGTGATAGAAGAAGTGATGGGATATCTTCTGCTTGCTCGAGTTGTTGGTTGTTGAGGCGAGCATGGCGGCGTGATGAACATAATGGAAGTTGAAGAACAGGGGAGCGATGGAAGCGATGGTGATCGAACTCGACGGAATAATGGAGCTATTCTTGTCATGGGGCTCAGTGAGAAAAGCTTGGATGTAGCTCGGGGCAAGAATTAGAGAAACATGGAGCTCGAGTTTGCAGTGGTTGGCGAGTCGACGGAGTTAATGGGGCCCGAGCAATGACCTCGCCATTTGCCGACGAGGATGATGATGTCCTGTGGGACACGTGTGATGAGGGAAGTCCAAGGGCCGTACGAATCAGAGAAGGAGAAGACTCGACAATTGGTTAATGAAGAAGTCAGAGAAGTAGAAGACGTGTGGAGGAATAATACTCATTCCTTTTTTATCTGACACAAGCACGTGGTGGGCTGTATTTTGCGCAAGCTTCGACGCGTTAAAGGGATTACTGATGATTTGGTGCAACATGGATCACTTTGAAGATGGATAGATCGACGGTGCGGATGAAGATATAAGGGTTTCTCGGAGGATCGAACGATTCATAAGCCATATGCACGCTCTTGGAATACAGCGCAAACACCCAATTACCAAAGCACCTATTTGGGATAAACCCCACCGACTTTGCATGTTTATCTAGCACGCATATTTTGGATCTCCTAGGGTATTGGAAGCCTATAAATAGCTACCTAAACCAAAAGAAAAGGATGAACTTCTTCTTTTATTATTTCTTTTGTAGTTACACAACTTTTTGGGAGAGAAAAATACAGAGAATAGAAGAGAGGAAAGGTTTTATTTCATATCTAGGGTTAACCCCATTAGGGGGAAACCAAGCTATTTTCTTCTTCTTCTATATATATATTTTTATGGGTTTTAGTAAATCCATGTGTAGCTAATTTTTTAGTGATTAAGGTATGATTTCAAAGTCCTGGTTTATGAAACTTTAATTCTTTTTACAAATTTATTTTGAGTTTAATTTTCTTGTCGAATGTCTTTATTATTTTTAGTGTCTAAGATTACTATTGGGTTATTCATTTGGCCATTTGAATTAACTCGATAGTAATTCTTCTACTAGTATTGGGATTGGTGATACGTGTAATAGTCACTCGAGTTCCATACACAAGTAGTACATCGCAAAAGCCGTGAGAGGGATTCTGTTAAGCAATTGTGTATAGAGATGACACTAGTAAGCAGACCGAGCTTATGCGTCGATGCTAGGATCAACCTAATTCACAAAACGTAATGCATCCAGATGGGTTACATCTTGAGAGCTTATTCATGGTGGCTCAGATGGATAGAATCTGGTAGTCGAGCGCTTCCGTATCCAGTGGCAACAGGAATTCCGGGGATAGCAGAGCTTATTGCTATTCTACGGTTGGTGATATAGAAATTCTACAAGAAATAAACAAGTACTTTTATTAAGTTTCTTTCCAGTGACGGCGAATGATTCCTTAATCATCTTTCTTTTATTTGTTATTCTTTTCGTTTTACTTTAAACCAATCCCCTTGTCTTTTACTTTATTTTGCTGATCAAATAACCTATCAATTACACAGCTCTCTGTGGGAACGATCTCTTACTACCGCTATATTACCAGTTAATTAGTGGGAAATATCTTTATTAATTTGTTGCACTTACGACACGCATCATTAAATTGCTAGGGTGTTGATGAAACCCCTAATTTCCATGTCAAGCATATCTAATTTAGGTTTTATTCTTGCTGTGTATAATATGCTAGGATTAGTAATTAATTGATGAAGCTTATGACCCTGTGATGAGTTGTATTGTAAGAAGACAACTCATACTAGGGGGAGTTAGTAGAATTAGTTAATGAACATCTACCTTAAACCTTCAAGTGAAGGTACAAGAACATAGCTCAAATTACATTGCCTGAGCATGAGATTAGAGGTGGATTCACCACCCTGGTGCTTTCCAAATTGTCACAACCTATTTGCTATTTTAGTTTAGAGTCACAACAACAACTCAGTCGCATCGACACAAAACCAACTTACAACTGTGTTACACTTTCCTTGAATTCAGTCTAGCAAAGCCTTAGATCAACTTAAGCCACTCCATTTCCCTGTGGATTGACCTGTACTTGCCATGTGTTGCTAGCCGACACTGTGCACTTGCAGTATTACGTAGGCGAGACACTTTTAACAGCCTACCAATTAATACTACAAAAATCATCTTCCAAATAACTTAGAATTTAAATAATTAAATCTAAAACATTGCAAGATGAAAACGTTGGCAATAGCTATGTGTAATCACAATAATTGTTATTCCAAACCCTAGTTATCCTTCGTAAAACACAAGAATAAATTCTCAGAAGAAATTTCCTAGACATTAAGATTCTTGAAAAATTCTTTATCGTCCCCGAACTCCTTGTCGTCAACAAACATTTGAACATAAGGTTTATGAAGAAAGGAGTCAATTCCAACGAACCTTCTACACTGATGCCGAACCAGGGCCTTCTGAATTTCAAGAGTTCTTAGAACAATAGATTTTATTTGCTGAATATCCTTTCTTGTTTCCTTCAACTCTTCAAGAACACCAGAAAACTTTTGAAGATTTGAAGGGACGGCCCTTGGTTTCCTCACATTCCTCCTTTTTCTTTTCAAAGTTGAGGGTAAAGGAGATTTATCTTTTTCCTTCATGATTGATGGCTTAACAATCATATTAACATCTTTTCCATTAGAAGTCATGATGCTTGGAGTCTCCATACAAATATGGGTTTATGAGAGAAATTCACAAAACAAGCTCTACAAGCAAACTTGTGACAAAAGGAGTTTTCAGGGAAGGAAAAAGGAATGTAGGGTTACAGAACCTTTATACAAAGTAAGAAGATTCACGTACGCACAACTCACAACCCTAAAGAAGGAAGAATTATCGATTTTAACCCTCTTTTAATGATCAAACATGGAAACCCTTTTCAATACCAATCTAGGATATGAAAAGATCAACCGAATTCCAAATAAAAGAAAAAAACAAAACTTTTTCTTTTTCCTAAAGTCTGAAAGTGCTGAACTCTTGTCTCTTTGGGATCATGTACTTGAGACAAGATGCACAACCAACATACTTAAGCTGTGTTGCGGTGAACAATAATCTGTCCACCATGACCTTTTTGAAAAGAATTCTTAAAATCCTCTTTCACCAAATGTTTAGACCATGTTATTTTTTGTAGTGGTCTAACTTTTTCTTTAGAAATTAACTTCTTTGGAGAAGAGTTGAGTTTACATACCTCGGACGACTTCCAAACAAGTTTTAGCTTGTTTGCTAATCGATTTGCTCTCTGTTGAAGTTTGTTGACATATCTTATCTTATGTTTATACTTAAAAAACTTAAAGAGTTCATGACCCTTGAGAGTACAATAAGAACATGTCAATATGGAGGACGGTTCAGACACCATAGCTGAGCATGCTGCTAAACAAATTGAGGTACCTAAAACATGTGAGATAAAAAATTTAGTAGACAGGGAAAAATCCATTTTATCCTCCAAAGTGGTTGAAGTTTCTCCAAGAAGAATATCAAGATTGATGTATGTATTACTACAATTATCAAAATCAATATTTTCACCAAGGAGAGCAACACTTGACTTTTCGTCTTCATTAGAATTATAGTGATCAGACATTTTATCAAGAGTTGCAGCAAGACCTTTGTTCCCAGTGTGTTTTCTATGATTTGACACTCATTAGCAAAATGACCAAAACCGTTACACTTGAAGCACCGTGGCATATCATCTTTATCAGTATCGATGGTATCCCTGTTTTTAGGAGGGACACGATCATGAGGTTAACTGATGATCTAGGTTTATCTATAGTGAACCGCTTACTTCTCTTCAAAAGAAGATCTCTAAACTGTCTTGTGATCAAAGAGACTGGCTTGTCAAGATCTTCATCTGCTGAATCAGTCTCAATAGGATTTTCCACAGAGATGCCAACACTTTTACTTTTATCAAGTATTTTAGTGTTTTTTTGTGCTTTGAAAGCAATATCCTTTCCAAATTTGGATATATGCTCATGATCAAAGATCTTTAACTTTCCAACAAGAGTATTTCTGTAAAGAGTTTCAAGGTTATTTCCTTCAATGATCGCATGTTTCTTGGAATCGTATCTAGCTGGCAATGATCCGAGAATTTTCATCATAATGTCCTTTTCAGGATTAGTCTTACCCTTTGCAAAAGAAGCATAAACAATTTCAGACACTTTGTGATTAAACTCACCAAATGAATCTTCATCTGCCATACAAATGTTTTCCCAACCAGAATTTAGGTTTTGAAGCCTAGCTTCATTTTCACAGGTATTCCCTTCAAATACGGTTTCTAAGATATCCCAAGCATATTTAGACTTAGTGCACGTAGTCACATGGTGCTGAAGATATAGGTGTTTATGGGTGAAAACTTCTCCTGCAGAATTTGGTAATTTGGGGTGTGGATGATGAATGAATTTAAACCTTTAAACAAATGCACTGCGCGGTGAGTGCTTGTAGATTCGAGAGATCAATCACGTGCAAGTCCGGCCTAAACCAAGAAATGGCCGTTCCGGACTTGTTTCGGTCACAAAGTGAAGGAGATGGGGTTGATCTTAGGGAGGGAAGCGAAGAAGGTGTTGAGATTGTGAAGGTGTTGGCTTGCTTATGACTTGTAACATAAAGGTGAGCAGACTTGCGGTTGATGCAAGCGAGCTCGGGTGTTTGAATACGTTTTTGTATTAACACTTGATTTTTGTCTCATCCGAACTTGTGTTGTTGTTTGAAATAGGGCGGAGAACCTATTTATACAAGTCATTGAGCCTCATTCACGTCTCTCGTGGGAAGTGGAGGAAGTGGAGTGATGGAGTAGTGGAGTTGTGCGTCGGTACCACACGACCGGTCTTGCCCACTTCTCTTGTTCATCTCTAACCGTCCATGACTTCACGACACGTTCTTGTGATGACGCGTTGCACGCTGCACGCCTGTAAACCGCGAGACCAATACCCCGGTATGTATCCCCCAGTTTGTGACATGATTGATGTCTGGAATGTGTGGATCGTGGATCCACGAAAGATAGCATGTAATCTTTGAATTGAATAAATGTGTTATTCAAGAAGTCGATACTTGTGAAGTATCGTGTGTATTTTATGCGAGTCTTTGCATTATGGTGTGGTAAAGTGATGGGTAATGACGCCTCACTAACCAAATAACTCCCGACCGGGGTTGTATAACCAAGTGGTGAAGTTGGACGGATGAGATGATCTTTGAGACACTCATCTGCGGACAGTTAATGAATATTAGGGTTTTTGAAGAGGAGCGCAAGCATGACTCTTGACTTGGTCGAAACCAAGTATGGGAATAATTTTGGAGAGGACCGACCGGACGTGTATGTAGATGGCATGTTGGTGTACACGTCCATGTCTCACCGTCCCATGAAGGTGCGATCTAGGCCACTCAATTTGACCGGCAAAGAGGAGTGGTTGAGATCGGCCATGCGCAGAAATCCTTACCGCAAAGGAATTGGAGATCGCATGACATTCCTGGTTTGGGCGCGCGTTCCAAGACGACCCATCTTGGTCGGTCTTAGTCGATCATACCAGCGTGTAGGTGGTAGGCTGGTGTTCACACCTATACCTGACTATCCCATGAAAACGTGATCTAAGCCATTCAAATCATCCGGTGAAGTTGAGTGGTCGAGATCAGTTTGCAATTTGGGAAGTGTAACCACGCATGTTTGGGTGGGCGTTTTGGATTAGCCGGGCATGGGATGCCTTGGCCGATCGCATGAGGAGGTAGATGGGCGCACGATGGTCATGCTGGTATGACCGGCCCCTGCTTAATCTAATCTGTGACCCTCCATTCATGCCGGAGAAGATGGACGCACGTGATAATTTGAAACCCTAATTTTGGTTTTCAAAAGCCGTGCGCCACTCCTTGTTTGGGTGATGATTTTGTCACGGCCAAACATTGTTGGTCTTGACCGATTGGTCAAGTGTGTAGGCGGGCCCACGGTGATCGTGTTGACATGCTCTGGGCCCTTTGAATCTACATCTACACCCTCCATCTATACCTGCGAAGATGGATGGTTGAGATTGTTTTGCGACACATGTAATATGCCGCAAACCCTTATTTAGGGTTTTAGTCCATAATGCTTGGTATGAACGTCTTTTGGCAAGCAAAGGCCAATGGCCGACCATGCGGGGTCGGCCGTGGGTATTCCATACCTGCTTGGGGGTGATGGAATTGATCCGGGGTCATCCAATCATGCTTACGGAGTTGGATGACTGCGATCAGATCATATCCGGACTGATACGGTCGGTCCGGATGCTCAATCGGGCTAGTATAACACACCGAGAGGGGCTCAATCGGGCTAGTATAACACACCGAGAGGGCTCGGGCTAGTATAACACACCGAGAATCATCACATGCGGGTATTTCGTACATGGTTTCATTATAGTGCTTGGAGGTTCGTGTTACTCTGTAAGAGTAACACTCGGTCGTCATGCCACACCGATAATGAGTCTTTGGAAATACAAGGTGATATGAAATTCACGGGGAAGGGATTGTTGCTACATGCTCCAACCTCGGAGGAATTTCATGTATTCACGAGAATGGGATTGTTGCTACATGCTCCATTCTTGGTGAATTAAGTGAGGGAGTATCAACACTTATAAATGGCTTTATCTTTTACAAGATGTCAGCGCATGATTTTTCTGGTTTTTTACAAATTTAACCTTAAACGAAAATCCACCATCAACATTAAGTCCCCTGCCTAGCACATAATGGTTACATTATTGTGTGGTAGGCATGAGATGGTGACGTATACAAACGTAAGAAGACAAGATAAAAGAAAATCTACCTGGAGGGGTTCCGGCCGTGGGTAATCCTCCATACCTGTGTGGTCACAGGTCTTGACAGACCGGCTTCCTCCTTTAGGTTCTTGAGCTAGGGTAGGATTCTTCTTCAGCTGGAACTCCAGGTGTGGGTGCTTTACACACTTCCGGTTGAGTCAATAGAATCTGGATGACCTTCTGATTCTCGATTAGGGTTCACAAGAAAACCTGACTCGGTCGGTGTTGAATCCTCATTCATCGGGCGCCGCAATCGTTTTAGGGATTCCTCAGCATATGTGCAGGTGTAGAGAATTTTGAACCATTTTTACGTTTTCTTGCAGTAGAGCTTCCTTGCTGAAACTTTGTTTCCCCATCATGTCTAACAACAGTGGATCGTCTTCTTCATACCATCCAGGATCTTCCGTTAAACGTGCACGACCTGCGTCTGAGCTTCATGATCAATCCCCTGTTCGTGTTCTCCGAGTCAAGAAGATCATACCGGTTTGTCTTTTCTTCCTTTTCTGAACCATTGTTTGTTCTTCATAACGGTCAGGTAAATAATCCTTTCATTTTTGCAGAGATATCCTAGGAACATGTGTCACGATCATTGATGACGATGACTTAACCACTCCTCTTCCTTCAAACTCAAATACACTTACCCTGTGAACCTTGAAGACGCCGACTTGGGTATCTCGTCTTATGAATATCCAAATGCAGGTCTTTCATTCGATGTCCGTATGAAATGTTTATCCTCCAGCTACCGAGATGTCGGTGGATTCCTGGTGCGGAAGGAGTTTGTGCCTTTGTATACAAAGTTATGGAGGAAGTACGGCCATATCGCAACCAGAAACGTGGTCCGACACTGTTCCTCTGCTTTGGTCACCGTGGTAAAGCTGCCTTCTTCCCATGATTCTTTGAGATGGAGAGTATTTCTATCCGCAACGTTCTTGAATCAAGCCTCGAAAAATGGGAGAATATGGTATCTACTGTGAATCCATGGAGTTCAACGTGGGCTGGTTGCGGCGGCGTCTTGATATCATCAAGGTTGATCGATTTGGTATCCTTGTAAATGTTGTTCCGCTGCGAAGGCTATTTTGGAAGAGGAGAAGGCTCACGGCTGCGGAGAATCGGAGAAGGTAGAGCAGGTGTGCGGGACTTGAAGAAAAGAACGGAAAGATATCACGCTAGACTGGAGATGATGCTCTCAAGGAACTATAATCTTCTAGACGGCCTCTTCTAAACTTCATTCTTTTATTGTTAATGATGTTCATGTCAAAAGTTTTTAAACGTCTTTGCGGAATAAACTTCATTGGTTTTTGATTGGTGAAACAGGTTTTTTCATTGACACATCTCTCTGAATATAATTGATGATTCAAACATGTAATGAAAATAAATGCCTGTATTGTTGACACTGATGAGACGGTGGTCGGGCATGATATGCCTTGAGCCACTTTCCATTGATAATCGCTTCCGGCTTCGCCTCCGTTTACCTTAATGATCTTGTAGTAGCCGGTATTGTAAGCCTTGGTGATTTGCGTAGGGACCTTCCCATTTTGGTGAGAATTTTGGTGCAGACATGTCTTGTTGGATGTGTTTGGCCGTTTTCAAAACCAAATCTCCCACTTTGAAAACGCGTGGTTTCACAATTTTGTTGTATGCCCTGGAAATCCGATTCCTGTACACCTGAGCGTGTTCCTCTGCTTTATTCCTTCTAAAATCCAAAGTGTCTAACTGCTATTCTAGAGTCGAGACTTGACCTTGTTCCAATGGATCCCGGTTGCTGCTGCAATCTGGCTGATGGGATTCTGATCTCTGCTGGGAGAATTGCATCCGCTCCGTAGACAAGTGAGTACGGTGAAACCCCAATGGAGCTCCTGGGTGACGTACGGTACGCCCATAGTGCCATTGGCAACTGATCATGCCATTCCCTAGGATTGTGGGTATGCAGATTCGGCTAATGATCCGGATCAATGTCTTGTTGGTACTCTCGGCTTGCCCGTTACCTTGAGGATAGTAGATGGTGGAGAAGACCTGTTTAATGCCATACTCCTCAAGTAATTCCGTGCACCGCTTGTTGGCGAAGGGAGTGCCATTATCGGTGATGATGTGCTTGGGCACGCCAAAACGACAAATGATGTATTCTTTAATGAAAGCCGCAATTGTTGTTCTGTGGTTCCTCGTAGGGGAATGGCCTCTACCCATTTGGTGAAGTATTCGTCGCAGATTATGATGTACTCGTCTTTGCTTCGATGACGGTGGATTGATTTTCCCGATAATGTCCAGTCCCAGTGTAAAACGGCCATGGGCTGCTTATAGAGTGCGAGAGGGTAGAAGGCGCATGAACAAGGTTCCCATGGATTTGGCACTTGTGGCGGCTTTGAACAAAAACAGCCGCATCGTCTTCCATGGTCGGCCAATAGTATTTCTCATGTATTTGGAGAAACAGTTTCCTCTTCCCTTGATGTTCTCCTTCGTGAGTCTGTTTCGGCATGGTCGGGATTTCTTCTCCGGCCGGGCATCGTGATAGATAACCCCAGAAGCTCTTGCGATACGGGGATCCCTTCATGGAATATGAACCGCTTGTCTCTTTGCTTCATCTTAATGGCGTCTTTTTGACCGGCGGGAATTATCCCATCACGGAGATAGCTAATGTAGGGTTCTCTCCGAGTCCCAGTGCGGTTCACATTAAAAATCTCCAATTGGTGTGGTGGTGCACGGCAATTTGAGCAGGACTTCGAAGTAGTCTGGATTGAGTCTCCATCTACGGCCGGTAATAACCCGGGCGTTGAAGTCGTCGGTAAAAGCGTTACCACTAGTGATTGTCCACAAATTTCATTGTGAATACGATCCATTTGTAGTTGTGCTTCGTCACCTCCCGAGACATCTTGACAGGGAGCCATCGGATTCCGATAATCTGACATACCATGAAGCATGAAGAAGTTTTGCAGGGTTTTGAGACTGACCTTTCCTTGGGAGAGTGAGCTGTTGAGCTCTCGAATGATCGGAGTTCGCCAATCGTCGGTCTTGGTGTCTTTGTGTTGCGGCAGCCAAGTTGATTCTACGGTTCTCCTCTTCACCGTCAGGGTTTCTTCCGCTCCTTTAAACTTCGGTTTGGAAGCCAATGTTGCTAGGCAATCGGCGTGTTTGTTGTTGTTGCGACCAACATGGGTTATGGTTGCATCGGAAAAGTAGTTTAGTAACCTCGTGCTTCCGATCGGTATGGGGCTAGCGTTACTTCTTTCAGCGCATATACTCCATTCATTTGATTCACCAGTAACTTGGAATCACCCCTTATCTCCAGACGTGTGACTCCTGCTTGTTTAGCTATTGAAAGCCCTATGAGGAAAGCTTCATATTATGCGGAGTTGTTGGTGCATTCGAAGTCTAACTTGAAGGAATGTGAAAATACTTCTCGGTTGGAGAGACTAACACCACGCCTGCTCCTCCATTATTATGCTAGGGGTAGCGGAGTAGTCAAAATACAAGAGCCACACTTCTTCTTCGGAATAGAGACGTCCAGGAAATTCTCCGGGAGTTCTTCATGTAGTCCCGTAGTGTCTTCTCCAGAAATCTTTGCCGGTAAGTCTGCAAGCGCTTGGCCCTTGATAGCTCTAGGCGATGCACACGTTATGTCTAGTTCGCATTTGGAGGAGCCATTTGCACTGTCCTCCCAGTCGGGACCAGGTTTTGAAAGTAAAAACTTTGCGGGATCGGATTTAGACACGAGTATCACCCTATTAGACAACGGTAATGCCTAAACTTTGAATGGAATGGATTAAGGCTAAACACGCCTTTTCCGCTCACGGGGTATCCGAGTTCGGCGTCTCTCAATATTCGGCTGAAATAGTATATGGGACGTTCGATTCCCTCATCGTCTTCTGAGCGAGTAAAGCCCTACGACAATGTCATTTTGAAAGCGGTGTAGAGGACCAGTGGGTTCCCTTGTCTAGGAGACTTCATGACGGTTGGAGATGATAGTATTTGTTGAATTTTTCGAAAAGCTTCTGTTGGGTTGCGGTCCAAACAAAGCTGGCTCCTTTCTTGACAAGGTGGTGAATGAGGCGGTAAGTTGGGCTAGACCGGGTATAAAACGTCTAATGTAGTTCACCTTGCCCATGAAACTCGGAGTTCTTTCACGGTTCGGGGAGGCGGCATTGTGAGGATATCCTGAGTTTTGGACGGGTCTACCTTTATTCCTTCTGCGGTCACTTGGAATCCCAGAAATTTACCTGAAGAGACACCGAAAGCACATTTCAAAGGATTCATCTTCAACTTGTATCCTCGACATCTCTCAAACACTTGCCTCAAGACATTTGTGTGGTCTGCTCGAGCTTTTGACTTGACCACGATATCATCTACATAGTCTTCTACTTGTTTATGCATCATGTCGTGGAAGATTGCCGTCATAGCACGTTGATACGTTCTTGTAGGCATTCTTTAAACCGAAAGGCATAACGGTATAATAAAAATTGCCAAGAGGGGTTCGGAAAGCGGTCTTACTCGCATCGTGCTCATACATCTTTATACGATTGTATCCGCTATAACCATCCATGAAGGAGAACATGCCGTGTCATTTGGTGGCGTCTACTAACATGTCGATGTTAGGTAGAGAAAAGTCGTCCTTGGGGCAGCATTTGTTCAAGTCTCGAAATCTACGCAGCACCGGATCTGTCCGTTTTTTCTTCTTTCTTTGGGACCACATTGACTAACCGGGTTGGATGATGAATAGTCACGATGAAGCCAGCGGCTAGCGGCTTCGAATTTCGTTTTGATTTGATCCTCTACTTCATGTATGAATTGCCTCGGAGATTGCTTGATTGGCTTGGATCCGGGTATGACATGTAAGTGATGGGTGACCAATTTTTCATCCGGACCGGGCATTTCCTCGTATGTCCGGGCAAACACATCTTAGTACTCCTTGAGTAGTTGAACAAGACTCGTACGTTCGTCCGTGGATGAGTCGGCCCGATAGAGACCGGCCTAGGAGATTCTTCATTCCGATGTTACTTGAGTCTCGAGCTCGTCGGTTGTGGAATTGGTTCCATCTTGTAGTTCTTTGCGGGGCGCCTGGTACCTCATCTTGCGTTTCATCATTCTTGCAGCATTCAATTGGGCGGAGAGGCTGGGTTCCAGTCTCTCTTGCTAATTGCTAACATCGGCGCCGGTATATTGTTCTCCCCTTCTGATCACGTTTCACCTCGAAAGTGCGTCCCCTTTTGGTGTGAGCATGAGTTGGAGTCTCACCGGATAGAGATGGACGCCTCGTTACGAACGTGTCTTTGTAGTGTTTGGCCTCCAGTGGTGTAAGTCGGTCTCCTTCCTTGATTGAAGCCCACGTGGGTAGTGGGGTGCACGTGACTTTGTCCGATCCTCCTGTGTGGTACCTTTTGGCTCGAACAGCTCCACTCCGCATATTGGTGCATACGGAGACAATGATGCGGGAATGCGGATGAATTTCTCGTCTAGCATGGTCTTGTGCACCGGTGATACGTCGAGGAAATGACCTTGTTATGATGAAGCCATGGTCTCCCTAGTATCATATGGTAGTCCGGCTCCCTTTCTATGACTTCAAACCTTGCCTTTGACCAGGACATGTCCTACCGATAAATTGATTGACATACCCGTATGTCTTTGGTTTGGTTTCATTCGAAGTCCGTCATCGTGGTAAGCTGCCGTACAATCTTGCATGGGTTAACCTTGGCTGTCCCGAGAGTCTTGAGAGTGATTACGTTCGAAGATGCTCTGTGTTGACGAGGGCTCTCTGAACTCGAACCCTTGATGTGCGCGGTAACATGTAGGGCCGGTTGTGACCCGCCTCCGCCATCATGTCGTCTTTAAGTAAACGTGACATTGTTTACGAGATATTTCCGACGCAGACTAGGACTTACGGGACGAGAAGGAGTCATGTGTGCATCCGTGAGCTATTTTATTAATGCAGCAAACGTCTCGCCCGTTGATTCCTCGAGAGGTGCAAGAGTTCACACAAGCTTTCTACTAGAGATCCGCTTCCGATCCACTTTGGTCTCTCGGTTCGTAGTAAAACTGTTGATCTGAGGGGAATTAGTCCCCGGTGTAGAAATCTCCTGAATGCTCATTTCTGATGTTATCTTGATGAGGAGATCAAGTATGTCGTTTATCGCTTCTTTGATCAGCTCCATGTTCTTCGTGTGAATCTCCTGTACCCGTGCTAGTTCGCTTAATGTTGGAAGTCTTCTGAGTATGCCGTCGGATACACCATTAGGAGGGGGTATCTCCGTTGGGGGAGCCGCCAGGATTTGAGACTGTCGAATCGGTCCTAAGACCAACCATCTCAGAATTGATTGAAAGGTATTGAAGAGATTGACTTTACAACCGAGAGATCAATATCCCACTTTGTGGTCGCCAATTGTTTATGGGTGAAAACTACTCCCTGAGAATTTGGTAATATGGGGTGTGGATGAGGAATGAATTTAAACCTTTAAACAAATGCACTGCGCGGTGAGTGCTTGTAGATTCGAGAGATCAATCCGTGCAAGTCCGGCCTAAACCAAGAAATGGCCGTTCCAGACTTGTTTCGGTCACAAAGTGAAGGAGATGGGGTTGATCTTAGGGAGGGAAGCGAAGAAGGTGTTGAGATTGTGAAGGTGTTGGCTTGCTTATGACTTGTAATGTGAGAAAGGTGAGCAGACTTGCGGTTGATGCAAGCAGGCTCACGGGTGTTTGAATACGTTTTTGTATTAACACTTGATTTTCGTCTCGTCGAACTTGTGTTGTTGTTTGAAATAGGCGGAGAACCTATTTATACAAGTCATTGAGCCTCATTCACATCTCTCGTGGGAAGTGGAGGAAGTGGAGTGATGGAGTAGTGGAGTTGTGCGTCGGTACCACATGACCCAGTCTTGCCCACTTCTCATGTTCATCTCTAACCGTCCATGACTTCACGACACGTTCTTGTGATGGCGCGTTGCACGCCGCACGCTTTGTAAACCGCCGCGAGACCAATACCCCGTATGTATCCCCCGAGTTTGTGTCATGATTGATGTCGGAATGTGTGGATCGTGGATCCACGAAAGATAGCATGTAATCTTTGAATTGAATAATTTGTGTTATTCAAGAAGTCGATACTTGTGAAGTATCGTGTGTATTTTATGTGTACTTGCATTATGGTGTGGTAAAGTGATGGGTAATGATGCCTCACTAACCAAATAACTCTGACCAGGGTTGTATAACCAAGTTTGGTGAAGTTGGACGGATGAGATGATCTTTGAGACACTCATCTGCGACCGTTAATGAATATTAGGGTTTTGAAGAGGAGCGCAAGCATGACTCTTGACTTGGTCGAAACCAAGTATGGGAATAATTTTGGAGAGGACCGACCAGGACGTGTATGTAGATGGCATGTTGGTGTACACGTCCATGTCTCACCGTCCCATGAAGGTGCGATCTAGGCCACTCAATTTGACCGGCAAAGAGGAGTGGTTGAGATCGGTTTGCGGCAGAAATCCTTGCCGCAAAGGAATTGGAGATCGCATGACATTCCTGGTTTGGGCGCGCGTTCCAAGACGACCCATCTTGGTCGGTCTTAGTCGATCATACCAGCGTGTAGGTGGTAGGCTGGTGTTCACACCTATACCTGACTATCCCATGAAAACGTGATCTAAGCCATTCAAATCATCCGGTGAAGTTGAGTGGTCGAGATCGGTTGCAATTTGGGAAGTGTAACCACGCATGTTTGGGTGGGCGTTTTGGATTAGCCGGGCATGGGATGCCTTGGCCGATCGCATGAGGAGGTAGATGGGCGCACGGTGGTCATCTTTGGTATGACCGGCCCGCTTAATCTAATCTGTGACCCTCCATTCATGCTAGGAGAAGATGGACGCACGTGATAATTTGAAACCCTAATTTTGGTTTTCAAAAGCCGTGCGCCACTCCTTGTTTGGGTGATGATTTTGTCACGGCCAAACATTGTTGGTCTTGACCGATTGGTCAAGTGTGTAGGCGGGCCCACGGTGATCGTGTTGACATGCTCTGGGCCCTTTGAATCTACATCTACACCCTCCATCTATACCTGCGAAGATGGATGGTTGAGATTGTTTTGCGACACATGTAATATGCCGCAAACCTTTATTTAGGGTTTTCCGTCCATAATGCTTAGTATGAACGTCTTTTGGCAAGCAAAGGCCAATGGCCGACCATGCGGGGTCGGCCGTGGGTATTCCATACCTGCTTGGGGGTGATGGAATTGATCGGGGTCATCCAATCATGCTTACGGAGTTGGATGGCTGCGATCGAGATCATATCCGGACCGATACGGTCAGTCAGGATGCTCAATCGGGCTAGTATAACACACCAAGAGGGCTCAATCGGGCTAGTATAACACACCGAGAGGGCTCGGGCTAGTATAACACACCGAGAATCGGCACATCACGGGTATTTCGTACATGATTTCATTATAGTGCTTGGAGGTTCGTGTTACTCTGTAAGAGTAACACTCGATCGTCATGCCACATTGATAATGAGTAATGGAAATACAAGGTGATATGAAATTCACGAGGAAGGGATTGTTGCTACATGCTCCAACCTGGAGGAATTTCATGTATTCACAGAATGGGATTGTTGCTACATGCTCCATTCTTGGTGAATTAAGTGAGGGAGTATCCAACACTTATAAATGGCTTTATCTTTTACAAGATGTCAGCGCATGATTTTTCTGGTTTTTACAAATTTAACCTTAAACGAAAATCCACCATCAACAATAGGGTAATGGCGTGAACAATCGCATTTAAACCATCAGAATTTTGCTTTGCAGCAAGAATCTCTTCAGGTTCATACGCACCAATATCCTTTGGAGCAGTTACACCGTTAACTATAACTATAGGAGGATTATAGCCATTAACATCATATACCCATGATTGAAAATCACGTGTTTGGAGAAAGGAACGCATAGCAATTTTCCACCACAAGTAATTTGAGCCATCGAAGACTGGTGGTACGTTTATAGAGATAGCGCTTCTGTCCATAGAGTTAGATTGCTACAAACACAGACTTATAAGGTCTTAACGTGTTTGCCTGCTCTGATACCAATTGAAAAAGCGGGGGTCTAACAACCACACCCAATATTTTGTTTAGGCAATCTGTATGGACTAACTCTAATATACTTTCAAGAGAATCAACTTGACAGTCAGACTCAATCAAGGAAAAGTATATCCAAGAGTTATATCTATGTTTCTTAATGTAATCAGCAAATCAAACAGATAGAAATCCGTGAGCCTGATTAATATAAGAAACAACTTGGACAGTATCAAAAACCAATATCCAAGTGTCAATCAATTCAATCAACAACCAAAAGGTCGGATTCACAAATTGATTGAACTTACACACAACCTGTGATATTTCAATTATATAAACAAATATAATGCGGAAAAGAAATAACACAGACACCAGATATTTTGTTAACGAGGAAACCACAAATGCAGAAAACCCCTGGGACCTAGTCCAGCTTTGAACACCACACTGTATTAAGATGCTACAGACTCTAGCCTACTACAAGTTAACTTCGGACTGGAATATAGTTGAGCCCTAACCAATCTAACACTGATTAAGGTACAGTCGCGTTCCTTACGCCTCTGAATCCCAGCAGGACTCTACACACTTGATTCCCTCAGCTGATCTCACCCACAACTAAGAGTTGCTACGACCCAAAGTCGAAGACTTAATAAACAAATCTGTCTCCCATAGAAAAGTCTATTTAGATAGATAAATATATCTCCCACAGAAATTCCTACAAGGTTTTGTTCCGTCTTTTGATAAATCAAGGTGCACATGAACCAATTGATATACCAGACTTATATTTCCCGAAGAACAACCTAGAAATATCAATCACCTCACAATAACTTAACTATATGGTAGTAGAACAAGTTATTGTGGAATCACAAACGATGAGACGAAGGTGTTTTTGACTAATTTTATATCTTACATAGAGATAAATCTCGAGCAAATATTAGAGAAGATAATACTCAATAATATAGAACAAGTAAGATCAAAACATGCAACTACAGAGAAAATAGTTGTGTCTGGCTTCAGAATCCCAATGAAGTCTTCAAGTCGTTAACCTATAATAGTTTTAGGAAGAACCTAGGTTAAAGGAGAATCGACTCTATTGGCAACTAGCTAGTATCACACATGAGGTGTGGGTATTAGGTTTCCAAGTTGCTAGAGTTCTCCCTTATATAGTCTTCAAATCAGGGTTTGATAGCTTAGAAACAAAGCAATCAATATTCACCGTTAGATGAACATCTAATCTAAGATTCAAGCTAAGTTTGCTTGAAACCAAAGGAATATCTCTCCACCGTTAGATGGACTTAGCTTGTTACACACAAATGAAATGTACCTTCATTTATATATGGGTAACCGTACCTAAACGTGTACACTTAGTTGGCTCAACAATAGTTAACCGAAGTTAGCCATATGGACACTTCCATATCAACCTTGTTCATCTTAACACAACTAGTTCAAATGACTCAAATGAAACTAGTTATAGAGTTGTTCAATTGTTTATATTCTCATAGAAGTATACAAGACACAATTGAAGCAAAATCGGTTTTGATTCATGAATATTATTGCCACGGTTTGCAAAGATTGCATTCCTTATTATATAAATATATTTGTTCATGAGTATGTAAACATACTTAACTGATTTTAGAACTTAGCCCACTCAAGTATGCAAACGTGTACGCATACTTTAGTTCCCGAACTTGGTCTTGTTTGCCAGTATGCAAACGTGTACGCATACCGTCGTTCATGACTGAACTCAGTTGAAATCGGTACCATACGGGTACGCATACTATAGTTCTCGGACTTTAACTGTTGAATCAATACGCATACGAGTATGCATACTAAATTCCCGGACTTGGAATACACTTGCAACAGTTAGCATACAAGTACGCATATGATAGGTGTTGTAAACACCTCGATATTTATCTATTGTTTATACTTTCTTTGCTATTTTCTCTTGTAAATTATGTATTTTATGTTTATTTTTGAGTGTTTAGGTACTATGTAGTCATTAGGAGCAAAAAGAAGTGGAAATCGCTCAAAAGTTGAATTTCTTCTCATCATGTTGAAGAGAACGAAAAGACAAAGCCATCGGCGTAAGAATGAGGTCACTTCGACGTCATATGAGAAAGTTATGAGCAAAAGCATGCTTGTTATTTCCTTAGAACTGACAGTCCAGGAATTATGCAGGAAACTAAGCTGTCAGTCTTGGAAGACTGACAGCTGAATGACTTCAGGTGGCCCGTATCCAAGCAGTGGGTGCTGATATCAGTTTTAGGGTATTAGACCTCATCCAGGTCGAGTTCAGATTCAAAACAACACAATTATGTTTATTCTCTTAGAACAAAGAACAAGACCTGTGCAACAAGCGTTCACGCCGGCGATGCTAGGGTTAGAGGCAGTGGCTCAGATTTGCTGGGACTTTGGTCGAGACAAGGCTGGGGTCTGTCATTCACCGAGAAATTAGTGAGGGAAGAACAAACTGGATTTGAGATGAATTAGGGTTCTACAACAATTGATGAAGCGGAGAAGACAGAAATGAAGAGAGAGACAAAGAAGAAATTGAGGATTCGATTGGAGATTAATCAGGTCCGTAAACAATAGGTTTGTGTCGGATTTGAAGAATACACAGAAGAAGAGAAGATTGAGTTTTTGGTGTTGTTTAAATGGGATGTTGTTGGTCTAGAATGCAACTGGCAGTGATTGAGATGGAGAATCGATGATTTTCATGAGAAGATGACATTGCAGGGGTGGTTAGAATGGTCTTGTTAGTGAAGGTTTAACTGGTACTGAAGCTGCATAATATGAGTTGTGCTTGGTGATGGAACTGAAGGTTTAGGTGGTGCTATGGTATTGTGGTTCAGATATGAAAGATTAATAAGATACGATGTTGGTTTGAAGTTTAGATACAGATTTGTTGAAATGTTGCTGCTACAGGCAAGATGATGGCTAACAAGAATGTCAGATGAAACTAGTGGAATTGTGTAGAGTAAGTGATGAACTGAGTTACAAGGAAGTTGAACAGGTGATGCTATGTATGTTGTGTATTACATGGAAGAATGCAGAGCTGAGGAATGGTGTGCTGCCTAGAATGTGTAAAGCTGGTTCTGGTGGAGTTGGAACTGCAGTGCTAAATGGTGCTACTACTGAAGTTGGAGTTTGCATGATGGCAGTTGGAGTTGTTGATGTCTGCTGCTTGTGAAGGTTTTGCTGAAAGATGGAATGATTAGATGTATGTTAGGTTAAACAGGGAATGATTTGAAAGGTATGGAATCGGCCGGAAATGACCAGAAAGCAGTCATAACTCGGTCGGAATCGGTTATAGCTGAGTGGACTCAGTGAGTTAGCCGATTTGACTCGAATTAACTTGGACCTGTCTGACTGGGCATCACTCATGGACTGTTTCGATTTTTAGCAGATGGGTGCAATCAAGTTAAGAACCTGAGGTGAACAGAAAGGATATAAAAGCAACACCTCTCTTATCTATTAAAAAACTTGGTCTCTACTTTTATTCTAGAGTTTGCGAACATGATAGATTTTTTTTTCTTCTTGTTATGATCTCCATGAACATGAGTACTTGATTTATTTTTATTGGTTAAAGATGTAGTTGGATTTTGAAAACAAGTTATTGATTTGATGAATTAGTTTCCTCTCAACATTATCGTTCACTTTTTACGGTTTATAATAATTGCATGATTGATGTATTGCAATATGATTGAATGTTTGTTTAGTTAAGTTTAGAATTGATTGAACTCACATCCATATCTATAGCTAATTTAGGGTTTATCATCGAGCGATAACCTTGAATACGAGTAGCATGGTATGATTACAGATTGTAGTGATACTTTCTTGTAATTATATGTAGAAATTGACCTTTGTTCGAATTGTTTGCACAATGTATTTCAATTGCATTGATTAGCTTATTTCACCACTCGTAATGCATCTTTGGGAATTGAACTTGGTTAGCGCAAGGCGTCGGGTTATTCTCTGGGTAGTATTCATACTTGCATCGTTTTACATGGAAGTGTGATGACTTAGGAAATTTACAGAGTATTCTTGCAATAAGGTATTCTAGGGATTTTGATAATAGCGAGATTAAATTTGAATTCTAATCACACATTCAATACTTGTTTACAATTGAAGATGAAACCTTTACCCAATATTTCTCATCCTTGCTTTGTTATCTTTCTTTATTTGCTTTTATTTTATTTTTAGTTTCATAAAAACAGAAAATCCCCCCATTGTTTGCATAAGAAATCGAAACCTATAACAATCCAAGTCCTCTATGTGGGAACGATCCTTTCTTGCCCTTGCTATATTATATATTTTGAGTAGTGAGAAAGTAATTTATTTTTGACGCCTACGACATTGATCAACATACTGTGCTATATCCAATCAATGGTTAATTGTTCTAAACTCCCATTTCAATCATTGAAACATTCTTAGAAGACGATAATAGTTGTCTCACACAAACTATTAGCTTCAAAGCAATTTTCAAGTGATCAAATGATCAAGACGAAACATTCCGAGTCTACATCAAATGACTGTCTCACACAAATCATATAAGATGTTACCAGACGATTTTCACATGATCATCTTTTGATTTTCGTCAAGAATAAAAGATGAACTTGGTTAAAGAGAAAGCTTACCAACACATATTTCGAGAAATATGTTATTAGTTAAACTCAGCTCGAAATATCAAATGAGTATAATTTAAAGTCTATATAGCTCAATAGGAGATAGAAAGAAATAGACTTTTGTGTGATAGATGAGTTCAAGTCTCCACATACCTTTTGTTGATGAAGTTCCTCCAAGCTCTCCTCAGTAGATCTTCATCTTCAATCGATGAACGCCGTGAAGTATAAAGCTCAACTACACCTTCTATCCTATTCCGAGACATAGCTATACGTAGACTAGAAATCAACACTTATAGTTTTGACAACTAAACTTGACAAACAAGCTTGAGATAGCAACGCTTGCGAGTTTGACCGAGCAGTGCTCTAACAGTTTTGCGAAACAATAGTCGAGCATTTTGGTCCAACCTTTTTAAGAAAGCCTACTCAGGAAGATGTTCAAAGAATAACTGCAGAGAAAACACCGCGATGGGTTTTTCCAGGAATATTAGGTAATCTTGACTGCATGCACTGGACGTGGCATGCGTGTCCGGTTGAATGGGCAGGCCAATATAAGGGTCATTATCCAAAACCAACTGTAATTTTAGAAGCTTCAACTACTTATGATTGTTGATTTTGGCATGCTCTTTTTGGACTCTCGGGTTCAAATAACGATCTCAACGTTTTGTATAAGTCACCATTGTTTGAATAAGAATGGGATCATCTCAGAGGCAGATAGATGTTATTTTTCAATTTAGTGTTGTTTATTTTAATTAATGTGTTATTTAATTTAAAGTCGTTTGTTTTTAACTAAACGACTACACTTAAAATTAAAATTAATGCAATCATATTAACAATAATTTTAACTAAACGATTACATTTAAATTAAACTTAATCACTAAACAAGAATTAAAATCAGTTATCAAGACTGTATTCATCTCTGCCTTCTTCCACATTCTCATACTGGGAAGTTTGTTGAGGTACTTGTTGTTCCACCATATCTATTTCCTTAGTCCATACATCAAGATGTCGTGCATTCATTGTTGAATTGTTCAAGGAGGGTAGCTTGTTTAGCTTACAATCCCTATAGTACTGTTCTCGCGAAAGACTACTTTTTCGTTGTTGCTTTATAGCAATGCCACAATCCCTGGCTCTATCTGCTTCTATCTTCAACTCGAATTCCTTGTGCTCGGCATAGTTGAACTCGTTTGAACCTCCTTCTGATAATGCTTGTTGGGCTGCGTCTCTCGCTGCTTTTCCATATTTTTGATCCCCTCCTCTTCTTCTCTTGACGTTGATGTTAACGTCTAAATTAGAGTTGTACTTGGAGACCCGATATATGATCCAGTTCCTTCAGGTGAGGAAGCATGCCCACCATTCTGAAAATCCTACGAGATTGGACCATGTGGTGATCTTGCAGGCACTTGATTACCTTCCAGCAAGTATGGATTAAACTTGTTAAGCACCCTAAAAATGGTGAAAAAAGTTTCATGTTGGAAACTCGTTTTGTGGGATCTTTGCCACTCTTCCCGACATCTTCGTTCCACTTCCGGTTCACCTTCACCACTTTTTTGTTGCGCCATATTTGAATGATCAAAGCTACATATTCACTAACGGATGCTGAAATTGTGTGAAAACGATGAGACAACCCTTCGGCATCATGTCTATTGATGTTACCGGTTTCTTCACAAAATTTTTGTGAAATCTTTTCATAATTTTTTTTTGTTTCTTGATAAATACCATTGATTTGATCTAATGTATATAATACATAATTCCTACAAATTGACTCGTCTTCATCCATCGTATACTTGACACCACGAATTCTTGTGTTTCTTGGTTGTGATTGTTGTGTATCTTGTTGTGTTTCTTGTTGTGATTGTTATTGTGTTTGTTATTATGTTTTTTATTGTGATCGTTGTTGTGATCGGTGCGATGAGTGAAAAAACGGGGGTCTAACAAACACACCCAATATTTCGTTTAGGCAATTTGTATGGATAAAATCCATTATAATTCCAAGAGAATTAACTAGATAGTCAGACTCAATCAATGGGAATATATCCAAGAGTTATATCTCTGTTTCTCAATATAATCAGCAAATCAAACAGATAGAATCCGTGAGCCTGATTATTATGAGAAACAACTTGAACGGTACCAAATACCAATGTTCAAGTGTCAATCAATTTATATCAACAACCAAAGGTTAGATTATCTAATTGATTGAACTACGCACAACCTGTGATATTTTAATTATATAGAAAATATAATGCGGAAAAGAAATAACACATACACCAAAAATTTTGTTACCGAGGAAACTGCAAATGCAGAAAAACCCTGGGACCTAGTCCAGATTGAACACCACACTATATTAAGCCGCTACAGACACTAGCCTACTACAATTTAACTTCGTACTGGAATGTAGTTGAGCCCTAACCAATCTCACACTGATACAGGTGCAGTCACGTTCCTTACGCCTCTAGAACCACGCCGGATTCTACGCACTTGATTCCCTTAGATGATCTCACCCACAACCAACAGTTGCTACGACCCAAAGTCGAAGACTTGATAAAAAAATTTGTCTCACACAGAAAAGTCTATTGGAATAGATAAATCTGTCTCCCACAGAAATACCTAGGAGTTTTGTTCCGTGTTTTGATAAATCAAGGTGCACATGAACCAATTGATAAATCTGACTTATATTCCCGAAGAACAGCCTAGTATTATCAATCACCTCACAATAATCTTAATCGTATGGTAGCGAAACAAGATATTGTGGAATCACAAACGATGAGACGAAGATGTTTGTGACTACTTTTAATTACCTATCGGAGATAAATCTCAAGCAAATCATAGAAAAGATAATACTCAATCACGATAGTAGAAGTAAGATCAGAACACACAACTACAAAGAAAATAGTTAGGTCTGGCTTCACAATCCCAATGAAGTCTTGAAGTCGTTAACCTATAAGGTTTTGTGGAAAACCTAAGGTTGAAGGAGAATCGACTCTAGTCGCAACTAGTATCACACCGAAGGTGTGGGGATTAGGTTTCCCAGTTGCTAGAGTTCTCCCTTTGTAGATGGGGCAAAACGATTTGCTGTTTTTTATGGAATTGAGGATACGACCGTACAGAGGAGACTCCTTGAACCGACCGAAATGTTCAACCTCACACAGATGCACTGCAAGAAGGGAGTGCTTTGAATTCGAGAGATCAATCTGTAGTACTCCGGCCTAAACCAAGACAATGGCCGTTCCAGAGTAAATTCGGTCACAAGAGAGGACGGGTCGATCTGTAGGAGGGAAGCTGAGAAATGTATCGAAGATTGTAGGTGTGTTATGAATTCTGAATATGATAAGTTCTGAAAGATTGAAGTTACTCAATTGATGAGTTGTTGAGCTCGTGTTGTCTGTAAGACGTGAGATTCTCGTTGTTGTTATTTCAATCATGATTCAAAGACTTATTTATATTGCTGGAATTGTATACACCATGATCCCATGAAGTGTGACAGTTGATGGAATCAAAGAGTGGGGAAATGGAAATCGTGTTTGAAACCAGTTGCTCATCGTGCGGAGACTTGGTTGATTTTCCATCCACTACTTTGTTAACTCCTTCAACTGATTGCACGACTTGCTCACATTCTATCGTGTGTTTGAACACACGTGCCGTAGACCGCCAGACCAAAACCCTAGTTGATATCCCCCCAAGTGACACGATTGACGTCTCGTGGTTAGTTTAGTCGATTCATCGACTTCGTGATTTAATGGGACGATGAATCCATGTATTGAGTTGAACATGATTTTTTAAAATGTTCGAAACTCATGAATTGAACGTGTCTCATTGAGACGGTGATGTGATTCTCACGTTGAGGTGAGCAAGTGTTGCTCATTAGATGAATTGTTGAATATTAATAGTTGAATCAATATTCCTTGTTTTGAGCAAATAGTGTCAGCAAGTGTCACTCGTCCGATGAATTATTGGCAGCATGACCAAAATAAAATATTAATTAAAATACTGGTAGTTGAACCGAGCATAATTAATAGGAATACTGATCATGAGATCGTAAAGTTATTAGTGTTCGAATCTGGAATTACTCAGAAACCCTAATTTGATCAATTGATGACCAATTGATGGTTTATTTGAAAATTAACCATGGAATGAAGGAGAATTGGCTCCATGGGACCGTGGGTCGACCATGAAACTCCCATATGCTCGTGTGAGCAAATACCAAGGCCTCTTGAAGAGTTGGTGAATTGTTGATGAAAGAATGATTAAATGCTGATTTAATCATTTATTCGAAAATGCTTGTCTGAACCTTAGGTGATAAAACCTAATTAATTATGAAGAGGTGAGGGACCGACCAAGGGGTCATGAAACCGGCCTTGGGTGGTCACGGGATCAAATATTGATCGTTTGAGCAATCCCCAGATTGGTTGAAACCCTAATTAGCGCCCTTTACTAGAATCGATGTAGAATTCTCATACGGACTCGTATTTTGATGGTCCGCCCCTCCATTATGTACGGAAAAGAATTTCCTATCTCCCAACGAGGGAATATTTAGGTTTTAAGCTCGTTCGGGAGGTGAAAACAGCCCGAGAGTAAAACTCAGGAAGAATTCAAGAGGGACGGTAGGAGAGAGTTTGGGCCCAATATGAAATTAGGTCAAATTGTGAAAATACGGGGGACCGGCTCCTTGCAAGCCAAAGAGCCAACCTTGGTCGGTCAAGGTAATATGCTCACGTCACCAAAGTGTTCGTGTCTTAGTCCTGAGAATTTTGATATTTTCTGGCGTGCAGTTGAGCATTTATTCGAGAAAATATGACAAAATCAAGGTTTTGCTGAAACTGAGGAAACTTCATGAGATGAAGGAAAATAATTATAAAATAAAGGAATGATGAGGCGTGGGACCGCTGAGGACAAGGAATGGCCGACCGGCCAGTGACCATGGTCCCGTGGTGCCTTTTCCTAATTTTATATTATTTTTCATGATTTTATGAAAATATCATGAAATCAAGGAGTTTGTTGAAATTAAGGAGTTTCCTTAAAATGAAAGAGTTTCCATGGGATCAAGGAAGCAAATAATTTCAAAAATAATAAAATAAGGGCGTGTGGGACCGGCTGAGGCCCGGTCCCGTGCGTTTCCCTAATTTTATGTAATTTTTGTGTATTTTTCCATGATTTGAAGGAATTTTCATAATTTGAGAGAAATACCATGAAATCAAGGAATTTCATGGGATCAAGGAAACCTTAAAATAATAGTAATAAAATAAAGGGACGTGTGGGACCGTCTAGGGCATGGCCGGCCGGCTTGGGCCCGGTCCCACGAGTTTCCCTAATTTTATATTATATTTTTCATGGTTTTGTGAAAATACCATGAGGTTAAGGAGTTTTCATGAGATTAGGAAATAATAATAAAATAATGAGGAACTATGAGGTGTGGGGCCGGTTGGGATCAAGACATGGCCGGTTGGCCAATGATCACGGCTCTACCATATTTTCCCTAATTTTATATTATTTCCTTGATGTGAAGGAAACACCATGAAACTGAGGAGTTTCCTCAAAACGAAGGATATTTGTTCAAGTGAAAGGATTTTCATGAACTCAAGGAAAATAACAAAAAATATGATAAAAATATGAAATCGGCGTGGGATTGACCACGCACGTCCGGCTTGATCAGCGGGCCCATGCTCCCAGCGCCTTGGTCAATTTTTTAATTATTTATTATTTTCCTTTCTATTTTGCATAGTTTCATCGTCTCGTCGTATTTTGAAATACTTGTTAAATACAGTGATTGTTAGTGCATCGTCGTTGAATACACTTGCACCATTTAAATCGGGGCTTACTCGGAGGTAGCTCAAATGCCCGTGTGTTGAATATTTATTACTAACCCATGGAATTCTGCTGGGAAAAACCATGGATTGTAGTAATGAAATACTGCGAAAATATTTGAATATTTTCGGAAATTCAATGGATGAATCCAAGAATTTAGGAATAATTAACTTATGGCTCTATACTAGCAGAGCAAGGTGTCTAGGAGCATTAATTATCCTGATATGAGCTTGCTGGAGCTTCATATCATTTATATAGTCGTGGATAAACTCGTTGTTTGTATCCTGAAGACGTTATCGCTCTATACTAGCAGAGCAAGCTGTCTAGGAGCCGTCCATCTTGTGATACTATATAGAAATAATTACTGAAGTGTTCAGTATTCATGAGATATGTTGTTGCCTAGCCGTGAGACTACATATCTACATGTACTATGAGAGAAAGTATTCTCAGTCAGAGGATTCGATGAGAGACCCGTGTCTCAATACTCGCGTCTGATTGCTGGATCAGAAGTTCATATAATTATGGGTTTACGATTTTAGCCTTTGTTGAAAATCCACCATCTACACCCTTATATAGTATTCAAATCAGGGTTTGCAATCTAAGTTACCTTGGTAACAAAGCATTCAATATTCACCGTTATATGAAAACCTGATTAGACTCAAGCTAATATCTTTCAACCGTTAGATCGAACTTAGCTTGTTATACACAAATGAAATGTACCTTCATTTAGGTTTGAGTAATCGTACGTAAACATGTGTACACTTTGTTGGCTCAACAGTAGTTAACCAAAGTTAGCTATATGAACACTCTCATATCAACCTTTTTTTTTGCTTGGTAATATAATATTTCATTAGAACCAAAGATAATAACCAAAGTTTACAAAAGCAGACCCATTATATTTGGGCTTAAAACAAAAACAGAGAAAAGAAGCCCACTAATTTTTTTTTTTAACAAGTTTTGTAGTATGGTTTATCTGGGATTTCCATTGATCTAATGAAATCAGGTCTTGAATTGTAAATTCTTCTTTCTCCCTTTGCTAGATTGGCTCCTATCTTTGCCATTGAGTCTGCTGAGAAGTTTATCTCCCTATAACTATGAGAGAAATACCATTCTTTAAGGGAGATTTTAATTTTGTTCCATCTTGTCATGCTCCACCAAGGAACTATTCCTGACTGGAATGTGATAGACGCATTTATGTGTCTATTTTGATCTCGATTTTCTATTTTGTTAGTACCCATTTTTGTACTTATTTTGGTATTTTATCTTTTTGTAGGTATTTTTGGAGAAATCGGCCCGAAAAGTTGATAAAGGCATCTGGAGGATATTTACTATTCGGACTCTTAGTTTGGATAAGGGGCATCTCAATTACTAAGGGGTATTCCAATGATAAGGGGTACCCTAATTGTTTTTTACACCTCACGGCTATTCTCACCCCTGTACTGGATAAGGGGCAACCTTTTTTCATCATTTAAAAGGGAGCATGGCGGGAAAACTTGGCAGTTTACTGGCAGAGTTTTGGATCGAGTTTGGGCAAGTTTTAGTCGAATTTATTTGTTCGAATGGACTTGGATTGGCCTGTTAAGTTTAAACAGGCTTGGTTCATGGGTTTGTTCGCGGAAAATAAGAGTTTGCAACAAAACAGGAAGTACATGTATTGGATTTAAGTAAAAAGGGAAGTAATCATCGATTGTAATGAAACAGGGAAGGATTAATATTCCGAGAACTTTCTGTGCCTAATTTGGGAAGTTACGTGGGTATCTTACACGTACATATAGAGTTTATACCAAGACAGGGATGGTCGTAGATTTTGAATCAAAACAGGAGGAGGTTAACTTGGTTCACGACAAAACAGAGCATGGAAGATATCTCGGGCTTATTTTCGGAAAAGATGAGGATACCAGGAAAGAATATATTGTTCTGTTGGATTCATAACTATCTCTGGAGAATTTTGGGAGAGTTAGGATCGGACAGAGAGACGCGTTCAAGGAAGAAAAATAACTTTCCATCTTTATCTCGTTAAATAAACAGGGCAGTGCCGTAACTTGAGGAGGAGAAAAAAGCCAAAGATTTTCGGGATTTTGAGGTGCTTGCGGTGTATAAAAGGATTGTACGATTCTTAGAAAGGGGGATCTAGACCTTGGGGTAAGTTGCAGAGAGATTACGAGCACCACAGAGGCTCGGAGTACTATTGACGGATGCTGCAGAGTCGAGTTATACACCAGCAGAGAAGGAAGAAGAAGAACAGAACCGTCACCATTTCTTTCGAATTTGTAATCAGTTAGGATTTTCTCTGTAACAATAGGTTCTATAACAGTGAGTTCTGTAACAATTATATCTGTTACAAACTCGCTTCTTTATTAGTTTTCTCTTGATTTCACACTTTTGAGCTATGAACACCTATTTTGAGCCTGTGAATAATATGAGGAGATAAACCCCAACACTGGGACAACAGAGGAAGTTGTATTTCATCCATGTGGTAATTTATTTAATTCTTTATTTACTTTTTGCATCGATTTTAATTGAATTAAGGTTTCTATTAATTACCCGTGACTTTGTTTGATGGAGCATGCTTAGTCCTAGGGATTCTTGATGCGCCATGCTTATGATCTACAAGTAATATTTTATGGAATCTACTTTGGCAAAGAATAGAGTTAATATTTGTTTTGTTTTGAGCTATAATCGCCTAGGATTAATTTATGAACCACTTGAATATGAAAAACACTGAAATCCTGAGTCCCAGTAATCTCTCGATATTTGTGACAACCTTGTGAATATATTTTCTTTGTTTTTAGTGTTTTCTTAAATCAAACCTTTACAAGCCCGAGTTGAACGAACTTTTACTACCACTTTCGACAACTTGTTAAAATCACATCAAAATGCTTTCATTGCTGCTTGAGAATCAGTTTGAAAACAAACTTTGAAGAAGTTGTTATTAACAGCCCACTCTCCTGCACATCAAACTGCAAAGATTTCTGCCATAAAGTTAGTGGCTAGCCCCAAGCCTCCAGATATATCATATAAATACTCTCCATCCCATTTTCTGCATACAAATTCATATCCTGCCTCACCAAGATTACCTCTTGAAGCATCATCACAGCATATCAAAATGAATTGAGCAGCTGGGAGATGGAAGTATATCTCTATTATTCTTGTTATCTTCACCTTTTTACAGTTTAGCCTGAATGTTTTCAAAATCTGCAGATCATAAGTTGAATTCCACATATTCCCAGCCATTCTCACTTCACATTCTTTTGTAAAGTGTAGAATCCTTTGCTTAAGTGAGTCTATTTTAATTTCCTCTTCCTCATAGACTATTATATTTATCAAGAACCATATCTCTTTCAATGTAATCAGAGCTTCCACTTTCCATAGTTCTTTAATAGCTGAACTTTTATGCTTTGAAAAATGAAGTATTTCTTCCAATGATTTAGGATTAGTGAATTTGAAGATTCCTCCCAGACAACTCCAAATTATTTCACTGAAGTCACAGTACCAAAGGATGTGCTCCAAGTTTTCCTCCTCTTTTCTGCAGAATGGGCATCTTGATGCTAATTGAAATTTTTTCTTCTTCATTTTTTCATCTAAAGGTACAACTCCTCTCACTAGCTTCCAAACATTACCTGATATATTGGGGTGAATACTTTTGTGCCATACTACTTTTGCCCACTGAACAGGCTGAATTTTTTTCCTTATGCATTCTGAAGCAGATGCAACAGTAAACTTACCAGTTGATGTAGCACTCCATATTCTTCTATCTTCTTTGTTGTCCAACACTGGTAGTTCTGCAGGCTCAAACAATTCAAGAAAGTTTGCTGGAATTTGCCATTCTCCATTTCTTATCAGTTCTTTCACTTTCATTGTTGGGTTTTGTAACATAATGGAATTTTCAGGGAATATATCCTTTAAAGGTTTATCTTTTATCCAGTTATCATTCCAAACTGAAATGTTGCTTCCATCCCCCACCAACCACCTTGTATGCTCTGCAACATCAGCAGCAACCCATTTGATCCCAGGCCATATTGAGGACTTTTTATAATAATCAATCCAATTACCATTCTTGTCTTTAAATTTTCCTTGAAAGAATTTAGCCCATTCATCCTTACCATTTTGAATCTTCCAACACAGCTTCATAAGCATTGCTTTATTTATCACTTTTAGATGTCTGATACCCAAACCACCTTCTGCTAATGGAGAGCAAGTTTTCTCCCATTTTAGAGTTACTATCTTTCTCACTAATGGATCTCCAAACCATAATATTTTTTTTTATTTTCTCACTTTCTTTCAAAAATTTTTTTGGCCATTGGTACACTGACATGTTGAAAATATGGATGCTACATAACACAAACTTCACTAGCACCAATCTTTCTTGAAATGAGAGCATTTTCCCTTTCCAACCAGCTAAATTTTCTTGTAGCATTTCTACACACCCCATACATGGTTTGATCTTATCATTCCTGGCATTAACATAACTCCTAAATATTTATCAGGGAATCCAGCTAAAGCCATACCACAGTCTGCAGCTAGTTGGTTTTTTCTTGTATTGCTTGTACCTCCCACAAAGCATTTACTCTTTGAAAAGTTAATTTATTGACCCGATGCTTTCTGATACACTTCAAGAATCAGTAATAATTTTCTCGAGTTCCTTCTATCTCCATTACAGAAGAGAAAAATATCATCTGCAAACATGATATGAGTTGGGTGCACTCCATTTATTTGTACCATGGGAAGTATTTCACCTTTCATCACCATTGAAGATAACTTTCTTCTTAAAACATCTTCAGCCATAACAAAGAGGAGAGGGTGAGAGGGTCTCCCTGTCTTAAACCCCTGCTAACATTGAAGTATCCAACTGGTCCTCCATTAACAAGAACTGATATTTTAGCAGATTGAAGTAAAATATGAGTCCATTTTATAAATTTGTCTGAGAATCCAAATTTTTTTAAAGCCTGAAATAAAAAATCCCAACTAAGTAAGTCATAAGCTTGAGAAATGTCTAATTTTAATCCCACATTACCTCCTCTTCTCTTGGTATCTAGTTCATTGATCATTTCAGATGCTAGAACTATTTGATCTTGAATATTTCTACCTTTGATGAAGGCACCTTTTTGAGGAGATACTATCTTATGTACTATCAAGCTTAATCTTGTAGTGATAATTTTAGTAAATAACTTATAGCAAAAATTCATTAGACCAATTGGTCTGAATTGTTTGCTTTTCTTGCATTTTTAACTTTAGGAATGAGCATTAAAAATTTAGCATTCATACCTGCTGGGATGAATTCTTTTTCCCAACAAAATTGAATGGCTTTAACAAAATATTCACTGATTATATCCCAGGCCATTTTATAGAACCATCCTCCAAAGCCATCTGGTCCAGGTGAGCTCTCTGGATCAAGATCAAATACTGCTTTCTTTATTTCTTCTGTTGAAGGTATGGCTTCTAATTTTTCATTATCTTCATTTAGAATTACCTTGGGAACTGAGTCAAACAACTCCTCAGGAATCTGAACTTCCTTAGTTTGAATTTGGCTTCAAAATGATTCACTAAAATATCTGCAATACCTTGTTGTGTTGAAATTAGTTTTCCATCTTCATTTTCCAACTCCACTATGGCATTATGCATTTGCCTTATTTTCATGTTAACATGAAAGAATCTTGAATTTGCTGCACCATATTTGAGACACTTAACTCTAGATTTATGTCTTTCTATTTCTTGATATTGTTGAGTTAGTACTTCCTGGACTCCTCTTGCTGTGACAAGTTTATTTAGCAAATCAATGTTACTGGGATTTTGGTCTGAAATGAGAGAAAGCTTCATTACTTCATCATCTGCTTGTTTAACTTTCTTCTTCACATCTCCAAAAACATTCCAGTTCCAATTTTTCAGAGCTATCTTAAGATTCTTGAGTTGTAGGATCAGAATATCGCGACATCAATACTTCGCGAGATTAATAAATATAACATCACGAAGAAGTCGCGGGGAAGTAAAATAAATGACGCAATGGATGACGACAGCCAGAACACGAGGAAGATGTGAAAATCTGGCGAAGGTTAAGAGTTTCGCGAGACGAACACTTATACACTTACGACACTTCGCGGGTTATTCCTGAAAATAAAGGACAAATTATTTGTCATCCATCGATATACTACCTATATAAAGGGTTGAGTCAGTCTGTTATAGAGAGAGTTCTTTTTGAATTGTTAAGCAAGTCATTAGGAGAGAGAAAGTTAAGAGTGATTGTAATTTCTTTAGCTATGTTCTATCTTTCTTTGTAAACATTTCAAGAAAATAATCAATAAAATCTATAGTTATTCATCTTCAAATGGATTAGTTGAGTGAATTCTAGTGAGGTGGTGTAGTGTGGGATTTCTGCAACTACATATGCTAGAAACTAGAAACAAGGACTGGTAGAAGATCAACCTTGTGAATTGAAAGAATCAGGAGTAACGAGAAATAAATTTTGAATAATTTTCAACAATTTACTAAAATTGAGAAATGGCTAGAAGAAGGAATGCGTCAGAACAACCAACAATTGTGAGGAGAAGCGGGAGATTAGCTGGAGAAAGGAGAAATGAAGTAGGTGAACCATCAAGAATAAACGCAAGAGATAGAGAAGAAGGTCAAATTCAACCACCAATTCAACCATAGACCGAATAGAGTAATAGATTATGATAGGGTGAGCGTGCATACATGGAGATCAGATTCTGTGGAAGAAAGAGAAGAAGTGCAACAATTGATAAATAATGGACAAGAGGAGAGAAATCGAGAAGAAATGGGAGAAACAGCTCATAGAAATGAAGAAATCGTAGCATTAGAAACGTTGAGACAAACAATACATGAAGAAAGACGATTAGAAGCGGAAGAACGCGCAAATTTAACAAGGCAAAACTATGAGTTAAGAATGGAAAATATGAGGTTGCAGAATAGGAGGTCGAGAAGTAATACCAGATCAAGACCAGGATCGGTTAGAGATGAATGAAGAAAATTTAGAAAGAGAGCTAAATCTCGGTGAAGGATACTGCGAAAGAAGGGAAGTGGTGTGTATTCCACGTCCAGAGATTTTACAGAATGACCAAAATAATGGAAATCAAGGAAATAGGCAGAATAATCCAATTGATGAAGAAAATCGTGAAGAAGGAAGAAAAATACCGCATGGGAGAGAAACACAGAGGAAACAAAAGGAGATTGAAGATGACACCGAAAAGCATTATATTTAACAAGCGCGTCTAGCTTGCGAAAGGGAAAGATTAAGAGTAGAAATGGAAGAACGAGAATTGGAGGAAGCAATTCGGTAGAATAATCATGAAATCGAGAAAGAAGGCGCGAGCAAAATCGCAACAATGGAAATATCAATGAAGAGTATGAAAGAATACAAAGGAGAACCGGAGACAACCAAGAAGAGAAATGATAGATACAATGGTGTGCGAATCCATGAACGAGATGGAGGAGAAAGTCGCAGAAAGAAGAGAAGAAAATACTTTGAACAAGAAAATCAAGATAGACATGAACGCAGTAAGGAGAGAGGCAGAGCTAAAAAGACCAATAAATTCGAATCCGATGTAAATGAACAAATCTTAAAAGAGTTGGCGGAAATGAGAGGAATGTTGAACAATAGAAGAGGAGGAGGAAGAAGACAATTAGATGAGGCAATCGAAGAAGCTGCAAAAAATCCCTTTACACTAGAGGTGCAGTTAGGAGGAATACCCCCAAAGTGCAATTTACCCGCATTAACCAGCATTTTTGATGGAACAACTTGCGCAATACAACACATCAAAGCATATGTAAGATGTATGTTACGGTGGGAAAATCATGATGTTATATTGTGCAAATATTTCGCATCAAGTTTAACAGAGAAGCATCTTGAAATGGTTTGAGGGTTTACCAAGAAACACCATCACGTCATTCAACCATTTACAAGCTATATTTTTAGGGGCATACATAAGTAACAACTCCTCGCGACCAGGAATTGAAGATGTATTTGTTTGAAACAAAGAGTTGGCGAAAGTTTAAGACACTTAACCTGTGAGATGGAAGACGATGTGTAGCGAGATGGCTGGAAGAGTGGATGAAAGATATCTCATTTTATCATTTATAAACGCTATGTTCGCAACTAATTTGCTATATATTCAAATTTTAGAGTCAAGAATACAATCACGATGACGGAGTGCGAGAACTTCAAGAGGAGTATATTGCTTTAGAGGAAAGGCAAAATGAGATGGAATCATATCCAATTGCGAATACAAGTTCAAATGCTTCGCGAATGCAAGTTTATTACCCAAACTAATAAACACGGTGGCGAAGTACTTCGCAAGGTCAACAAGAAAGGATAACAGAGATGATGGACAGCCAAAGATAGTAGCCATGGGAAGCCGTGATCAAGAAGAATATGAGAGAGAAAGAAACTACTACAACCGTGGTGGCAATAACAAAATTCAAAGACTTGATCATCCGCAAGAAACTTATGGAAGTCAAAGGCGAATTATCATGGAGGGCAAATGACGTCACGAGTAGTATGGGAAGAAATAAAAATGCCAAAGATTAAATGCTAGTGTTGAAAAATATGGGAAGCTATACTCTTGATGGAAAACATACTCGCGCCATGGATCATGGGAATGAGCCACCACCAAGTGATAGAAGTCACGAGTTCTCGTTCTTACCACCGTTTTCATGGACACTTAACAAATGACTCGCAGAATATAAAAAGAATCATTCTCCGAATGATTGACCAAGGAAAGCTAAGTCATTTTCTAAAAGTGAAGAGAAGGTTCGGCCATTACCACCACCACCACCAGAAATGCACAGTAACAAATTCAAGCAAAGGGGAAAGAAACATTCGTAATAGAAGTTGGATCGAAAGCTAAAAATTTGTTTTGTAACTCCATTGTACACTCTTACCGAACAATTGAAGATTTTCATGATAATGTTCTCGGTAGGGTTTTTTTGCGAGGGATGCTAATAAAGAAGTGATGAACATTGCGAAGACGTCGCAGTTAAAAGAATGGCAAATGCGATTATTTCTTTCAACGCGAGAAGAGATTCTCGAAGGCAAAGAGACGCATGACAACCCATTGGTTGTAAATTTGGAAATTAATCCAAAACCTGTAGATGGCGAAGACGACGAAGGCAGAATTGTGGGCGATCAATAAAATCTTGATTGATACAGGAGCTCAAAGAATATTCTTTCTACCATACTTACAAGACTATGGGGGAAGGATGAAGAATTGATACCTTCGACATATAAGATATATGGTTTCAATGGAACAAATGAATAAGCCTAAAGGAGAAGTTCATATGAGAATACCCTTGCAAGGGTTATCAACGGGGATTTTGTTAGTGTAGTTGATGTGGAGTCCCCTTATAATGCATTGATCGGAAGGCCATGGTTGCACGAAATTCTGGGCGTAGCGTCAACTTATCATCAATGCATAAAATTTCCTCATCCTAGCGGTGTTGGAATTATAAAGGGAGATTGGATGGAAGGACAAAAATGCTATGAGATCGACGTGGAGAGTTGCGAAGAGAGAGCTGCGAAAAGAAAGGGTTGGAAGCAACATGCAAAAGATGAACAAAGAAGAGAAAGATTGATGGTGGATGCCATTGATGTAAGAGGAGAAGATACATTCATGAAACAAGAGCATGAAAACAGTTGAAAATTATGATGGAAAGGAATCATTAAGAGATTTGAATGGTGCAGAGGCAGAGAGTAGCAGGAGCAAAAAGTGTAAGAAGTGAGTAATCATCAAAAGGCAGTAACAAAAGCTTGTTAAGGGTAAGAAAAAATAATTGAAGAAGAAATATGCGAGGATCTCGCCATCAAGAATGTATGACAATTTGATTGAAGAATTGAAAAACAAAAATGATTAAACAATGTAAGATTGCGCGATAGCTTCGCAAACAAAATGAATGATTGAATGAATTAACAAAAATGAAAGAGTGAGTGAATGGGACGAACCTTATGGCGTACACCCTAGTTCGCGAATGATATTTCGCAAGAGGCAAATGTAAGACCTAAAGTGCGTCATATAAGGGGGTATCTCTTGACATGGCTCAGTGAAAAGGTTACACCGCTCCTGGAACCTGAGTCATGGAGATTTGGGGCCCATGAAAGCCTATTCTGGAGAGATACCTTGGATTTCCAACTATATATATATGGTTATACCTGGTTGGACGCCCGAGGGTCTCTTCCAAGGAGTCGGTGTACGCTCAAGGCGCCGGGTACACGGTTGAGCCAAGAGTGCCTCGGGGCATTTGAAGTGTCTCGGCCATTCTTGGCAAGTCTTGGTATATGCCGCACTCGGCCCGAAGAAAACTCCACTTAGGGTGCAGTCTCGTAACCATAAGCCATATAGGTATAAGGGATAAGAGGCTGCGAAAACAACTCAGTTGTTGTTAAGACCGGATGGGAGGAGCTAGTCTTGTATGGCCGATGTACGCCTCCTTGAAGGGGCAACCAGGGGAGAAGATAAGGGCGGCACCCTCCATTAGGAGCCGATAAGTGTCAAAAGACGCAAATGTCATGAGGCTTTATTTTCGCAAGGAAATTTAGGCTTGTCATATTTGTGCGATGATCCTGTAGAGGCAACACATCGACGCAAGGATAAGGCGAGATCAATGGGTTTTTGCATGAAAATGCAAAGACGTCCCGCGATTTCGTCGCGAAGACGGCAATGTCATGGGATTTTACATTCGCAAGAGTATTTAAGCCTGTCATATTGTCGCAAATAAAATATCTTGCGCAGAGGCAAAAATACTTAACAAATTATAAGACAAGGTCAATGGGTCATTACATGAAAATGTAAAGACGTCCCCGCGATTTTGTCGCAACGAGGGGTGGCGAAATAAGACCTTTAATTAGGAAGGCAAAATAAGACCACACAAGAATGATAAGGCAAGATCAATAGAATTCTTCATTTGTGAAGACATCCTGCGATATTGTCGCAATGATGAACTTCAACATAACTAAAGAAATAGACATACATAAAATTCAGGAAGTAAATAAGCTTGCGAAAACGATTATATTCCATCATAAAGTTACAAATAATAAAGGCCAAAGTCAGAGATTCCATTACTCAGAGATAATTGATCAAATCTCTCATTTGAAAATCAATAACAGAGGCAAGTATGGGAATGAATAGATAAAATCTTGTTATTCATTTCACATGATGGATTTATGTATTCATAATCTTTGGTCGATTGAATTATAAAGGAGAATTGCTTGATTAATATGCACAAGTAAAGAAAACAAAGATTGAATTCATATTTAGCAATCCAAGAAGATTAAAAGAGTATATATACAGATATTACAAGAAGCGAAAGAAGAAAAAGAAGTTATTTCTTTGAGGATTCTTCTTCTTGGTCAGATTCTTCAATTCCATCATTCTTTTCGCCCATTCTTCTTCTTCGCTAGCTTCACTATCAGAGACATCCGAGAAAGGCATATCTTCAGGAATATCATCGCGAAGACAAGGATATGAACTAAGAGGAATGTGGTGATCATTGCAAACCGTTTTAATAGTTTGATTGCGAAAACGAACAACATTATTGTTGAAATTCGCCACTGTTGTAGCTTTGCCGTTATTTCTTCAATTTAGAATACTTGTTATTGCGAAAAGAAAGGCCTTCATGAAGTTCCCTTTTCAGACTCAAGTTCTTCAATCCTTGTTTGAAATCTCTTCTCGGATTCTCGCAAAACATATGACAATGAATTAACAACACAATAACAATACTACAGAGATAAGGAGCAGAAAGTATAATAAACAACCTTCTCTCGTCGATATCATGTCTTTAACCAAGGCAAAAGTATGCTCGGCATGAAGGCTAACATCAACACCTAAGTTATTCCCGGCATTATCTAGAACCTTCGCAGCCCAAGCGAATTCGTCATCATTATTTATAACAAGAAGCTTAACGAATTTGATCTTCTCGCTCATTAAGTATGGCATTCGACGAAGAGATTCGTCTCGTTCAATTTGTACTTCGAGAAGAGATTTTTGAAATTTTGCTAATGCCTTGTGTACCTTTATTAGCAATACGGTCTTTGTCATCTATGAGACCACTAATTTTCTTCCTTAAAGTTTTGGTTTTCTTATGGGAATCAAGATACATTTGTTTAAATCGGTTGGCTAAACCTAAACTAGATCTATGCTCAATGTCTAAGAGACGATATTTGGCTTGAAGTTCATTTAACTAAGGGAATCAATTTTGTTTGACGAACCGCTTAAAGATTCGTTGAGATGAGTGAGAAGAACATCATTGTCCATAGGCTCGGAAATGAATGGAGAAGAATGGCTTCTTCAGAGAGATTATATATGTCTGCGAAAATAATAAATCGTGCAAAGAAAAGCAGATGACAAAATAAAGACGACTTGAAGAATAAAAGTTTTATACCATAAAGTCGTTGATTTGCACTTTGAAGAGTAGACATTTTATTCTTCTCGAGAAGCACTCAACTTCCAATCGTTGAATTCTTTCATCTTTCTTGCGAGACATCGCAATTTCAGTTTCTAGTTCTTGGATCTTCTCTTTGAGTTGGAGATTTTTCTTTTCAAGGATGTCGCGTCTTTTCTCGAGATCTGAGGCAACAACAAAGGAAGCTCTCCCGGACTATAAAGGAAAATAAAGAAATTGTTAAGATAAAGCTTAAAATCGAAATTACCGAGAACACAAGGAATATGAACATACCAAAGCATTGAGAGCATTTAAGTGACTGGAAGTCAATGTTCGGGAAAATCCGCGAAAAGATTCATTATCCTCTAACAAATGGGCATCGCAAATTTTAGCGAGAGCTTCGCAAGTTGCGATAAATGATCATCTCCCAATCCTTGCATGGAATCGGAGAAGACACTAGACAATTGCGCCATAGCGAAGTAGTCGAGTGACTCTCCCTCGCAGAGGAAGTACCAATCTCATTTTCATCCTCGCTGAGCTTTCGTTGGTTTGAGAACTAGAACGAGAAGAGGGATGGGTTTTCCGTTTTTTAGAAAATGGAACAAGACTTGTCCTTGAGAAGAGTGATTTTATTCTTGCCCTTAACCTTCGCAGCCTTCGGGGATGTCTGCTTTCTTCAATAACCTTCGCACACGAATGAAGATAAGAAACAGAGGCAACAATATTGTTAAAAATAACAAAAAAAAAATATTTCTTACTTCATCCGTGATCGATCGGAGTATCGACAGAGTACTCGCCTTTGGGTTTCTTTCATAACTCTTCCTCAGTTTGTCAACCTGTAAACTTTGCAAATTCAGTAAATGCTTGTCATCGGGAATATCGCAAAAGCAAAGCCCGAAATAGGAAATATACCTCTTTTGCCTTCTCAGGCCACTTAAATTCCCAAGGATGATAGTCTCGAGATCCGCAGGGAGTACGTGTGAACCTGCGATATAGGGTCCATTCAAAAATAAAGGAACAACCCACCATTTCTCTGTAATTGCAGGAAATCCCACAATACACCCCTCACAAGAATTTACTTTACTAATCCATTTGAAGATGAATAACTATATATTTTTATTGATTATCTTCTTGAAATGTTTACAAGGATAGATAGAACAGAGCTAAAGGAATTACAATCACTCTAGATTTTCTCTCTCCTAATGACTTGCTTAACAATTCAAAAAGAACCCTCCTTACAACAGACTAATTCAACCCTTTATATAGGGTAATACATGTGGGATGACTAAATGCCGTCCTTTATTTTCGGGAATAACTCGCGAAGTGTCGCGAGTGTTATAAACATTTTTCCTTGCGACACTCCTAAATCTCTCCAAGTCTTCACACTTTTCTCACGTTCTGGCTTTCGTCATCTATTCGTCATTTATATTTCTTTCTGCGACGCCTTCACAATGTAGTCGTTTATTAATCTCGTGAAGTATTGATGTCGCGATATTCTCGCTCCTACATCTTGCCTCTTTTTCTTGAATATTGCTTGAAGAGCGATCTTTAAGAAAAGTCCGTTGTTGTAGTAGTCTTTGATTTTGTTGATGAAGGAACGAGCGAAAGAATATTGACTTGAAAAGTACGTACTTGCCTTTATTCTTTTGCGAAATTCCGAAGCTTTGAAAAGTAATTTTAAAAGTATCATCCCGAAGTATACGAAGTATGAAGTATTCTTGAAGAAATATAAGAAACATTTAATCCTCTAAATGTAAGAAGTATTGCAAATCCATCATGCGAAACTTTCGTTCCATGTTCTTTGCCTCATGCTATGAGTTCTTACTCTCGCAGGTTCACTCTATAATTTCGCAAGTTGCTCATACTTTCCTCATGAATTATGCTGATATCATCTGCTACGTCATTCTTTTAGTGCTCTGCGAAGTCTTATTAGTCATAATTATGTCATGAGAATTAATATTTTGAAATATCGCGATCGTCTATTTTTCACCAAAATTTTTTGTCAAAGAAGGTTCCGTGTATTTAGGAATGACCGCTTACACGTGTCTAAAATTCCGTTTTTTACCGAGAGTTTTTAATGCTATCCAGTTACTCTTTTCTGTCTATTTAAGGGAGAATTTCCCATGAAAATTCTTCTTTTCTTTTTATTTCATCTTCTTTATCGTACCTGCAATTTTTCTCTGCTGTTTTCCTTCATCGTCTTCTTCATCATCTTTCTCTGTAATTCTTCTGCTACTGTTTCCATGGCATCAAGGTTTGCGAACTTTGCTAAATTTAATCATTTCGTGATTGATCTTTCCTAATGAAATAGTTTTGTTCTGATACTTCCCCTTTTTTAATGGCTTTCCGCCATTTTTGTTTTAGCAAGGACAAGTCTAGCACCAAATTCACCGTTGCAAACCCTAATATTCCCAAGAGTTCGTGAGCCAAATCCTTTGCTTCCAAGAGAAAGATCAGAATGACAAGGTATTTAAGAAACATTTACCCTTTTAATAACAATATTGTTGCCTCTGTTTCTTATTTAACTTGTTATTCGCAGGATGACAAAGATATTAATTTATCTCCCAAGAAACCTTGCCACTTTAAACCTGTCGCACCTGCCATTACTTTTCCTGGGTTTAAACTTACTACTTCTCCTGCGGCATCTTCGCAAGATAACCCAATTCTTTCTTCTCTAGCGACGTCTTCGCAAGATAACCCAATTCCTTCTTCTCATGACAGATCACCTTCTCCTGCGATGACCTCGCCTGATAAATTAGTCCCCGAATTTTCCGTTAATGAGATTCTTCAGAATGTTCCCCTCTCCACTTTTACTCTTAATACCTCTATCTCATCTTCCCTTGTTGATCAAGCTCCTCCAACTGGCATTCTTATGACTAAGGATGACTCAGCTTTTGCCTCTTCTTCCATCATTTCCTCTTCCTCTGAATCTACCTCTCTTACTAAAGAAAACATAGAAGGGATGGATATAGCTTTTAAAGTTTTATCAGCTACCATGAATGATGTTAAGAAAATCTCCACTGATCTTTTCAGGTTTAGTGTTTATGAATCTTTGAGTAAGTATTTTGGTTCTGATACAATATCGCGAGCATCCTTGGAACAAGAAATTAAGATCTTAAAGAATAGCCTTCATAATGCTTCTCTGGATCGCGACAATCTTCGCAGGAAAAATGAAGAACTAAAAGGTACCATTTCCTTCCCCCTTTTTTTTTTTTGAAGACTTTGTTCGCCTTTAAAGTTTTGAATCAGAAACGTAAAATGGAGATATATCAAGTGGAATCTATCGTGGAAGAAACTCGAACAGAAAGAGATGCTTGGATGGAGCAATATAACCGATTAGATAACCTCCATACATATTCTGTTGACCAGATAATACCCAAGAAAACGCCTACTTAGTCCAGAAACAAGAATTGTTAAGTAGCGAATTGTCGCATCTGTCATATTCTTTGACTAAATCTAATTTGGAATTGGAAACCTTATCAGATGAAAATGGAACTTTGTCCCAAGAGAAGCGAGCTTTGTTGGATAAAGTGGCTATATCCTCGCAGCAACTTGGTGTTTGTCGAAAAGCATTGAATGAGCAAGAACAATCTATCTGCTCTTTGAAAAATAAACTCAAAGAAACCACTACCGAAAGAGATAAGCTTATTCAGGGTAGAATAACCCTAAGTTTGAAAACAAAACAGCTCAAGGATGAATATACCAAGTTAAAAGAATCTCATTCCTCCCTTGCGAAGGAGAATAATTTACTGATTTCTAATGAAAAAGCTTGCGTCCCGATTAAAAGGTCTTGTCGGTGATGATTTTGATATCGCCATGGATCATTTGGAGAATAGTTGCTTGGCCCCGACCCAACATCTTATCTCGAAAAAGGAAGGTAGTCATAAAATTTGACTGCCTCAACCACCGTTTTCCTTTTCTAATTTCTTTCATTATTTTTTAATCTTAACCTCGCTGTTCTTATATATTTTCGCAGAATCTGAGAAAGATCTTCGCACTTCTCTGTCTACTTTAGAATCCTCCCATGCCAAGATTCGCAAGGAAAATACAACTCTTGTTGCTACTCTTGCCCATTCTCGTGATCGTGCCGCGAGGAGGCTTAATTATCTCAGCCATCTTAAAGATATCCAAAGTAGGAATCAACTGAAGGAACTTCTTCGTCAATTTCATCCCAAAGTCGAATTTTTGTGAATGAGATCTTACTCTCTAAATCCCTTGAACCTGTCTCTGTTTCACCTTTGGAAGTTGAAGATGATGAAGTTCCTAATTCTCCTGATAGTGATTATGATTATGAAAGCTGCGAAGATATCGCAAACAATGAACTTGTCGAGAAGGATCTTTATGAAGCTGAGAATCCCAATGAAAAAACTTCTGATGGAAATCCTCTCACTAGTGAAGGTGATGCTGATAAAATTGTTGAAGGACATTTATCATCTCCTGTTGCCGAGAATGTCGATGTAGATGTAGAAAATTAAGTTACTCCTATAATTTTATATCTTTCAGTCTCTTTTTCTGCATGACTTTTTGTATGAGATGCTTTTCAATTTCTGTTGAAGTACTCTTTTTGATTGGAAAGACCAAATCCCTTGATGAATAATCTCTTATCTTCTCTTTCTATCTCATTTTAGATTTGCAATTTTAATTTCGCAAGCCTATTCGCTTACTTTTACTTATATTGAATTTCATCGTTGCGACAAGATCGCAGGATATCCTCACAAATGAAGAAATCTATTGATCTTGTCTTATCATTGATTGTGTGGTCTTATTTTGCCTTCCTAATTAAAGGTCTTATTTTGCCACCCCTCGTTGCGACAAAGTCGCAGGACATCTTTACACTTTCATGTAATGACCCATTGACCTTGTCTTATCATTTGTTAAGTATTTTTGCCTCTGCAGGATATTTTATCTGCGACAATATGATGGGTTTAAATACTCTTGCGAGTGTAAAATCCCATGACATTACCGTCTTTGCGACGAAATCGCAGGACGTCTTTGCATTTTCATGCAAAAACCCATTGATCTCGCCTTATCCTCGCGTTAGTATTAGTGCCTCTTCAGGATCATCGCACAAATATGACAAGCCTAAATTCTCTTGCGAAAATAAAGCCTCATGACATTTGCGTCTTTTGACACTTATCAGCTCCCTAATGGAGGGTGCCGCCTTTATCTTCTCCTTGGTTGCCCCTTCAAGGAGGCGTACATCGTCCATACAAGACTAGCTCCTCCCATCCGGTCTTAACAACAACCAGTTGTTTTCGCAGCCTCTTATCCCTTATACCTATATGGTTTATGGTTACGAGACTGCACCCTAAGTGGAGTTTTCTTGGCCGAGTGCAAGATATACCAAGACTTGCCAAGAATGGCCGAGACACTTCAAATGCCCCAGGCACTCTTGGCTCAACCGTGTACCCCGGCGCCTTGAGCATACACTGACTCCTTGGAAGAGACCCTCAGGCGCCCAACCAGGGTATAAACTTATATATATAGTTGGAAATCCAAGGTATCTCCCCGGATAGGCTTTCATGGGCCCCAAATCTCCATGACTCAGGTTCCAGAGCGGTGTAACCTTTCCCCGAGCCATGTCAAGAGATACCCCTTATATGACGCACTTTAGGTCTTACATTTGCCTCTTGCGAAATATCATTCGCGAACTAAGGTGTACGCCATAAAGGTTCGTCCCATTCACTCACTCATTCATTTTTGTTAATTCATTTTCTCCAACGTATTGCTTGCGAGATATTCGCATAATCTTTCTTTGTTTTATTTAATCTCGCAATCATTCTGTCGCAAAAACATTTCATCCAAATTCATATCATTTCATCCATCTGTTATGGATAATACTTCTTGAGATATAACCTATTCCATGGTCTATCCAATCTTTGTCCTACATCTCTCCCTTCAGGATCCGTTGATCTATATGCCCCCGTGCCAACTATTTCCTTAATGATATAAGGTCCATCCCATTTTCTTGCCAATTTACCACCACTTTCACGCTGATATATTGGTGTCTCTCGCAGCACCAGATCTCCTGGTCGAAATTCACGTATCTTGACACGTTTATTATATTCTCTGGCTAATCTTCGCTGATAATTCTCCATATGTTGTAGTGCTCTTTCTCTTTTTTCTTCTAATTCATCTAATTTGATCAAAATATTACCCGCACTGAGATTTTTCTCCCAAGCTTCTTTCTTTGTTGTTGGAATCATAACTTCTGTCGGGAGTACAGCTTCAACCCCATATGTTAAACAAAAGGGTGACATGCCTGTAGCTTCTCTTCTAGTTGTATTATAAGCCCATACTGCATTGGGTACTTGTTCGCACCATCCTTTATTGTATCCTTCTAACTTCTTCTTCAATATGTCTGCGATTGTTTTATTTGTCGCCTCTGCCTGGCCATTAGCCTGCGGGTATAGAGGAGTTGATTTTCCACATCGTATCTGAAATGCATTAAGCAGCAATTCTATATTTTGTCCTTCAAACTGCTTCCCATTGTCAGATACCAACTGTGCTGGAATCCCAAATCTGCATATAATGTTCTCAAATATGAAAGTAAAAACATCCTTATCGCGAATGTGTTGTACCGCTTTCACCTCTGCCCATTTTGTGAAATAATCAGTGGCGACAATTAGATATCTTCTCTGTCCTGTTCCTGGTAGAAATGGTCCCACAATATCTAAGCCCCATTTTCCAAAAGGCCACACACTTGTTGAAGAATTTAATGGCGCTCCCGGTGCATGTATCTTCTTCCCATGTCTTTGGCAATCTTCGCAACGCCTTGATATTTGTTTCGCGTCCTCATGCATATACGGCCAATAATAGCCCTGCATTTTTGCTTTATATGTTAAAGATCTTCCACCACTATGATTACCAGCGTCCCCGCTATGCAACATTTTCAATATGGTTTCTCCTTCCTTCCTTGTTACACATCTGAATGAAGGTCCATTAAAAGATCGTCGGTATAGTACTCCATCTCTTAATTCATAATTTGTTGCCCGGCTTTTTAATTTGTGTGCCTCTAATCTATTTCTTGGTGTTTTCCCTTTTGTCAAGTATGCATGAAGTTCTGCTCTCCAATCCTCTTTGCAAAGAGTTTGTATTCCATCTTCTATTAACATTACATCTGTTTCCTGTTCTTCTTCTTTATTAATTGACGGTGCTAAAAGTGTTTGTATCTTTATATTTCTCGCAGTCGGATCTGTCATCATACTTGATATAAAGGCAAAAGCATCTGCGAGTCTATTATTTCTCCTTGATATATGTCTCCATTTTATTTTCGGATTCGCACCGACAGACTCGTCAACAAGTTTCTTGTACTTTTGCAAAGATGGTTCATTTATAGTATATTCCTCTTTTATTTGGCGAATAGCCAATTGCGAATCACTGGTAATCCTCACGTTTTCCAATTTCATCTCTATTGCGAATCGCAAAGCATGTATTATAGCTTCATATTCTGTTTCATTATTGGTTGACGCAAATTCTAATCTGAAGGAAAAAGCCATTTTATTACCTTTCCGCGATATCACAACAATCCAATCCCGTTACCTTCTCTATTAGATGACCCATCTACTAATATTTCCCATCTATTCTGTTCAGTTAACAAGTCTTTTGGATCTCCATGTTCTTCATCTACGTCCATTGTTTCTTCCACTGGTTCATCCTCTTCCAAAGGAAATTCTGCTAGAAAGTCCGCGACCACTTGTGACTTTGGTGAAGACAATATTTCGTATTTGAGTTTGCAATGACTTATTTGGGCATTCCATCTCTCAACTCTCCCCGATCTTTTTGAATTTTTCATTACTGATTCGATTGGTACTTTCGTCACTACCTTAACAATGTGCGCTTGAAAGTATATGCGAAGTTTAAATGTTGCGTAAACTAATGCCAAGATTAGTTTTTCAATTTTTGAATAATTCCTTTCTGCGGCGTTGAAAGTTTTCTTTGATGTAGTAGATTGGTTTTTCTACCCCTGCGTCCACTCGCAGCAATACTGCACTTAATGCATGCGAAGTTGTCGCAAGATAGATTAATAATTCTTCTCCCGGGTTCTCGCTTTTTGTAAAATTGATATATCCATTAAATGTTCCTTTATTCCTTGGAAGGATTTCTCACACTCGTCTGTCCATCTAAACTTTGATCCCTTTTTGAGAATGTTGAAAAAGTGTTTGCATTTATCAGATGATCGCGAGATAAACCTCCCTAGCGAAGCTAGTAACCCATTTAACTTCGAACATCTTTTACCTGTCGCAGCAGCGTTGGCATATTGCGAATCGCTTGTACTTTCTCCGGGTCGACTTGGATTCCTCTTTTGATACGATGTAACCTAAAAATTTTCCCGATGCAACTCCAAAGGTGCATTTTTCTCGATTTACTTTGATGTTGAAATGTCTCATTTGTTCAAAAATTTCTTTCAGATCCCGTATGTGGTCTTTTGCTTTCTTACTTTTGATTAACATATCATCTACATACACCTCTAGCGTTTTGTGTATCCATCTCGCGAACACCTTTTCTACCATTCTTTGATATGTTGCTCCAAAGATTTCGCAAACCAAACGGCATTTTTGTATAACAAGATAATCCTCTTGGAGCGAAGAAAGCAAAGATGTTCTTGATCTTCTTCGGCGAGAGGAATTTTATTGTACCCTTTATATCCATCAAGAGATGATATCCTTTCTTTTCTCCGCGTTTGCTTCAACCAATTGCGGAATATCTGGTAACGGGAAGCTATCTTTGGGAAAAGCTTTGTTTAGATCGGTAAAATCTATACAAATTCTTATCCCTTTCTTCTTCTTTGGGAATATAACCATATTTTCTATCCATTCGGGGTATTTTGCTTGACTAATGATTCTTGCATCTAGCATTTTCTCGTAATTCTTCTTCTATTTGAGGATGATATGTTTGTTGCGATCTTTCTAATTCTTTGTTTGAATGGCCTTATATTTTTGTCAATTTCCAATTTATGACAAGCCACAAATGGATCTATACAGTGCATTTCATCCATATCCCACGCGAAAATATCTTTATAGTCTCGCAGCAAATCAATAGTTCTTCTTTCTTCATCTACTTCCATTTTAGTTCCAATTTTTAACATCCTGGGTTCTTCTTCAGTTCCAACATTCACTTCTTTTGTTTGTTCTGTTGCGATATAGCTAGCTTTCGGTTCTCCCATAGGTGTTGGTCCTTTCATTTCCCTATTCTGCGAGATTTCGCTAGGTATTCCTTTTCCTTCTTTTGCTCTTATCATGTAAATTCTAAATTCTTCTTCTTTTCTAGCTGCTTTTACCATTTTCTTACGATCTCTTCGCTTCTTCACTCGTTCTTCATAATGCTTTACTTCGTCTTGATGATATATTCTCCCTTTATCAATATCTCCTCTGATTTCACCAATTCCAGTTGGCATGGGAAACTTGATACACTGATGAAGTGTTGACGCTACAGCCTTGATTGCATGTACCCATGGCCTTCCTAACAACACATTGTATGGAGATTCCATATCCACTACACTCAATGTCACCTTTGTTTCAATTTCTCCAAGCAGAATCCGTAATTTCACTTCTCCTTTGGGTTTCGTTATAGATTTACCAAAGACATGAATATAATACGCTGGGGAAATCATTTCTTCATCTTTATATCCTAATTTTTTGTAAGTATGGTAAAACATGATGCTCACTAAACTCCCTGTATCCACCAAAGTTCTATTTACATCCCATTCTTCCGCTGCTTTTGCCGGTTCTCCTCCATTTTTGCATGCATTTATTGTGATCACCAATGGGGATGTATGTCTCAAACACTCTTTAGGTATCTCCATTTCGCTGTGAATGTTATTTTCTGCTTTTCCCACTCTTTTTAAAGACGATGTCTTCTCCTTATCTATAATCTTCTTCCCTTCAAAATCTCGTTTATGTATTCTTCCTCTAATGTTTTCATGAAATTCATTAATCCTTGCTTTTGTAATTGTACAGTATCCATATTTTCATTGTACTCCTTGCTTTTTAACTTCTCTACTTCATCTGATCTAATATCTTTCTCTCTCATTTTCTTGATTCGGATAATTTTAGCTACAATCTTTTAGAATCGTCCCTGTTTCTAGCGCATATGTAATTGCAGGAAATCCCACAATACACCCCTCACAAGAATTTACTTTACTAATCCATTTGAAGATGAATAACTATATATTTTTATTGATTATCTTCTTGAAATGTTTACAAGGATAGATAGAACAGAGCTAAAGGAATTACAATCACTCTAGATTTTCTCTCTCCTAATGACTTGCTTAACAATTCAAAAAGAACCCTCCTTACAACAGACTAATTCAACCCTTTATATAGGGTAATACACAGTGGATGACAGCTAAGTTGTCCTTTATTTTCGGGAATAACTCGCGAAGTGTCGCGAGTGTTATAAACATTTTTCCTTGCGACACTCCTAAATCTCGCCAAGTCTTCACACTTTTCTCACGTTCTGGCTTTCGTCATCTATTGCGTCATTTATATTTCTTTCCTGCGACGCCTTCGCAATGTAGTCGTTTATTAATCTCGTGAAGTATTGATGTTGCGATATTTAGCCCCTACATTCTCATCTTTGGAATTACGAGGAGTACTATTGTTGCCCGAGTGCCAATCAATATCTTGCATAAGTAGCTTGTCATCGGGAATATTATCTTTTGTTTTCAACCGAGCACCCCAACGAGATTTATCATTTCTCATATTTATTACTTTATAATTTTCAAAAAGGTTTTCCACGGTATACTTCTCAGCGACTATTTCTAAGTTTGCGAATCTAGGATCCTTGACATCATCGAATATAAAGATCCTTTACCAGCGCCACGATTGGCTTAATTCAAGCATTAGGCGGATGCAGTCGCCGCTCAATTGATAAATAGCTCGCGAGAATTTCTCATGAGCAAGAATTTCATAGAATAAAGGTATCTCGGGATTGTATAGAGGAATGGGAAGGCCTGCGAGGAGTTGACCTAGCGAGACTATGATTTTCTGATCATCACACTGATGATCAGAAAATAGTTTTGCAGAAAGTATAGATGAAGATTTTTGATCAGGAATGGTCGATAAGATGAAACCCTTCTCTTGAAAATTCTTTTGAGTTTTTTCAAAAAGGGGTTTATATGTACGACCAAGTGAAGCCATTAATATAGTATGGGAATGAATGGAGAATTAAAGATTGAGAGAATTGAAGGGGAAGATTACAGTAGCAGAAGCGCAAATTGCGGAGGAAGAAAGTTGAAGGAAAGTTGCAGAGGGAAAATAAAAGAGAAAAAGAGAAAGGTAAGAAAACTATATATAGAGAAGAGAATCCTCGAGAAAACAAATGCATTTAATGCGAGATGGGACGTGAATGGTCAAGAATAAGCGGTTGAAAGGGACGTGTCAAGAAAAGAGTGAAAGAAGAAACACACTGTAATAAATTCCGTACATGAATAAAACGGATAAAAGTGAACAATCGCGAGATAAAAATGAGCAATTGCGGCATTTTAAAATATTGGTTCTCATTACATTTTCTCCTTCGCAGAAAAGACATGAGAAGAGGCAAGATGTAGGATCAGAATATCGCGACATCAATACTTCGCGAGATTAATAAATACAACATCACGAAGAAGTCGCGGGGAAGTAAAATAAATGACGCAATGGATGACGACAGCCAGAACACGAGGAAGATGTGAAAATCTGGCGAAGGTTAAGAGTGTCGCGAGGACGAACACTTATACACTTGCAACACTTCGCGGGTTATTCCCGAAAATAAAGGACAACTTAGTCTGTCATCCATCGTATACTACCCTATATAAAGGGTTGAGTCCACTGTTGTAGAGAGAGTTCTTTTTGAATTGTTAAGCAAGTCATTAGGAGAGAGAAATTTAAGAGTGATTGTAATTTCTTTAGCTCTGTTCTATCTTTCTTTGTAAACATTTCAAGAAAATAATCAATAAAATCTATAATTATTCATCTTCAAATGGATTAGTTGAGTGAATTCTAGTGAGGGGTGTAGTGTGGGATTTCCTGCAACTACATGAGTTTTGCTAGATATATGAATCCTGGATTCCCCCTCACTTCAATTTTCCATGCTTCTTCAATCACTTTTTCGAACCCTTCATGAGACATCCACACCTTCAAAGCTCTGAAAGGAACATTTGCTGGTTTTGGAATTGAAGCATTTGCTCCAAAAAGTGGACTATGATCAGATGTACCTCTAGTTCCAACTTTATATCCCCAACTTGGAAACACTTCTAGCCATTTAACATTATAAAAGGTCGTATCCAGATTACATACAATTCTTTTCTTTCCTGCTCTATTGGTACACCATGAGAAATTTAAACCTGCATTTGGTGCTTGTATCATCTCACAGTTTTGAATGCAATTATTAAAATCAATCGTTGCTGAAGTTAGTGGCTTCCTTCCTCCCTTCTTTTCATCCATAGATAACACTGCATTGAAGTCCCCAATTAGCATCCAGGGCTTGTTTAATGATGATATAACTGTTAGATACTCTCTTAAGCTTCTTCTTTTAATTGTTAGAGAATCTGCATGAACAAATGTTATCAGATACCCTCCTACATCCACTGTTATTGCCTGCTTTATACTAGATACCACCACTGGTTCTTTTATTGATGTACTCCATAGTAACCAAATATTTACTTTATTTGTCTCAGAAGTATTATGAATTACCTTTTTATTCTTACCAGGAAATCTTAGTTTTGTACATGAGTCAGAATTGACTCTTATTTTTGGTTCTGAAATCCACACTAAAGTAGGACAAAAGTTTTTAACTAAACTTCTTAATTTATCAGAGGCTTGTAGTCTTCTTAATCCTCTGATATTCCAATAGAGAACTCTCGTTTAGTAATAGTTTGAGAAGATTTAGGACTTCCCATTCCTGCTAATTTCTTGCCTTCATTAACATTATTTATTGATTTCTGAGCAACTTGTTTTCTTGTTGTAACATTCCTTATTGGTTTAGGGATTTTACCCTTATTCTTAACTCTACCTTTCTCTTCATCATGTACATTAGGACTTTCTTTTGGAGTAGAAGGAATAATGGCAACAATATTATTTATAGAAGGATTAACTGAATTTACCTCTAGAATCTTGTTACTGGAAGAGTAGGGAAGTCTTGTATAGTATTGACTCTAACAAGCTAGTAAATTCTTCAGAATTATCTTGGAGAAAATGAAAACTTCCTGAATTTGAAGATTCTCCTGGATGCTTGACTGGAGGTATCACTGCATCAATTGTTTCTTCATCACTAAAGAGTTGTTCTACTTTCCATACTGAAGTAGGAGTCTCCTGGCATTTTTCTTTAGGTGAATTACATATATCAAAGCCACTAATTGGAGGAATTTAAACTTCTTTGATCTTTGGTTTCCAAACTTTCTTAGGAATAACTGAAGGATGTACTTCTTGCTGCTGATTTTTCCTTTGGATTCTACATTCACCCACATAATGTCCTATATTCTTGCTATGGATACAAGACTTTGGAATTTTTGGAATTTGAATACTTTGCTCAAACTTTCCATATTTTGATTCTACAATAATTTTATTAGGAATGTAATTCTCAAGATAAATTTCTACTAAAATACTTGCATAATACCCACTTTCTCTTTCCAAGGTAGTTGCATCAACTTTAATGGCTCTTCCAATTTTATTACCCATCTGCAGCAATATTGATTCCTTCTAGTACTCAATGCTTAATCCAGGAAAATATACCCACACATAAGCTTTTGAAGTTTTTTGATTCTATGGATTGAAATTAGGTTCCCATGCCCTGAGAGACAAGTCTTGATTCTCAACTGTCCAATAACCCTTCCAAATATGGCTTCTATCTTTTGAATTCTCTAGTTTAAAAATAAAGAAACCCTTACCTAAAGGAATAAGTTGAAGATTACCTATAAGTATCCATTGTTTTTTCAATGAAGCTTCAACTGTCTCCATTTTTAATTTGACCAAATTCAACCTCCCAATTAAGCTAAATTTCCATTCATCTAAGCAGTTGTCAATAACATCATCAGGAATGAACAGAGATAGAGAATCATTAATATGGTTCTGGTTCTCCATTGAAACTGAATTACATGTTTCCAAATTATTTGTAGCTGAATGATTTAGACTAGATCTGAAACTCGATCCATTTTCCAAAGATTTAAAAGAAACTGAACTAGAATTTGTTATCATTTAATGATCATAATCGATAAAACTCTTGCCACCAATCATTGAAATCACCTGAACTGATGAAATCTGGTTGTAGAGATCGAAAAATTAAGAATTTAATGAACTGAGTTTAGCTCCGATTCAATCGCCGAGTTGTCGCCGATTTGCAGATCTCTAATAAAGACGAGTAAAATCCAAAACCACTCTCATATCAACCTTATTCATCTTAACCACAACTAGTTCAAATGACTCAAATGAAACTAGTTATAGAGTTTTTCAATTGCTATATTCTCATAGAAGTATACAAGAACACAATTGAAGCAAAATCGGTTTGATTCACTCGAATCAATTCATGAAAATTATAGCCACGGTTTGCAAAGAATGCACTCCTTATTATATAAATGTATTACTTCATGTCACAACCGATTTTAGAACTTTACCACTCAAGTATGCAAATGGGTACGCATACTTAAGTAGCCGGACCAAGTTTGGTTTTCGCTATTATGCGAACGTGTACGCATACCTCCAAACCCAACAGAAATTCCCGGACCTGAACCTTACGCAGTACGCGTACGGGTACGTGTACTTAGGTTCTCGGACTTCTCAAACCAACAGGTACACATACGGGTATGCATACTATGGTTCCAGGACATGCATTACATATACGCAAGGGTGCATAACATGTTTATAATCCAATGTTGGTTAAGTGTTCTAAACTCTATTTTAATCATTGAAACTTTCTTAGAGGATGACAATAGCCGTTTTCACACACTATAGGCATCAAAGCAATTTTTCAAGTTATTGAAATAATCATAACGAAACATTCCAAGTCTACACCAAATGATGTATCACACAAACCATGTAAGATGTTACTCGGCGATTTTCACATGATCATCTTTTGACTTTCGTCAAGAATATAAGATGAACTTGGTCGAAGCGAAAGCTTACCAACACATATTTCGAGAAATATGTAAGCGAGTTAAACTCAGCTTGAAATATCAAATGTGCATAATAGAAAACTATATAGCACTACGACTTATGTCTCAATATAGGAGATAGAGTAGAAATAGACTTTCCAAGTGATAGATGAGTTTTAGTCTCCACATACCTTTTGTTGATGAAGTTCCACAAGCTCTGTTTAGTAGTTCTTCGTCTTCAATTGATGAACGCCGTGAAGTCTAATGCTCAACTACACAATCTATCCTACCCCGAGACATCTATAAGTAGACTAGAAATCAAGACTTATACTTTTGATCACTAACATTGACAAACAAGGATGAGATAGCAACGCTTACGAGTTCGACCGAGCAATGCTCTAACAATCTCCCCCTTTGTCAATTTTAGTGACAAAACTATCAATACATATGGATTACAAAATAAATAAACTTTGTAGCTTCTCATCTAAATGCTTGATCTTCTTGGTTCTTCAACATTACTCGAAATCTTCGTCACTTCCAAGTAATCCAACGATTATAAATGTGTTCAACTCAGCATCATAGTTGTTGAAGATCCGTAGCTATAACAATGAGAAAACAGTTGCTCTAAATCATTGTTATACAGTGTCATAGTATTATTACACGGCATCAAAGTTCAATTGTATCACAATTTTGACAACAATACTATGGTGATATGTATCACTCCCCCTTAGTCAATACTTCATCTCATAATGAAAACCACTCCCCCTTACATAATGATCCGTCAACCATATGTATTTGTAGTGTGAACAACACATTAATTCTCCCCCTTTTTGTCAATATAAATTGGCAAAGGTACGAAAACTAGTGGGATCCTTGAAATTTTCATAGAGATACTTGATGACCAAAAGAGAACAACATACCAACTTGTTTTGATGATTTCACATAGTCGAAACTTAGTGTGTTCATCAAGGTGTTTATAAAGATACAAGATAACTCCTACAATATTCCACAGCCGCACTCCCCACAAATATTTGGCAATTCAGTACAAGTTCAATTAAGAACTTTCCCCCATAAAATGTCATTCCCGAAAGAACAACAAGAGCGACCTTACTTTTACAAGAAAAGAAGGATTTATTTGGACATTAACAAATCACATGAAACATGAATTTGTATCCAAAAATCTCAATTGAATTACCACAAGGAAAATTATCAATTCAATTGGTCATGCTCAACATAACATAACTTACGGAACAACACAGTACGTACACAAAGATGTGGATCAGGGAAAGACCAATACTGCGGAATAATCAAAGATTCATTCTATTTTTCATCACTATTTGCACAATGAAATATAATAGACTTAACTTTTGTAGTCAAAAGTTCATTCTATCTTTTATCAATACTTTCATACCGACATATAATAGAGTTAACTTTTGAACAAATATGGGACAGTCAAGGTTCACGGATGTAAACAACATATCCCATAACAATTTGCAATATAAAACCACAAATATTAATACTGCAAAAATCATATTCCAAATAACTTAGAATTTAAATAAATAAATCTAAAAACATTGCAAGATGAAAATCATTGGCAATAGCTATGTGTATTCACAATAGTGGCTATTCCGAACCCTAGTTATCCTTCTTAAAAACACTAGAATAAATTCTCATAAGAAGTTTCCTAGACATTGAGACCTCTGAAAAATTCTTTATCGTCCCCGAACTCCTTGTCGTCAACAACCATGGGAACATAAGGTTCATGAAGAAAGGAGTCAATTCTAACAAACCTTTTGAACTGATGCCGAACCAGGGCCTTCTAAATTTCAAGAGTTCTCAAAACAATAACCTTTATTTGCTGAATCTCCTTCCTTATTTCCTTTAACTCTTCAAGAACACCAGAAAACTTCTGAGAGTTTAAAGGAACAACTCTTGGCTTCCTCACATTCCTTTTTTTTTCTTTTCAAAGTTGGAGGTAACAGAGATTTATCTTTTTTCCTTCATGATTGATGGCTTAACAATCATATTAACATCTTTTCCATCAGAAGACATAATGCTTGGAGTATCCATACGTACGGAATTGTGAGAGGAAATCACAAGATAATCTTAACAAGAAGTCTTATGATAAAGAGTTTCAAGAGGAGGAAAAAGGAATGTAGGGTTACGAAACCTTAAAACACACAAGTTCACGCACGCACAACTCTCAACCATAAAGAAGGTAAAATTGTCGAGAATAACCCTCTTTCATTGACTAAACAAGGAAGTCCCTTGCAATATAAATTAGATATAAAAGCTGGAAGAATTCCAAACTTGCAAAGCACAACAAAACTAAAAAGAGAAAAACAAAACAATCTAAAAAAATTCTCTTTTCCTAAAGCCTTAGGTGTGCACAATCTTGTCTCTTTTGATCAGGCACATGAGACAAGATACACCAGCCAACACTATCAGGTTGAGCTGGGGTGAACAATAATTTGTCCACCATAACCCTTTTGAAAGGAATTCATAGAACCCTGTTTCACAAAATGTTTAGACCATAATTTTTTCTCTAGTGGTCTAGTCTTTTCTTTTGAAACTAACTACTTCGAAGATGAGATGAGTTTACATACCTCGGATGATTTTTGAACAAGTTTAAGCTTTTTTGCTAATCGATTTGCTCTTCGTTGAAGTTTGTTGACATATCTTATTTTGTGTTTGTACTTGAAACACTTTGAGAGTTCATGACCTTTGAGAGAACAATAAGAACATGTCAACATGGAAGATGGTTCAGACGCCAGAGATGTGTAAGCAGCGAGACACATAGTGGAACTTGAAAAATCAGACATAGAGTTTCTAGCAGAACCAGATAAATCAATTTTTTCTTCCAGACTGGTTGAGATTTCTTCTGAAAGAATATCAAGATTGATGTATGTATTGCTACAATTATGAAATTCAATATTTTCACAAAGAAGTGCAACACTTGACTTTTCGTCTTCATTAGAATCATAGTTATCATACATTTCATCAAGAATAGCAGCTAGACCTTTCTTCCCAGTGTATTTTTTACGATTTGGACACTCATTTGCAAAATGACCAAAACCTTTACACTTAAAACACTGTGGCATTTACTGGCCATCAGTTTTGTAAATATCCCTGTTTTTAGGAGGAACACGATTATGAGGTTTAACTGATGACCTAGGTTTATCTCTGGAGAACCGTTTATTTCTCTTGAAAAGAAGATGTCTAAACTGTCTTGTGATCAAAGAGACTGACTTGTCAAGATCTTCATCTGATGAATCAGCCTCAGAAAGATCATCTTCAGAGATGCAAACACTTTTACTTTTGTCAAGTAATTTAATATTCTTTAGTGCTTTGAAAGCAACATCATTTTCAGATTTGGATGTATGCTCATGATCAAAGATCTTTAATTTCCCAAACAGAGTTTTTCTGGAAAAAGTTGCAAGGTTATTTCCCTCAACGATGTCATGCTTCTTAGAATCGTATCTAGATGGCAACGATCTGAGAATTTTAATCACAATGTCCTTTTCAGGAATAGTCTTCCCCAATGCAAAAGATGCATTAACAATTTCAGACACTTTGTGATTAAACTCATCAAATGAATCTTCATCTGCCATACAAAGGTTTTCCCAATCAGAATTTAGGTTTTGAAGCCTAGATTTCTTTTCACATGTGTTCCCTTCAAATACGGTTTCTAAGATATCCCAAGCATCTTTAGACATTGTGAAAGTAGTCACATGATGCTGGAGCTCTGGGGTAATGGCATGGATGATAGCATTTAACCGTCAGAATTTTGCTTTGCAGCAAGAATCTCGGCAACATCATATTTACCAATATCCTTTGGAACTGTTACATCGTCTTCTTTAACTTCCAGAGGATCATAGCCATTAACCACATAAACTCATGATTGAAAATCACGCGCTTGAAGAAATGGACGCATGTCAATTTTCCACCATAAGTAATTTGAGTCATCGAAGACTGGTGGTACGTTTATGGAGATAACACTTCTGTCCATATTCAGATCGCTACAAACACTGACTTATGAGGTTTTAAACGTGTTTGTCTGTTCTGATACCAATTGAAAAAGCGGGGGTCTAACAACCACACCCAATATTTCGTTCGACAATCTGAATAGAAAAACTCCAATATACTTTCAAGAGAATCAACTAGACAGTCAGACTCAATCTAGAGAAAAGTATATCAAAGAGTTTTATCTCAATTTCTCAATTCAATCTGCAATCAGCAAATAGGAATTTGCGAGCCCGATTGAATAAGAGAAATAACTTGATCGGTACCAAAGACCAATATTCAAGTGTCAATCAATTTATATCAATAACCAAAGGTTGGATTATCTAATTGATTGATCTTAACGCACAACTTGTGATATTTCTATTATATAAAAAAATATATGCGGAAAAGAAATAACACAGACACCAGAATTTTGTTAACGAGGAAAACCGAAAATGCAGAAAAACCCCGGGACCTAGTACAGCTTTGAACACCACACTGTATTAAGCCGCTACAGACACTAGCTTACTACCAATGAACTTCGAACTGGAATGTAGTTGAGCCCTAATCAATCTCACACTGATCAAGGTACACTTGCGCTCCTTACGTATCTGAATTCCAGCAAGATTCTACGCACTTGATTCCCTTAGCTGATCTCACCCATAACCAAGAGTTGTTACGACCCAAAGTTGAAGAATTGATAAACAAATCTGTCTGACACAGAAAAGTCTATTGGAATAGATAAATCTGTCTCCCACAGAAATACCTACGAGTTTTGTTCCGTATTTTGATAAATCAAGGTGCACATGAACCAATTGATAAACCAGACTTATATTCCTGAAGAACAACCTAGTTTTATCAATCACCTCACAATAATCTTAATCGTATGGTAGCGAAACAAGATATCGTGGAATCACAAACTTCCTCAAAGTCCCTAATATGAAAATAAGGGTTCTCATCATCCTTTCCTAAGAATATAGGGATCATCTGAAGAATACTAGGTTTTATCTCGAAATTAGCCGTAATGGCTGGCAATTTAATGCACGAAGCTCGGTTGGTCCTAGTTGGGAACATGTAATCTTTCAAAGTTGCCATCGCTGGCACAACTGAAGTACTAGGGGTACTTTCCTCACGAAGAGACAGATTCTCAAAACTGAAGTTTCCAAAAACGGGGCTCTCAAAAGAAGAGTCTTCGAGCTCCCCGCCTCCACAAGAAGAATTACTAGGTTTTTCACTAATCAATCGACCTAGATTGTCTCTTTTCCAAGCCCGCTCTCTAATAACCTCGGGCATACACTAGAAAAACAAAAGAAAAAGAAAAATCCTAAAAAGGAAGGGAAGTTCTATGCAAACACAAACAAGGATGACTCCACCATAGAAAACCTAATGATTTCTAGCAAACAAAAAGCATGATGGCTCCACTTAGATTGTTTCTAGACCAGCTTCTAATCTTTCGAAAAGGAACTCGTTACAATCTGAGAAAACCTCTCTGGAATCAATCCAAGTTGAAGTAAGTTGAATAGAGGCGAGGGAAGCCGCGTGGAGCTTTGATACCCAAGGCCTCACCAGCATTACAAGGCGGCGCAGTTACGCATTCAACTCACAGAAACCATCATGAACTTCGAAGTTTGCTTAAAAGAGTAACCAATATTTTTCGAACGACTTTCCTATTAAGCTCGTTACCCTATCGGTCTCGTTCTATTCCAAATTTTAAGCTTAGGTTCGCGTTTGGTTTCGTTTTCCTAAGGCGGGCAAGAAGAGAACGGTGATGAAATCCGAACCCTTATCTTGTATGGCCATTCCTTGCCCTTTACTAGGAAATTAAAGCAGCCATTTTCAAATCCTCAGCATATATGCAAACGAAGGAATACAATAACTCGCTGACAGGGGATTCGCGAGTGTTTCGACAAACTTACCTCCCGTACCAGACGGGGGATGAACCGTTGTAGTCGACTCGGGACATGACTCCTATGTCATGTACGAACCCGAGGGGCCGAGGCGATATCGTAATCGCCGTCCTTCTCTGCACAAAGTTTATATTTAAACTACCCTTCCGTAGGGTTTAAAAATAATGTCCCAAAGTTTAAAGTCCAAAGTCCAAAAATAAAGTGCAAAAGAAAAGGAAAGTCTAAAAAAAAAAAATATCTAAAAATAAAATAAAAATGTTTCTCTCTTTTTTTTATAAAATAAAAAAATTCTTCTTCTTTCGCTCCTTTTGCTTTGCCTTTTACTCCAAGTCTTTAAGTATTTTCGCTCCAAATTCCAAATTCTGTAAGGAAAAGACAAAAACCCAAAAACGTAAAGAAGAACAGAAACAAATAAAAACCTAAAATAGAAAAATAAATCTAAAAACTCTAGCCTAAAGACAAGTCCGCGTCGGCGGCGCCAAAAATTTATGGTTATTTTCAATGATGTTGTAGTAGTAATAGGTTCGTTGAGACTTGTGAAGGAAGATTTTTTTAGACTTAATTTTTATAAATAAAAATAACAAACTCAATTAAAATATGTCGTGAGAATTATGGAGAGACTGGGGCTAGGATTCCGCTATTTACCAATTCCAAAGTGATACTAATTACAATCATATAATTTCACACGTTCAATTTGATTCTCAACTATTGCAAAAGTAGATTTTTTAGAAACAACAAATGTTAATCCAAAGCATGGGATTTCAAAACCCTGTGCTAAGCATATTCCATCAATAGAAAATACAATTGTTTAACAAAAATCATAAAATCTATTTTCAATCTAGGCAAATAACCATAATTAAAAATTGCACAAATTAAATAATTAAGAATTACCACTTTTTCATTGGCAAGATAGCTTCCTCCATCGCCCCAAGGATTGGGTTTAACCCATCATTATGTAAACTTTCTCAAAATATCGATTCATGCTCAAAAAAATTGTTTACAAAGATGATATATAGAGAAAATGATTAAAATCGAGTGTTTGCAACGCTTATAATTGTTGCAAAACACTGTTACAAAGAACGATAACTAATATGCGTCACTGACACTGTAGCAATACGACCCCAGAAATTTGTCATTGTCACTGTAGCATGAACTACTGTCTCTTGGCGTCTTATGTTCTTCGTGTTCTTCACAGCAGCAGCAGAAAAATATTCTCTGCAACTCGATCAAACCTCTCTTTTGTTGCTCTAAACTGTCCAAAACTCTCCGTCCCCCACCCTATGTGATCCCATAGGCCTATATATATTCATTTGGACCGAGAACAAACCCTCATAACTCCAATATATCCGGAAGTTAATCAAGAATATATCCATGCAAGATACGGGAATTTCTTCCCTGATTTAATTCTTCACGCGTTGATTTTACGCCAGCACACTCTAAACAGGTCCATACACGTTCCATAAGCAGTGTAACAAGCTTTATAATCGTGCAAACTTTCCAAAACAACATCACAGAGCATCCGAGTATCCTCTCGCCTCTGTTTTGCCTCACTCGAAAATACAGTCAATTCTAATCGAAGCAAGCAACCATAAAACGCCTGTTAAGCTCAATCAAGTTATCTCAATCAATCTCGTCCATTAAGTCTCTCTCAAACACCTCCAAAGCTCGATCCAAAGTTTTATTCTTCCGCTGCTACTATTTCCCGCCAAAACTGGATTTTTGAAACGATGAAGATGGTGTCCCCCTAACCAAACTGGGGGTGCGAATAGCAGGTGCCCGACCGAGGTTCCCCTTATCCTACATTGAGAGTCCGAATAACACGTGTCCTCCGGGGTGCCTTTTAACACATTTTCGAGCCGAATTTTCCAAAAATATTTATTCCCCAAAAATACCTACACACACATAAAACACCACAATAAGTACAAAATCGAGTGCCAACAATATATAGTATTGAGATCAAATTAGACACAAAAATGTGTCTATCAGTTAATTTAATCGGAAATGCTCAACATAAGAGAACTTATCGTTTTCTTTTTCACGGTTTTCTTATTTTCTTTGAGAACCGCATTAGGGTTTTGACAAGACTTTCACATAGAATTGGATCATGGAAAGATCAATACTGCGGAATATTCAAAGATTCATTTTATTTTTCATCAATATTTGCATAATAATACCATAGACTTAATCTTTGACATCAAAAGTTCATTCTATTTTTCATCAATATTTGCATAAAGACATATAATAGACTTAACTTTTGACATATATGGGACAATCTTAGTTCACGGACGTAAACACACATATCCCATAATTTTTTTTGCAATATATAAAACCAATAAAGATTAATACTGCAAAATCATCTTCTAAACAAACTTTAGAATTTAAATAAATAAATCTAAAAACATTGCAAGATGAAAATCGTTGGCAATAACTATGTGTACTCACAATGAGCTATTCCAAACCCTAGTTATCCTTCTCAAAACACAAGAATAAATTCTTATAAGAAGTTTCCTAGATATATTTTTCATAGGTTAGGTATTGCTATTCAAAAAGACCTTTGAATAAATTCTATCCCATAAGAAAAAATTCTTTGAAAATCCTTCTCAAAACACAAGAATAAATTCTTATAAGAAGTTTTATCGAAAAATCTTTATCATCCCCGAACTCCTTGTCATCAACAGCCATTGGAACATAAGGTTCATGAAGAAAAGAGTCAATTCCAACAAACCTTCTTGACTTATGCCGAACCAGGGCCTTCTGAATTTCAAGAGTCCTTAAAACAATAGCCTTTATTTGCTGTATCTCCTTTCTTGTTTCCTTCAACTCTTCAAGAACACTAGAAAACTTCTGAAAATTTGAAGGGACAACCCTTGGTTTCCTCACATTCCTCATTTTTCTTTTCAAGGTCGAGGGTAGAGGAGATATATCTTTTTCCTTCATGATTGATGGCTTAACAATCATATTAACATCTTTTCTATCAGAAGTCATGATTCTTGGAGTCTCCATACAAATATGGGTTTGTGGGAGAAAATCACAAAACAAGCTCTACAAGCAAACTTGAGATAAAAAGAGTTTTCAGGGAAGGAAAAAAGAATGTAGGGTTACAGAACCTTTATACAAAGTAAGAAGATTCACGTACGCACAACTCACAACCCTAAAGAAGGAAGAATTGTCGATTTTACCCCTTCTTTAATGAAAAAGGAAAGATCTTTTCAATACCAATTTATGATATGAAAGGATCAACCGAATTTCAAACAAAACAACCAAAAGAAAACAAACAAACAAACAAACAAACAAAAAAAGTTTCTTTCTTCGAAGACCTGAAAGTGCTTAACTCTTGTATCTTTGGGATCAGGCACTTGAGACAAGATGCACAACCAACACAATTAAGCTGTGTTGGGGTGAAAAATAATTTTTCCACCATGACCTTTTTGAAAAGAATTTCTAAAAACCTCGTTCTCAGATTATTTAGACCTTGTTCTTTTCTGCAGCGGTCTATCTTTTTCTTTAGAAATTAACTTCTTCAGAGAAGAGTTGCGTTTACATACCTCGGGCGACTTTTGAACAAGTTTTAGCTTGTTTGCTAATCGATTTGCTCTCCGTTGAAGTTTGTTGACATACCTTACTTTATGCTTGTTATAGATGGTGAAATTCGGATAAGGGGAAAAAGTGGCATTTCAAGACCATAAACAAAATTCAACTCTCACAGGAGAGATTAAATCTCTTGGCCCTCAAGGAATCCTTAGCCACGATTTCTAGTATACGTCCTCGCGAGACACTGCTGGTCGTGATGACGTGATTCCTAGCGCACATCCCCGCGAGATATTGCTAGTCACGTAGGTTCTGTAGAGCGTAAAACGTCCCCGACGGACTTATGAACCTAAACAACCACAATTCCAGCATGTCTTCGCGAGACGCAGCTGATTGTGATGCCATGATTCCTAGTTATTTGTGGGTGAAAACTGTTTCTGCCGATTTTGGTAATTTTGGGTGTGTGGATGAGAAACGAATCTAAACCCTAAACAATGCACTGCACGGGAGTACTTTTGATTCGAGAGATCAATTTGTACAATCCTGGCATAAACCAATAAATGGCCGTTCCAGGCTTGCTTCGGTCACAAAGTGAAGGAGAAGGGTTGGTCTTAGGGAATGAAGCGAAGAAAGTGTTGAGACCAGGATAGTTGATTCTAAAGGTGTGGTTGTTTTATGACTTGTATCAGAAAGTGGAACTGGAATGAAAGGCATCAGTTCTTTGGTGATTTCTGGATACTGTGATGTTGCCGACCAAAACCCATCGTTTGGTGGAAATAGGTGAAGCCTATTTATACAAGTCATATTAAAACATACCCTGGTCTCATAGGAAGTGGAAACGATTGAGTGGTGGAAGAATGGAGTAACGTATAACCGCCCGAAACCCATGCTTCCATGATGAAGGAAGTGGATCCGTTTACACCCGTTACTTCTTGCCGCCATTAATTGTCCTACTTCATGACACTTTCCTATAATGGGCGTATTGCACGCCGCACGCTTTAAACCGCCAGACCAATACCCTGATGAGTATCCCCCAGTTTGTGACACATTTGATGTCTCGAGTGTTTTCGTGGAAAACATGTAGCATTTTGTTACATGTGGCAAGTTAAAATCAAGAGGCTTGTCGTAGGAAAATAGCATGTGATGCTATTAGGCTCATCTTGGCCGGTCGCCTAAAACTTGCCACAAGTTTTTTAGTTTGGTGGCGAACTTCGATGGCTGAGATCGCATCTCATGAGGAAGGGTAGCCGTTGATTATGGCTACCTTGTGTTGGCACCTGATAATGGCGAAGTGGCGTTTTGGTGTACGCTAGTGGCAATGTGGCATGGCTGGCATGGCACGTGCATGCCAGTTACATGGTGGTGTAAGTGGCGCCTGGCGTAGCCATGGCCACTAGATTTAGGCAGTTGGTCGCCTGAAGCTTGCCACAAGCCTGTCATTTCAGTGGCGAACTTGGATGGCTGAGATTGCATCTCATGAGGAAGGATGGCCATTGATTATGGCCACATCTTGTTATATAACAAAGTGGCGCCATTGGCATAGTGACGTATGGCGTAGCCATGTCATAGCGGCATGCCAGTGGCGTAGCCATGGCAGCTGTTTTGGCATACTGGCGTTAGACCCAAATATGGCTCTGACAACATTGGCCCTGTTGCTAAGTTAATCTTGAGGTCTTAGGAGAGTCACTGGACCCAGTTGGCATGGCAACTTTTAGCTAAATTCGGGTTTGGTGCATCGCAACTCTATTTAGCACGTGCGGCATGAGTGTGGCATGGTGGCGTGGCTGGCATAGTTAGCACATGCCAGTGGCACGAAGTAGCGCCTACCGTAGCCATGGCCGCTTGACTTTGGCACATCGGTGTTAGACCCAAATGTGGCGTGGCAACATTGGCCATGTTGCCACATCAATCCCAACACTCTGGGAAACAGTTACTTGGCTTGGTTGGCGTAGCAACTTTGCCCAAATTAGGGTTTGGCATGTCGAAACCCTAATTGGAGCGTGTGGCATGCGGCCGCGTCATGGCGACACTTTTTGTGCAAACGATGCCATAGCTATGCCAAAGGAACTATGGAAAGGCCATATGTGGAAATGGCCACAGGAGTAAGGATTGCCGTGGGTGGCTACGATATGGCGCGTTGGCACGTTTGGTGTGTTTTGGCAGGTTTGGCATGGCGTTAGCATGTTGACGCGGTAAGTGGCATGTTTGGCACGTGCACTTGGCATGCCCGTTTGGCGTGTGCGATTGGCATGCTTTTGGCATGTTTGGCATGCCATTAGCATGTTGGCACGGTTTTGGGAAGCCAACATGGTATGGGGACATCTTGACACCTCTTTTAAAGCTGTGGCAGGTTTAGAGCAACCTGATTGGTCGAAAAAGGGAAGACCGGCCAAACATGGTGTGGCCACACTTCCAGCGTGAGTGTGGCGGCTTTAGAGCGACCTGATTGGTCGATGAAAACTGGGTCCGGCATGTATGGGCCCAGCCACGACTGGGGTGAGCGTGGAAGTTTTAAGGCGACCTGATTGGTCGAGGGAAGTAGGGCCGGTTTAGGATGGGGGCGTGGCCAATGGCAAGTGGCGCCGGCTGGCCTAAGGAATGGCCACGCCTCCCTTTGTTGCCGCTCCTACCCTGCGGCTCCCTGTTCTCTGATTCTGGGCAAGATTTTGCACCTACTAATCCATGGTGGATCAATTACCTAGTTTGCCTAGGCTTAAATTCGACAAGCAAGGTCTGATATACTGCGCAAGGCGCAAAACCCTAATTTTTGCTAATTATTCAGGGTAATTGATTGAATTCTATGTGTTGACACAGAGTTCTTTAAGTTCATTTTCTGAGAGCAGCATGCTTTCTGATTGAATACCTTATGCAAAGACCTTATCCTTGATATTTGGAAATTCGTGTTACTCTGCTGCGAGTGAACACAAATTGTCATGCCATATCAACATTAAGGGTTCATCCAGGGAACATAGCACAGAAAGCACTCAAAGAACTTTATATTAATTGAATACAGGCAAGTTGCCAAAATTTACAGAATATCTGGGATTGTTGCTACATGCACCATTCTGGGTAAATTTCATGAGAAAATATTGAGTTGCTCAATAAGTGTGCCAGTGAAGAGGTTGGACACTCATCTCTTTCACATGGCTTTGTCTCTTTGCGGAGTGACGACCTATTAAATGCAGGGTTTTATAATTTTATCCCTGAACTAAAAGCCATCATCAACATTAAGTCCCCTGCTTAGCACGTAACAGTGGCATTGTTGTGGGGTAAGCATAAGATGGTGACAGACAGGGATGAAACCAAAGGCAAAACATGTGGAAAATGCCATGGAAAGTTCAACTGACCTTGGTAAGAAGCACGAGTGGGCCGTGGTCCTTGTGCTGGCGGATTGGAGCGTTAGCGCGCTCCTGGTTTGTCTATGAAGCACAATGTTGGTTTGGCAGTGAGGATTGGCGTGGAGTGTTTGGCGTAGCGACTCTGGTCACAGAAAGTTGCGTCATGGAGATGGCACTTGGCTTCAGTCCGTGGAATGATGGAAACTGGCTTCAGTCCACGGAATGGCGGGAACATCACTTGGAACTTTGGCTACCAAACAGTGAAGATGGAGCCGGCTAGGTCGCAGAATGGCAGAGATCGTGCGGCTTTGATCACGGAGTGCTGGAGTCATGGCGCTGCTTGCTAGGCTGTGGGGTAGGCGGAGATGGCGCTGCTTTGAGCGGTGAAGGTGGCGCTCTTTTGGCTACCTGACTGTTTTCTCCCGATCCTCATTAGGGTTTTGACGAGAGATTTCATCTGGCTGAGGCTGATTTTTCGGCCACCGTGTAGACTCATTGTGTTTGCTCAGCGTTCGTTTCTCTCTAGGGTTATACAGTATATATGCTGGTGCAATTAGGTTGCCATTTCAAGACTTTCTCTGTTGAATCCGTATCATGTCGAGCAGAAGCGAATCATCTTCGAGTCAGCCAGATTCTTCAGTCAAATGCAGGCGGCCTGATTCTGGCGAACATTCCCCCGGCCATATCATCCGAGTTAAGAAGATCATACTGATACATTTTTATTGACCAATAGATATTTGTTTGTTACCACCAGCGAGTGAGAAAGAGAGAGTTTCTTTTGTGCAGAGATATCTATCTGGGAAATGTGTGACCGTCGTCGATGATGATGATCTGACCACCCACCCTCCATTCGAATCCGAGCACACCAACCGCTCCAGATCTAGAAAATGCTGATTTGGGTATTTCTTGCTATGAATATCCCAATGCAGGTTTGTCATTCGAAATCCGTATGAAGTGTTTATCTTCTAGCTACCGAAACGTTGGTATATTCCTAGTGCGAAAGGAATTCGTGACTCTGTACACGAAAATATGGAGAAGATATGGCCATATTGCCACCAGGAACATGGTGAAGCACTGCTCGTCTGCCTTGGTTACCACAGTGAACTGTCTCCTACCCATGATTGTTGAAATGGAAGGCACATCCATCCGCGACGTCACGGAATCAACTATTGAAAAGTGGGAAAACATGGTGTCTACATGTGAATCCCTTGAGTTTAACGTAAGTTGGCTGCGGCATCGTCTTGACATTGTGAAGGTTGATAGACCCGGTATCCTTGCCAACGTCGTTCCTGCCACAAAAGCCATTTTGGAAGAGGAGAAGGCTGTGACTGTGGAATCTCAGAAGGTGGAAAAGGCAATCCAGGACTTGAAGAGTAGGAGTGAAAGATATCAAAACAGGTTGAAGATGATGCTTTCAAGGAACTACAATCTATTGGATGGGCTTTTCTGAGTTGTGTAGTTGTGAGACACATGGTTTTCCTTATGGGTCTCGAATGTATTATCATTTTTTTTTTTGTATTGGTTTTGGAGAAATAAGAGAATTTTCATTAATATGCTCCGATTAAATGAAATTTGATAACTGGGATGTGAAGGAAACAGAAAGATGCCTAACTAGCCGTGCTATGAGACGGCGAGGGGTGGAGTAATATTTAGGCGTAGTATGCCTTGAGCCATTTTCCATTGATGACTGCCTCCAGTTTGCCTCTATCTTCCTTGATGACCTTGTAGTATCCACTGTTATACGCTTTGGTGACCACATAAGGCCCTTCCCATTTTGGGGAGAATTTTGGTGCTGACATGTCTTGTTGGATGTGTTTGGCGGTCTTCAACACCAGATCCCCTACTTGAAAAACTCGAGGTTTCACAGCTTTTTCGTATGCTTGGGAAATTCTATTTATGTATGCTTGCGTGTGATCTTTTGCTTTTAGCTCTTCTGGAATCCAAAGTGTCTAGCTCTGCTACCCTGGCATTCGATGTTTCGGCTTCATTCCATTAAACTCCACTTGACTCGGCAATCCTAGCCGATGGGATTTTAATTTCTGCTGGGAGAATGGCGTCTGCGCCGTAGACGAGAAAATAGGGGGAGGCGCCATTAGAGCTCCTTGGTGATGTCCGATATGCCCAAAGCGCCATTGGCAATTGTTCGTGCCATGTCCGAGGGTTATCGTGCACTGTCCGGCCGAGGATTCGAATTAGAGTCTTGTTGGTGCTTTCGGACTGCCCATTCCCTTGGGGGTAGTTAATGGTGGAGAATAATTGTTTAATTCCATATTCTTCAAGTAACTCCCGTACTTGCTTGTTGGCAAAAGGAGTGCCGTTGTCGGTGATGATGTGTTTGGGCACGCCGAAACGACAAATGATATATTCCTTAATGAACGCTGCAATTGTGGCTCCAGTAGTCCCTCGTAAAGGGATGACTTCGACCCATTTGGTGAAATACTCTGTTGCGGTTATTATATACTCATGTTGTTTTGATGACGGCGAGTTGATCTTCCCAATGATGTCGAGTTCCCAGCTATAAAACGGCCACGAACTACTTACCGAATGCAGGGGAGTAGAGGGTGCGTGGATAAGATTTCCATGAATTTGACATTTGTGACATCTTTGAACAAAAGCAGCCGCATCGTCCTCCATGGTCCACCAGTAGTATCTCTCGTGTATTTGGAGAAACAACTTCTTTTTTCCTTGGTGCTCACCTTCGTGCATTTCTTTCAGTATGATTGGGATTTCTTCCTCGCCCAGGCATCGTAATAAATCTCCTCCAAAACTTTTACGATACATGATTCCTTCATGGAGTATGAATCTCTTGAATCTTTGCTTCACCTTGGTTGCGTCTTTCTTTCTTGTAGGGAGTACGCCATCGCGAAGATAACTGATGTATGGCTTTTGCCAGTCCCCAGCGTGGTCAACAATGAAAACTTCCAATTGATGTGGTGGTGCTTGGCAACTGGAACAAGATCCTTGGAGCAATCGAGATTGAGCCTCCATTTCTGGACAGTAGTATCCAAGGCGTTGCAGACGACGATAAAGTGTTACCACCAACGTTTGTTCGCAAATTTCGCTATGAATACGGTTAAGCTGATGTCGTGCCTATTCATCTCCGAGGCATTTTGACATGGAACCATCTGGGTTCCGGCGGTACAACATCCCATGAAGCATGAAGAAGTTTTGTAAGGTTTTGAGACCAACCTTTCCTTGGGAAAGCGAGCTGTTAAGTTCTTGAATAATCAGTGTTCTCCAGTCGCTGGCTTCAGTCTCCTTAGATTGCGAAAGCCATGTTGATGCCACAGTTCGTCTTTTCACCGTCAGTGTTTCTACCAAACCTCCGAACTGCAACTTTGATGCTAATGTGGCTAAGAAATCAACATGTATGTTGTTGCTACGGCCAACATGTGTTATGGTCGCGTCAGCGAAGTAATTTAGCAGCTTTTGCACCTCAGATCAATACGGGGCCAGCGTCACCTTTTTCAGTGCGTATACTCCATTCATATGGTTAACCAGTAATTTAGAATCACCCCTTATTTCCAGACGTGTGGCTCCAACTTGCTTGGCTAATGATAACCCTATGAGAAAGGCTTCATATTCTGATGAATTGTTGGTGCAATGAAAGTCTAACTTAAAGGAATGCGAGAAAACTTCACCGGTTGGAGATACTAGAACCACGCCCGCTCCTCCGGTATTATTGCTAGGGGTGGCGGAGCCATCGAAAAATAGTAGCCACGCTTCTTCTTTGACAAAAGAGATTTCCGGAAATTCATCAGGAAGGTCTTTGTGCAGTGTTGTGGTACCCTCTCCTGGGAAAGCTGCTAGTAAATCTGCGACCGATTGTCCTTTGATAGCTCTTGGGGAAGCACACGTTATATCAAACTCTGACATTTGGAGGAGCCATTTGGCTGGCCTTCCTATTAGGGCCGGTTTTGAAAGTAAGAACTTCATAGGATCAGACTTGGATATCAGCACCACTTTGTTTGAGAGCAGATAATGCCTAAACTTCTGAATGGAGTGAATCAGAGCTAGGCACGTTTTTTTTGCCTTAGGGTATCTGAGTTCAGCATCCCTCAAAGTCTGACTGAAGTAGTATATAGGGTGCTCAATTCCTTCATCATCTTCTTAAGAGAGGAGAGCTCCGACAACAGTATCACTAAAATTAGTGTAGAGACACAACGGTCTTCCTTGTACAGGATATTTCATGACGGCTGGGGATGACAGTATCTGTTGAATCTTCCGAAAAGCCTCTTGTTGTAGCGTCTTCCAAACAAAACTTTCCCCATTCTTCAGCAAGGGGGTGAATGAAGCAATAAGATGAGCTAAACCCGGTATAAAACGCCGGATGTAGTTTACCTTACCCATGAAGCTCTGGAGTTCTTTCACAGTTTGTGGAGGTGGCATCGTGAGGATGGCTTGGGTTTTGGCTGGGTCGACTTTGATTCCCTCGGCGGTCACCTGGAAACCTAGAAATTTGCCCAAAAAGACGCCAAAGGCACATTTCAAAGGATCTATCTTTAGTTTGTATTCATGACACCTTTCAAACACCTGTCGCAGAACCTCTATATGGGCCGCCCGGGTTTTTAACTTAACCACTATGTCATCCACGTAGTCTTCAACTTGCTTATGCATCATCATGGAAAATTGCGGTCATGGCGCGTTGGTAGGTGGTGCCAGCATTTTTTAAATCGAAAGGCATCACGGTATAGTAAAAGTTTCCGAGAGGAGTTCGAAAAGATGTCTTACTTGCATCGTGCTCGTACATATTTATTTGATTGTAGCCGTTGTACCCGTCTATGAAAGAGAACATATCGTGTCCACTGGTGGCGTCTACCAGCATATTAATGTTAGGAAGAGGAAAATCGACATATTAATGTTAGGAAGTATCTTAGGAAAATCGTCCTTGGGGCATCATTTGTTCGGATCCCTAAAATCAACACAAAGACAAATCAAGATGATTGGCCGCTTTCTTCTTTCTTTACTGGAACATTTTTACAACAAAACATTGGCCAACCAAGTGGGATGGTGAATGGGTTTGATGAAACCAGCGCCTAGTAATTTTGAATTTCCGTCTTGATTTGCTTTTCTTCCACATCGTGTCTCACTACGAGCTGTTTGATAGGGTGTAGAATACATCCTATTTACTATCTATTGTTTATGCTTCTTTGCTATTTTTCTTGTAAATTATGTATTTTACACTTGTTTTGAGTTTTATAGCTACTTTGGAGTCGCACGGAGGAAAAGAAGAAGATATCACCCAATTTGAGCAAAAAGGTCAAAAAGGTCATTTTACTGGCGATTGATATATGGAGCTCAGGTCAAGGTTAAGGGAGATTTGACCGTGAGTTCAGTTGAGAAGAACACTCAAAAATGGTGGTCGATGTTCAACCGAGAGATTCAGAGTAATGGGTGTGAATCTGATGGATTTCTTACTGAATCGGATGGATTCAAGAGTCAGAAATGAAGAATTAAGAGATGGGTTCGACCGTGAAGAGATGTAGTATGTTGCTGCTCTTTGAGTTCGAATGAGAAGAATGGATTAAACCTGAGAAAGAGATCGAGAGGCAGAGATGGTGGTTGTCTGGGTTCGATTCATTGTCGATAAAGAGGAGGAAGATGCGATGGTTGCCGCTGAGTCTAAATTAAAGTTGGTTTTGAAATTAGTTTGATGATTTGGTTGAATCTCCGAACAAAGAATTAGCATTGAATGGGTTATGTCCAATTGTTAGATGTATGATTAGGTGTGTTATAGGTCCGTGCACTCGGTAAGAAAGAAGAAAATTGAATAGAAGATGGAGAAGTCCCAGATTGGTGCTATCGGTGATGGTGCTTTGGAAGATCGAAGGACTTGGATAGAATGGAGCTTGGTTGAAGCTTGAGCCTGGTGCAGAGCCGTGTCATTCTGAGTGTGATGGGCAATGGATGTTTTACGGGGGTTGGAATTGGTGAATTGTTGCTCGGATGAAATTGGTAGAGTTTGGATTGAGAGAATGGGTTTGATGGTTGAGTCATGGTTTGAATATGAGAAGATGGAGTCGTTGGAGCTGGTGGTTATGCTTGAGATAATGAGCTTGGGCTATGGAAGTGGTGGCAGTGATTTGGTGGCTTAACATTGAGGTTTGCAGACTTCTAGGCTTGGAGCATCGGTGCCATGGCCTGGTTTAGAGAAGATTGGTGTCAAGACAAAGTGGTGGTTGCTATCCGAGAATGGGAGTAGCAGATGCTATGTAATCGAGGAGTTGGGCTGGAGCTACGGATGCAGCGAAGGTTGTTTTTACAGGAAGGGCTTGTGATGCTGATAATGAAGCTGAGTGAGCAACTGGCTCAAGGATTGATGCTGAGTTGCAGGTTATGATGCTGATGGCAAGACAATGAAGTTGAATTTACCGGGTCAGGCACGTAAAACGCACAACCGCAACAAATTGCTGGCAATTAGACCACAACAGTTAGCCATCTCGATGTTCACTCTGACTCATCCCTTGACTCGTTTGATGACTTGTTGACCCGTTTGACCGTTATCCTTAACGGTGGATCGACGGAATATTCCGTCGAATATTCCACCGATCGAGAAATTTTTCGTGTGGCCGGCGGTGGCCGGATTCCGGTCAAATTCCCGCCATAATACCGCTTTTCCTCTCGACTGACAAAAATTTTAATTTTCTATGGATTTCTCTCATGGGTGTGAAGACTTGGACTTGGAATTGGATGGAGAATTGGACTCAAATTTGGAAAGAGAAGATGAAGAGTTGAGAAAGGCTTGGTTTTGGAAATTGAATTGCTAAAGGAAAAGGATTCTATTCCTTGGAAGATTTGGAGAATATTGAAGCCTATAAATAGAGAAGTTTTCTACATCTTTTACACACCTCTCTACACACACAACACTTTTCTTTTCTTATTCTTTGTGTGAACTCTTTAACATGAGTAGCTAATTTTATTATTGATTGAGGATGAATTCCTAGTTCTTAATTTATGTTTTGAGTTTTTGTTTTCAATTCTATCTTGAAGTTTTTCACATGATTATCGTTTGTTTTTACTAATAGAATGATCTTAAAGACATTCATGATTGATTGATAGATTGTTTGGGTGGCCAACTAAATTGATTTGTCGATTTAATCCGAAAAGTATCATATGTAGATGATGAGTGACCAGTTTTCTCTTGATTATCGTTTCTCATCCAAGATAGGAATTTCCTCGTACGTCCACGCGAATACGTCTTGATATTCCTTAAGAAGGTTCACAAGTTTTGCACGTTATATGTCTAAGATTGAAGATGGCACATAGAGTTGAGCTTTAGAAAAGTGATGGAGACAGATCCCTAAAATCAACACAACATTCGATTTGGTGCAAATTCCTCGCTTTCGATGTTGACAACTTCGAGTTCATATGTGGTGGAGTTGGTTCCGTCCTGCAGTTGTCGTGGTGCATCCGGCACCTCCTCTTGTGGCTCGCTGCTGTGATTTCATTCCATTAGGCGGAGAGACTGGGTGGTAGTCTCCCATGCTAATTGCTAACAGCGGCACCGATATACGATTTCCCTTTTTCGTCACGACTTGCAATAAAAGCTCGCTCCCGCTTGGTATGAGTATGAGCCATACTTCCATTTGATAAGGAGAAATTGGCATCCTTTTCCTTTGGAGAGATGATGCGAGATCGGGTCTCTTTGTGCAGCGATGCGAGTCTGTCCTCTTCTTCGATTGACGTCCATGTCGAGAGTGGAGTGCAGTGGAATTTTCCTGACGAGTTCCGCGAATTTTCCTTCGGTTCGAACATCTTCATACCACAAATTGGTGTACAAGGAGATAATGACGCGGGAATGCGAATAACTTCTTCCTTCAACATGGTCTTTAGGAACTGGTGATATGTTGAAGGAATGATCCTATTATCGTGGAGCCACGGTCTTCCCAGTATTATTTGGTAGTCTGGATCCTTCTCGATTACTTCAAACTTTACCTTCGACTGGATTGGTCCCACTGACAGATTCAGGTTGATGTATCCATACATGCTGGTTTGGTTGCCTTCGAAATCTGTCATCATGGTAGGCTGCCGTATAATTTTGCTTAGCCGCACCTTGGCTGTCCTGAGCGTTCTGAGAGTAATCACATTGGAGGACGCTCCCGTGTAGATGAGGGCCCTTTTGAACTCCGAATCCTTGATGCGAGCAGTGACGTGTAGGGCCCGATTATGTCCTTCTTCTTCCATCATGTCGTCTTCAGTAAATGTAACATTGTTGACGGACATCTCTGATATTCTTGAATTCTCTGAGCGTAAAGGAACCAAACACGCGTCTAGGGCTATTTGATTAATCGCAGTAAATGTTTCTGCTCGTTGGTCCTTTGAAAGGTGCAGAAGTTCACATAAACTTTACACCAACGCGGCTGCTTCCTGGTTCACCGGTTTCTAATTGGTGGTGAAACTGTTGACCTGAGAACGATCATTCGGGGCGTCAGTCCCCAGTGTTAGAATTTCCGGGGCGGGTGAAAACTCAAATCCGATGTAATTCTGACAAGAAAGTTGAGTATGATGTTTATCGTCTCATTCATCAGGTCCATGTTCCTTGTGTGGATCTCTTGAACCCGTGCCAATTCGTCCAATCTTGGAATTTCTTCATTGGATGCGCCATTAGGTGCCATGTTGGGGGAAGAGACATCGCCATTCGCCAGAGTATGAGTGGAATTTGGGATCATGGACTCAGTTATAAGACCGACCATCTTCTGGAAATTGGAGTTGCAACCGAGAAATTTAATCTCCCACTGTGGTCGCCAATTATTTGTGGGTGAAAACTGTTTCTGTCAATTTTGGTAATTTTGGGTGTGTGGATGAGAAACGAATCTAAACCCTAAACAATGCACTGCACGGGAGTACTTTTGATTCGAGATATCAATTTGTAGAATCCTGGCCTAAACCAAGAAATAGCCGTTCCAGGCTTGCTTCGGTCACAAAGTGAAGGAGACGGGTTGGTCTTAGGGAGGGAAGCGAAGAAAGTGTTGAGACCAGAATAGTTGATTCTGAAGGTGTGGTTGTTTTATGACTTGTATCAGAAAGTGGAACTGGAATGAAAGGTATCAGTTCTTTGGTGATTTCTGGATACTGTGATGTTTCCGACCAAAACCTGTCGTTTGGTGGAAATAGGTGAATCCTATTTATACAAGTCATATTAAAACGTACCCTGGTCTCGTAGGAAGTGGAAACGATTGAGTGGTGGAAGAATGGAGTAACGTATAACCGCCAGAAACCCATGCTTCCATGATGAAGGAAGTGGATCCGTTAACACCCATTACTTCTTGCCGCCATTAATTGTCCTACTTCATGACACTTTCCTATAATGGGCGTATTGCACGCCGCGCGCTGTAAACTGTCAGATCAATACCCCGATGAGTATCCTCCCAGTTTGTGACATATTTGATGTCTCGAGTGTTTTCGTGGAAAACATGTAGCATTTTGCTACGTGTGGCAAGTTAAAATCAAGAGGCTTGCCGTAGGAAAATAGCATGTTATGCTATTAGGCTCGTCTTGGCCGGTCGCCTAAAACTTGCCACAAGTTTGTTAGTTCGGTGGCGAACTTCGATGGCTGAGATCGCATCTCATGAGGAAGGGTAGCCGTTGATTATGGCTACCTTGTGTTGGCGCCTGATAATGGCGCAGTGGCGTTTTGGTGTACGCCAGTGGCAATGTGGCATGGCTGGCATGGATCGTGCATGCCAGTGGCACGGTGGTGTAAGTGGCGCCTGGCGCAGCCATGGCCACTATATTTAGGCAGTTGGTCGCCTGAAGCTTGCCACAAGCCTGTCAGTTCAGTGGCGAACTTGGATGGCTGATATTGCATCTCATGAGGAAGGATGTCCATTGATTATGGCCACATCTTGTTATATAGCAAAGTGGCGCCATTGGAATAGTGACGTCTGGCGTAGCCATGGCAGCTGTTTTAGCATACTGGTGTTAGACCCAAATATGGCTCTGGCAACATTGGCACTGTAAGTTAATCTTGAGGTCTTAGGAGAGTCACTGGACCCAGTTGGCATGGCAACTTTTAGCTAAATTAGGGTTTGGCGCATCACAACTCTATTTAGCACGTGCGGCATGACTGTGGCATGGTGGCGTGGCTGGCATAGTTAGCACATGCCGGTGGCATGAAGTAGCGCCTGGCGTACCCATGACCGCTAGACTTTGGCACATCGGTCTTAGACCCAAATGTGGCATGGCAACATTGGCCCTGTTGCCACATCAATCCCAACGCTCTGAGAAACATTACTTGGCTTGGTTGGCGTATCAACTTTGCCCAAATTAGGGTTTGGCATGTCGAAACCCTAATTGGCGCGTGTGGCATGCGGCCGCGTCATGGCGACACTTTTTATGCAAATGGTGCCATAGCTATGCCAAAGCAACTATGGCAAGGCCATAGTGTGGAAACGGCCACAGGAGTAAGAATTGCCGTGGGTGGCTACGATATGGCACGTTGGCACGTTTGGCATGTTTTGGCAGGTTTGGCATGGTGTTAGCATATTGACGCGGTAAGTGGCATGTTTGGCACGTGCACTTGGCATGCCCGTTTGGCGTGTGCGATCGGCATGCTTTTGGTATGTTTGGCATGCCGTTAGCATGTTGGCGCGGTTTTGGGAAGCCAACATGGTATGGCGACATCTTGACACCTCTTTTAAAGCTGTGGCAGGTTTAGAGCAACCAGATTGGTCTAAAAAGGGAAGGCCGGACAAACATGGTGTGGCCACACTTCCAGCGTGAGTGTGGCGGCTTTAGAGCGACCTGATTGGTCGATGGAAACTGGGGCCGACAGGTATGGGCCCAGCCACGACTGGTGTGAGCGTGGCGGTTTTAAGGCGACCTGATTGGTTGAGGGAAGTAGGGCCGGTTTAGGATGGGGGTGTGGCCAATGGCAAGTGGCGCCGGCTGGCCTAAGGAATGGCCACGCCTCCCTTTGCTGCTGCTCCTACCCTGCGTCTCCTTGTTCTCTGATTCTGGGCAAGATTTTGCGCCTACTAATCCATGGTGGATCAATTGCCTAGTTTGCCTAGGCTTAAATTCGACAAGCAAGGTATGATATACTGCGCAAGGCGCAAAACCCTAATTTTTGCAAATTATTCAGGGTAATTGATTGAATTCTATATGTTGACACAAAGTTCTTCAAGTTCATTGTCAGAGAGCAGCATGCTTTCTGATTGAATACCTTATGCAAAGACCTTATCCTTGATATTTGGAAATTCTTGCTACTCTGCTGCGAGTGAATACAAATTGTCATGCCATATCAACATTAAGGGTTCAGCCGGGGAACATAGCACAGAAAGCACTCAAAGAACTTTATATTAATTGAATACAGGTGAGGTGCCAAAATTACAAAATATCTGGGATTGTTGCTACATGCACCATTCTGGGTAAATTTCATGAGAAAATATTGAGTTGCTCAATAAGTATGCCAGTGAAGAGGTTGGAAACTCATCTCTTTCACATGGCTCTGTCTCTTTGCGGAGTGACATCCTATTAAATGCAGGGTTTTACAATTTTAGCCCTGAACTAAAAGCCACCATCAACACTAGTATACATCCTCAACGAGATGCTGCTAGTCATGTAGGCTCTGTAGATGCGTAAATACGTCCCTCGCGGACTTATGACCCATAACAGAGATTTGCATATCTTCTGTAAGCACGACTCACCCTATTTGATATCAAATGATTCCTAGTACATCATCGCGAGATACACTGGTCATGTCTGGTCTAGGCTCTGACTCGACTTACTGAGGTTTCCGGATAACTCCTAGGACATCCCCGCGAGATACGCTGGTTATTCTACCTCTGAGCCCTTTCAACAGACTCCTAGAACATCCTTTCGAGATACACTGGTCTTGTCGACTCATCATATGGACACACATTTGATTCCTAGCACATCTCTGCAAGATACGTTGGTCAAAGACAAGTGAGCCAAACTCTCGCAGAGGCATTAATCGGGCATACAAAGCCTTTTCTCTCTCTCCAGGACGAGTCCCAGCTGACCACAAAGAGATTCGGATCCATTAATCTTCGTAGAGATTTTGATCCATCTGCAAAAATATCGGAGAGATTCAAATCACTCTGCAAAATCTCGGAGAGATTCAAATCTCTCTGCAAAATCACGGAGAGATTTTGATCCGTCTGCAAAATCTCGGAGAGATTCAAATCTCTCGAAGAGATTCACACGATAGGCACACGCCTTACCTAATGCTCAAGCTTATTTCTCAGTCTCTTAAATACACTCACGGCTAGTAAATTGAGCCTGAACTATACATGTCTATCCAAAAACGTGGGTAAGCTCTCTCGAGCTCCGCATGCTCAACAAAGGGACCCACAAACAATAATACGGTCTTCATATAACATATGTGACCAGCTATGGAAAGAGGGAGATCATCCTCAACTCCTCTCACACTTTGCATACGATTCCTGAGGAATTCCATGCCTTTTCACGTGACTCATCCTAGTCATTCTCATAAATCAGAGAATATCTCTCTATCTTGGCCAACTCGGCTAAAGATAATATTTATCTCTCAACACATCATCACATAGGCTGACTCACCTTCACACAAATTGGGGGATATCAATCAGGATTTGGTATGGCGGTCTACGACACGTGTGAGGATTACCCGACTTATTTCTCACCGCATAAGAGAGTAAAGGCGGTGGAATAATGATATAAACTCAACCTAGTTTATCTCTATTCCTGAAGAGATGGGAGAATTGTTCCGCACGACACGGAAAGCAATCGTTATCTTCACCGACTTGAGATTAGAGAATTTAGCTATAAATAGGTCATCTATTTTCCAAGCTAAGATGATCTTTCTCATAACCTCTCAGAGCAATAACTTGTTCTCTAATCTCACTCTTCATCTGCTTCCCTCCCTAATACCATCCCTAATCCTTCTTCCATGTGACTGAAGAAGCCTTTGAACGTCCACTGTGCGTGGTTTAGGCGAATACTGTTTGTGCTCAACCTCTCGTAACTCACTTTCAGAAACCCTAGAATCCCACTTCTCCTCTCTCAAATTTTAGGTAACTACACTTGTACTTGAAACAACTAGAGAGTTCGTGTCCTTTAAAAGTACAATAAGAACATGTCAAGGTGGAGGATGGTTCAGACACCATAGCGGAGCAAGATGCTAGACAGATTATAGTACCTGAAACATTAGAAAAAGGATTTCCAGTAGACAGAGAAAAATCCATTTTATCCTCCAAAATAGTTGAGGAAGTTTCTCCGGAAAAATATCAAGATTGATGTGAGTATTGCTACAATTATCAAAATCAATATTTTCAGCAAGGAGTGCAACACTTGATTTTTCATCTTCATTTGAATCATAGTAATCAGACATTTCATCAAGAGTTGCAGCAAGACCTTTGTTCCCAGTGTATTTTCTACGATTTGGACATTCATTGGCAAAATGACCAAAATCTTTACACTTGAAGCACTAAGGCATATCCTCATCATCAGTATTGACTATGTCCCTATTTTTAGGAGGTTCACAATCATGAGGTTTAACTGATGATCTAGGTTTATCTCTGACGATCCGTTTACTTCTCTTCAGAAGAAGATCTCTAAACTGTCTTGTGATCAGAGAGATTGAATTATCAAGATCTTCATCTGACGAATCACTCTCAATAAGATCATCCACAGAGCTGCCAACACATTTACTTTTGTCAAGCAATTTTGTTTTCTTTTGTGCTTTGAAAGCAATATCCTTTCCAGATTTGGATGTATGCTCATGATCAAAGATCATTAACTTCCCAACCAGAGTATTTCTGGATAAAGTGTTAAGGTTATTTCCTTCAACGATGGCGTGTTTCTTAGAGTCGTATTTGGCTGGCAACGATCTGAGAATTTTCATCACAATATCCTTTTCAAGAATAATCTTACCTAATGCAAAAGATGCATTAACAATTTTAGACACTTTGTGATTAAACTCATTAAATGAACAAGTAGAGTGCACGTGCGGCAAACACATCCGCGTCGCTCTTCCACGTGAAATCTACCACGGCTCTTCCATGTCGAACTGGGTATTACATATTTTACATTTTAGTGAATCCAGAAAGTTGAGTCAGCAAACAACCTTTTTTTCTGTACGTATTTTACATTTTCGAATTCCAGACCCTCAAATTAACAAAGTAAAAAAGGAAAAAAATTATTTGGAGTTTAATTGTTAATAACATATCACTCAGCAATAGCAGAAGACCTGAGAACATCTTGGAATACAAAATTTTTAGTAAATGTTCCAGAGACATCCGGAAGAACTCTATTCTTAACTAACACTTTCGTTGTAATTCTTGAAACTCCCCTAGACAAATCAACATATAATTGTCCGTGACTAAAAACCGGTTCTGGTAGATAAATACCAACATGTGGTATCGTCTTTCCTTGTGCCTTGTTTATTGTGAGGGCAAAACCTGCACGAACTGGAAATTGCTTGCGGACGAACTTGAATGGGAGTACCACCTCTTTTGGAGGTTCCATGGGTATCCGTGGAATCAAGACTCTGAGCCCCGAACAACTACCAATAACAATCTCTGCATCAATAAAGTTTCTATAGAGACCTACAACACATATATGCAGAGAAGATATAGCCATCATACTTGACATTCTTAATTAATTTTGGTATACTAAAATGGATGGTGAGCCTATAAACTAAAAAGGTACAGTTTCAGAATTGATGCTTCGCAGCCAGCATGTTTTCATAGTCTCTTAAGAATACATATCATTTGGTAGGAGGTGTATTCACGTCATAGCCCAACTACTTCAGTGTATCTAAGATGCATCGACCAAACTAAAGACACTTTTTTTCCTTATTCTATTTTGTAAGAGGTCTATGGGTTGCCTATGTTTCACAGGACTTTAGTAGATTAATCCACTGACTAATCCAGTGCAGGAGGTTTTCAGCCAACTAAAATTAAGACTAAATTTGCTAACTACAGCATTACCTTGATCCAATGATTCTATTGTGCTTCTGCAACCAATAAATCTTGGGCTTCGGCGAGGAATCAATGATTCTGTTGATGACGAATTTTGGTTTCCCGAATTTTGCTTCCTAGCCCTATATTGATCTCGTCTATGTGCACTTTGTAGTAATCTCTCCTCGTTTGTCAAATTTTCTTGACGATTTCTGTAGCTAACACGACTCCTTTCTCTTTCTGCAACTCGTTGTTCTTCCGTCATCATGTTTGTCATATTTTCCACATTTTGTTGCCTTGCTCTGTACTGATCCCTTTGTCTCTCATTTTTTAAAAATCTCTACTCAATTGTCATATTTTCTTGATGATGTCTATGGCGAACACGACTCCTTTCTGTTTCGGCAGCTTTTTGTTCTTCAGTCATCATGCTTCTTCTAGTGACAAAACGACTTTGGGATGCATCCATCTCTGCTGGTTTGGATTCAACATGTACAACAAAACCAAATCAATCAAAATGCATTTGAGCTACCAAAATCTCTTGTATGTACTAAGGCGTAAACTTATGAATTTAAAGAATTTGGATGAAGCTTCTGTGTACCTTTGGAGTAATACTGGAAACAGTGGGCTACCTGATGGCTGGGGACGTCTTTTTGGTGGTAATGGAGTTGAAGAGGAAGGAATTAATGGTTATTGAACTAAAAAAAACAAAAAAAAAAAACAAATTTCACAAAATTTGAGTTAGTTGTTCTCTTAGACCGGAAAATCACGCACCAGCTGTTAACCTAGTTTTATCTCTGACGGTCCGTTTACTTCTCTTCAGAAGAAGATCTCTAAATTGTCTTGTGATCAGAGAGACTGAATTATCAAGATCTTCATCTGATGAATCACTCTCAATAGGATCATCCACAGAGCTGCCAACACATTTACTTTTGTCAAGCAATTTTGTTTTCTTTTGTGCTTTGAAAGAAATATCCTTTCCAGATTTGGATGTATGCTCATTGTAGTTGCAGGAAATCCTACACTACACCCCTCACAAGAATCCACACAATCAAACCATTTTAAGATGAACAATTATAATTTTTATTGATTAACTTCTTGAATGTTTACAAGATAAAATGGAAAAGAGCTAAAGAAATTACAATCACTATCAAATTTCTTTCTCTTAATGACTTGCTCCACACTCGAAAAAGATCTCCCCTCCAATAGGCCTGTTCGGCTCTTTATATAGGGTATTACATAATGGATGACATCTAAGCTGTCCTTTATTTTCGGGAATGACTTGTGAAGTGTCGCAAGTGTATGAGTGTATAATCTCGCGACATTCCTAGATCTCGCTAGGTCTTCACACCTTTCTCGTGTTCTGGATGTCGTCATCCATTGCGTCACTTATTTTACTTGTCTGCGACGCCTTCGCTATGTAACATTTATGGATTTCGCAGAGGTGTTGGTGTGAAATTGAGAAAAAGTTACGAGAGAAATCCTAAGGCGAGTACTTTGGCAATTCTCCAGTCGATCACGGATGAAGTAAGAAATACTTTTCTTCATTATTTTTAACAATATTGTTGCCTCTGTTTCTTATCTTCATTCGTGTGCGAAGGTTGGCGTTGAAGTTGTTGAAGAAGAGGATATTTCTGAAGCTGCGAAAGCTAAAGGCAAGGGTAAAATTCCTCTTCGCAAGAAGAAATCTGCTGCTCCTCCTTCTAAAAAACGGAAGATCCATTCTTCTTCTCGCTCCAGTCCTCAATCCAGCGAGAGCTCTGATGAAGATAATGATGATGTTGACACTTCTCCTGCGAAGGAGAATCATCCAATTGAATCTTCTATGGCGCAACTATCTAGTATTTTCTCTGACTCTATGCAAGGAATGGGAGATGATCATTTTTCTGCCACATGCGAAGCTCTCGCAAATATCTGCGATGCTCCCTTATTAGATGATGATGATTCTTTTCGTGGAGTTTCAGCAAGCGGTGACTCCCAGTTTCCTAAACGCACTTAGTGCCTTGGTATGTCTATATTTCCTTATTTCTGCATGATTTCAATTATAAACCTCATCTTGACGATTTCTTTATTTTCCTTTATAGTCTGGGAGATCTTCCTTTGTTGTTACCTCAGATTTCGAGAAAAGGCGCAACATTCTTGAAAAGAAAAACCTTCAACTTCACAAGAAGAATAAAGAATTGGAAGCTGAAGCTGTTGTTCTTCGCAAGAGAGATAAAGAACTTGAAAATGAAACTGCTACTCTTCGCGAAAAGACCAAACAACTGTAAGTTGAATCCTCCTCTCAGAAGGACAAGATATCTAGCCTTCAAAATGCTAATCAGCAACTTTATGGTATAAAATTCTTCTCTTTTCCTTGCTTTTGCTCTGTCATTTATTTTTCTTTATCCGACTTATCATTTTCGCAGACGTTTATAACCTTTCTGATGAAGCCACTCTTCTTCACTCATTTCCTGAGCCTATGGATAACGATGCTCTTCTTGCCCATCTCAATGATTCTTTAAATAGCTTTTCAAATGACAGAATCAAACATCTTTCTCTAAATGAACTTCAATCCAAATTCCGTCTCTTAGAAGCTGATCATAGATCTAGTTTAAGTTTAGCCAACCAACTTAAACACCTACACCTTAGTTCCCAAGAGAAAATTAGTACTTTAAGGAAGAAGGTTAGTGATCTTATAGTTGACAAAGATCGCATTGCTAATCAAGGTGCCCAAGCATTAGCAAAATTTCAAAAAACTCTTCTTGAAGTTAAAGTTGAGCGGGATGAATCCATTCGCCAAAATACTATTCTTAGCGAAAGAGAAAATCAAATTCGTTCCCTTCTTATCATAAACAGTGAGGGTGAGTTTGCTTGGGATGCGAAAGTTCTAGATGATGCCAGAAATAATTTAGGTGTTAATGTTAGTCTTCAAGTTGAGCACACATCCTTGATTAGGGATATGGTTTCTGATAGAGAAGGTTGTTAATCATTCTTCTTTACTTAATTGTTTATTATATATGAAGTTGTCATCATGTTGCTGATTCATTGTTCTATATTCGCAGAGGCTGAGAAGAGATTTCAGAAAAGAATTGAAGAACTTGAATCCGAAAAAGAACAACTTGCAAAGGAATTCTCTCTTCGCAATGATAAGTATTCCAAGTTGAAGAAGCAACTACAAATTACTGTGGCGAATTTCAAAAATGATGATGTTCTCTTTCGCAATCAGACTATTAGGACAGTCTGTGATGAAAACAGTATTCCTCATTCTTCATACCCTTGTCTCCTTGACGAAATCCCTGAGAATATGCCTTCTTTGGATATCTCTGATAGCGATGCTAGCGAAGAAGAATCTAATGAAAATAATGAAGTAGAAGGATTTGATGAAGAAGAAGAATCAAACAAGAAATAACTCCATTTTCTTCTTTCTCTTTTTGTAACATCTGTATATTTATCCTTTTAATATTCCATTTTTATAATCTCTCATTGTAAGTTTCTTGGATCTTCAAATACAAATTCTACTTTTGTTGTCCCTTTCTGCACATGTTAAAAAAGCAATTCTTTTTGCAATATAGTTAATCAATATGAAAATAAATCTATCATACTTGCGAGTGCGTAAATCTATCATATGAAAATAAATAACATATTCTTAATCTATTCATTCCCATACTTGCCTCTGTTATTTATTTTTAAATGAATGATTAAGCAAATAACCTTTAGATGGTAACATGCCTCAGTCTCGCAACTGTTCTTCTTGAATTCTCGCGAGAGAATGTTTCTTGGTTGTTTTCAAGATCTCATTTTTTCTTTTTCTTTTGTGTGGTCTTATTTTGCCTTCATAGTTAAAGGTCTTATTGCGCCACCTCTTGTCATTGCGACAAAATCGCAGGACGTCTTTACACTTTCATGTAAAGACCCATTGATTTTGCCTTATCATTTCTTGGTATTGTTGCCTCTGCAGGATAATTTTATTGCGACAATATGACAGGCCTAGATTTTCTTGCGAGAATAAAGCCCCATGACATTGCCGTCTTGCGACGAAATCGCGGGACGTCCTTACACTTTCATGTACTGACCCATTGATCTCGTCTTATCTTTGTCTTTTGTATTATTGCCTCTTCAGGATCATCGCACAAATATGACAAGCCTAAATTTTCTTGCGAAAATAAAGCCTCATGACATTTGCGTCTTAAGACACTTATCAGCTCCCTAATGGAGGGTGCCGCCCTTATCATCTCCCTGGTTGCCCCTTCAAGGAGGCGTACATCGGCCATACAAGACTAGCTCCTCCCATCCGGTCTTAACAACAACCAGTTGTTTTCGCAGCCTCTTATCCCTTTTACCTATATGGCTTATGGTTAAGAGACTGCACCCTAAGTAGAGTTTTCTTCGGGCCGAGTGCAACATATGCCAAGACTTGCCAAGAATGGCCGAGACACTTCAAATGCCCCAGGCACTCTTGGCTCAACCGTGTACCTCGGCGCCTTGATCATGCGCTGACTCCTTAGAAGAGACCCTCGGTCGTCCAACCAGGGTATAACCTTATATATATAGTTGGAAATCCAAGGTATCTCTCCTGGATGGGCTTTATTGACCCCAAATCTCCATGACTCGGGTTCCGGGGGCGGTGTAACCTTTTCCCCGAGCTATGTAAAGAGATACCCCCTTATATGACGCACTTTAGGTCTTACATTTGCCTCTTGCGAAATTTTATTCGCGAACTAGGGTGTACGCCATAAAGGTTCGTCCCATTCTGATATGTCATTGATTTTAGATTGTTTCTTGTCATCATTTCTGCGAGAATTTCGCGTATTTTTTTTCGATTATTATAGTTTTTGTATCTTCAGCCTGTCTTTATCACTCAAATCTCTGCGAAAGCTTCGCGTATGCTTTTTTCGATTATCATAATCTTTGCATCTTCAGCCTGTCTTTATCATTCAAAAGTTAGATTATTTTTTTTTTTTACAACCTTCGCAAGTCTAGAATCAATCATTCAATCCTTTCGCCTCTTACTTATGTTGCTCTCTGCTTTTTCATTATTCAAATTTCCTAATACTGCCTTCCCTTTTGCGGAATCATCGCAATTTCCAACTTTCTTCAGGTCTTGGTTTCACAACGTATTTTCTTCTCTCACCTCTACTGCGTCCACCATCAGTCTTTCCCTTCTTTGTTCTTCTTTGATGTTTTGCTTCCAGTTCTTCTTCGACGAGCAGCTCTTTTCTCGCAAGATTCCACATCAACTTCATAGCACTTCTGTCCCTCAACCCAATCTCCTTTTATGACTCTAAACACCTGATTGGGATGAGGAAATTTGATGCACTGGTGATAAGTCGATGCTACACCCAAAATCTCATGTAACCAAGGTCGCCCAATCAATGCGTTATAGGGAGATTCCACATCGATTATGCAGAACAAAATTTCAGTTGATAATCCTTTCAGTGGTATTCGCATATGAGCTTCTCCTTTAGGCTTGTTGGCAGTACCGTTGAAACCATAGATCTTATAAGTTGAAGGTATTAGATCTTCGTCTTTTCCTCCCATAGTCTTGTAAGTATGGTAAAAAAGGATATTTACAGAGCTTCCAGTATCGATTAAGATTCTATTGATTGCCCATGAATTTTCTGCCTCATCATCTTCATCACCATTAGGTCTTGGGTTGATCTCCAACTTTACCACTAATGGGTTGTCATGCATCTCGCCATCCTCGGGTACCTCTTCTGCGGTAAAAGAAATAATCTGCTTTTGCCATTCCTTTAGTGGCGATGTCTTCGCGATGTTCATTATTTCTCTATTATATGCATCTCTTGCAAAAACCCTACTGAGAACGCTATCATGAAAGTCTTCAATGGTTCTGTACGAATGTACAATAGAGTTGCAAAACAGATTCTTGGCTTTCGCTCCAACTTCTATTACAAATGTTTCTCCTCCTTTTGTTGTGTTTGCTCTGTGAATTTCTGGTGGTGGTGGTAATGGTTGAGACTGAGGTTGATTTTTTAGAAATTGATTTAGTTTCCCTTGATCTATCATTCTGAGGATGATTCTTTTTATATTTCTGCAATCGTTTGTTGAGTGTCCATGGAAATGATGATAAAAACAAAATTCGTGACTTCTGTCACCTGGAGGCGGTTCATTTCCCATGTTCCATGGTGCATGTATATTTTCCATCAAGATTATGGCTTCCCATATTTTCTCCACACTAGCATTCAGTGGAGGCATCTTGATTTCTTCCCAGACTACCCTGTGACTTTGTTCTCCTCTATGATAACTCTGCCTCTGACTTCCATAAGTTTCTTGTGGTTGATCAAGTCTTTGAATTTTGTTATTTCCTCCACGGTTATAGAAGTTTCTCTATCTCTCAAATTCCTCCTGATCACGACTCCCCATGGCTACTAACTTTCGCTGACCATCATCCGTTATCATTTCTTGTTGACCCCGCAAGGTGCTCGCCATTGTGTTTATTAGTTTAGGTAACAAGCTTGCATTTGCAGCTTTTGAACTTGTGTTCGCAACTGGGTATGATTCCATCTCATTTTTCTTTTCCTCTAGAGCAATGTACTCCTCTTGAAGTTCTCGCAACTCAGTCATTATGATTGTATTCTTGATTCTAAAAATTTGAATATATAGCAGATTGGTTACGAACATAGCGTTAATGAATGATAGAATGAGATATCTATCATCCACACGATCAGCCATATCACTGCACATTGTCTTCCATCTCACTGTTAGATGCTTCAAACTTTCACCAACCCTTTGTTTTAACCCAAATACATCTTCAATACCAGGTCGCGAGGAATTATTACTTATGTATGCCCCTAAAAATATAGCCTGCAAATGATTGAAAGATGTTATTGTATTCCTCGGTAATCCTTCAAACCATTTCAAAGCTTCTCCTGTCAAACTTGATGCAAAATATTTGCACAATATAGTATCATGGTTCTCCCACTGTAACATACATCTCACATAAGCTTTGATATGTTGTATCGCACAAGTTGTTCCATCGAAAATGCTGGTTAACGTAGGTAAATTGCACTTTGGGGGTATTTCTCCTAATTGTACTTCTTGTGTGAATGGAGTCTTCGCAGCTTCTTATATGGCTTCATCCAATTGTCTCTTACCTCCTCCCCTTTTATTATTTAACATTCCTCTCATTTCCGCCAATTCTCTCAGAATTTGTTCATTTACTGTAACAACCCGATTTTTCGGGCCCGGATCCTGCCCGGATCCCATGCCCGAAAACCCGAAGTGCTACTTGGATACCATAGCCGGAGCCCGGCTACTAAGCCCAAGCTCTTTAAGTAATTCATTTGGGATTAATTAATTCATGTTCGTTTTAAGAATTCAATCGCAGCGGAATACTCGGAAATTCATTTAGGAAGATCTAACCGTTGATTTAACCTAATTTTAAAGCCACCGGAACAAAACACCTTTTTGTACTCAAATAAAAACATTAACACCGTTCAAGATTTAGGACTTAATTAATAATAAAGATTTCAAATACCAAATTGTAAAACAGAAAACCGACCAAGGTAGATTCCTAGAATTTTATAGGCTTCATACGAGTTCCAAAGTTCATGATATTTATATGTATTAATCCAAACTGTAAATACTGTTGGTTATAAATTTTCTAGAATTTTTAAATAAAGTTTAATAGACTAATACCGCAATCAAACTCGTCGTTGACCAGCCCTACAGAAAAAAAAATTATATCAAATCACACGCAACTCATAATTGAATTATCCATATCATTATAGAAAGATAAAAGATAGATTTTCATTTTCACAGAATACATTATGGTGTAAAAATCAGTGTATCATAGTTTTAATAATGGGATATTTAGGAGATATTTATATTCGTCAAATATTTTCTGGATTTAACATTGGTACAAAGAATTATTTTAAAAATAGTTATACAACTCAGAAAATTCTATAAATTTTATCAAATGTCCCTTAAGATGTTTTACATTTATTAAAAAAATAATCATATCTAAACATATTGATAATTTAAAATGAATATCAGTCAACTAAACATCATACAATATTTTTACAGCATTCAAACTAAGATTAATTACATCTTAAAATAGAATTTTAGGCATAAATGATAACTTTAGACATCTTTAATCATTCTCTAGGCTCCAAGTTGATCAACTCCCTTGTCATGCATCAAATCTGGAATTTTTGTCATAATACGACGTGAGTTGTGACACCCAGTAGGCAAAGAAGCAACAAAACATTTTATGCAATATTTTTCAATTCATTGTAAAAACATCTAACATGATTAACAACACCGCAAACACATGGAAACACCTCATCCATAAACAAAAATAAATTCAATCAATCCGCTCACCCCAGGGAGCCCCACGTGGGTTTAGGGAAACAAACCGTTCCCAAAGATATCTCGTATCCCATCAAAATTGTTTTTAAGAATCACAATCTATGGACCGCAGCCCAACATTCATAATCATACTCACAACATCGATTATCATTCGTATATTATCAAAACTTCGAAAATAAATTTAATTAAAAGAAACTTAAATAAAAAGAAGGTTTTGATTTTGTTGCGCCTACCTCGAACACTAGCAATACAAATACGGATCCGAAATCTCCAAACCAAGCGGTGCTAAAGAATCCCCTGTCCTAAATGATTTATGTGATATGCCAAAAAGAATCTTAAATCATATGGTATCTCTTCTTCTTCTTTTTTTTTCTCTTTTTACTGTAACCTAAACACCGGTGAAATTTTCTTAACTGACCGACTAAGAAAACTTTGATATTTATACTCAAATTAATTAAAACCCTAAATAACTATCAACTAGTAGCGTTGCGACACTTGGCACAAAAAAATACATTACAAATCTAATTTTGTTGGCAAATAAATTGGTCAACGTTTTCTAAGTTTACATGCGTATGAAGTAAAATGTGAACAAATGTTATACCAAGAAATTTTCAAGCATTAGTAGCCTATCTAATGATGACATGTGGCAAGAATAAATCTTCAAATTTACCATGAATTATTCCAGCTTCTCTTATTTCCTTTTTCTAAAGTAAATACTCAATTAAATAATATTATAAGTCAACAACCAATAGCAAGTCCACAAGTGTCCAAATTTGTTAACTAACAATAATTTTTACCAAAATTGGTCGATCCTACTTTTCATTTTCAATTGAGTTTCCTGATTGAATTTCTTAGGTATTTTATGGTCAAATTTTATTTCCTTAATTGATGCTAAACATGCATATTTAAGCTAAATGTTCATAAATATAAAATTGTCAAGGTATCTAATTAATAATTGTCAAAAATATCTAACTAATATTCTTACCAATATTAATTAACTAAAAAAAAATCATAAATATTTTTATAAAATGCACAATGAGTTTTGCAAAGAGAAAATCCAAATCAAAATAGTAAATTACCAAAATACTTTTTATTAACAAAAGACAAAAATATCCTCAAAGTCGGGACGGATATTACATTTACACCAGATTTTGGCTCCATTAGTCTTTTTAATTCCGCCTCTCTTCTTCTGCGTTCATGTCTGTTTTGACTTTCTTGTTCATCATTCTCTTCTCGTCTTTCTCTGCGATATTCTCTTTCACTCCTCTCATGAATTCGCACACCGTTATATCTATCATTTTCTCTTCTTTGATGCCTTTCGATTCTCCTTTGTACTCTTTCATACTCTTCATTGATATTACCATTGTTGCGATTTTGTTCTCTCCTTCTTTCTCTATTATCATGATTATTCTGGCGAATTGCCTCTTGTAACTCCTGTTCTTCCATTTCTGTTCTCAATCTTTCCCTTTCGCAAGCTAGATGTGCTTGCTCAGCATAGTGTCTTTCAATTTCATCTTCACTTTCTTTTTGCTTCCTATGCGTTTCTCTCCCATGCAATATTCTTCTTCCTTCTTCCTGATTTTCTTCATCACTTGGATTATTCCGCCCCTGACGCTGCCTATTTCCTTGATTTCCATCATTTCTCCCATTTTGAAGAGTCTCGGGACGTGGGATATACCGATCTTCCATTATTTCTCTTCTTTCACAACGTTCTTCGCCTGGATTTTGCACTTCTTCTCGATTTTCTTCATTAGCATTTTCCATAGGTAAAGTTCTTCTTCTTTCCTCTCTAACTAATCTTGAGCTTGACCTTGTAGTGCTTCTCGACCTTCTGTTTTGTAATCTCATATTTTCCATCCTCAACTCATGATTTTGCCTTGTCAAATTTGCACGTTCCTCTGCTTCTAATCGCCTTTCTTCATGTATTGTTTGTCTCAATGTCTCTAATGTTGCGATCTCTTCATTTCCATGAATTATTTCTCCAATCACTTCTCGGCCATGAATTATTTCTCCAATCACTTCTCGGTCTCTCTCCTCTTGTCCATTGTTTATCAATTGATGTTCTTCTCCCCTTTCATCCACAGAGTCTGATCTCCAAGTATGCACACTCACTCTATCATAATCCACCGTTCTATTCGGTATTGGTTGAATTGGTGATTGAATTTGATTTTCTTCATTATTTCTTGTGTTCATTCTCGAGGATTCCCCCATTTCATTTCTCCCTTCTCCAGCAAGTCTCCTACTCCTTCTAACAGTTGTTGGTTGTTCTGATGCATGTCTTCTTCTAGCCATTTCTCAATTTCGGTAAATTGTTGAAAATTATATGAAATTCCTTCCCTATTACTCCAAATTCTTTCAAATCACGATGTCAATCTTTACTCTCTCCCTGTTTCTAGCGCCAATATGTAGTTGCAGGAAATTCTACACTACACCCCTCACAAGAATCCACACAATCAAACCATTTTAAGATGAACAATTATAATTTTTATTGATTAACTTCTTGAATGTTTACAAGATAAAATGGAAAAGAGCTAAAGAAATTACAATCACTATCAACTTTCTCTCTCTTAATGACTTGCTCCACACTCGAAAAAGATCTCCCCTCCAATAGGCATGTTCGGCTCTTTATATAGGGTATTACATAATGGATGACAGCTAAGCTGTCCTTTATTTTCGGGAATGACTTGCGAAGTGTCGCAAGTGTATGAGTGTATAATCTCGCGACATTCCTAGATCTCGCTAGGTCTTCACACCTTTCTCGTGTTCTGGCTGTTGTCATCCATTGCATCACTTATTTTACTTGTCTGCGACGCCTTCGCTATGTAACATTTATGGATTTCGCAGAGGTGTTGGTGTTGCGATATTATGATCCTACACTCATGATCAAAGATATTTAACTTCCCAACCAGAGTATTTCTGGATAAAGTGTTAAGGTTACTTCCTTCAACGATGGCGTGTTTCTTAGAGTCGTATTTGGCTGGCAACGACCTAAGAATTTTCATCACAATATCCTTTTCAGGAATAGTCTTACCTAATGCAAAAGATGCATTAACAATTTTAGACACTTTGTGATTAAACTCATTAAATGAATCTTCATCAGCCATACGAAGGTTTTCCCAATCAGAATTTAGGTTTTGAAGCCTAGCTTCCTTTTTAGAGGTATTCCCTTCGAATTAATACAGTTTCTAAGATATCCCAAACATCTTTAGACCGAGTGCACGTAGTCACATGATGCTGAATATCTGAGGAAATGGCATGAATGATAGCATTTAAACCGTCAGAATTTTGCTTTGTAGCTAGAATCTTGTTTGGTTCATATCTACCAATATCCTTTGCAATAGAAACACCGTCTACGGTAACCATTGGAGGATTGTAGCCATTAACAACATAAACCCATGATTGAAAATAACTCGCTTGAACAAAGGCACACATAGCAATTTTCCACCATAAGTAATTTGAGCCATCGAAGATTGGCGGTACCTTTACAGAGATATCACTTCTGTCCATAGAGTCAGATTGCTACAAACACAAACTTATAATGTCTTAGCGTGTTTGCCTGCACTGATACCAATTGAAAAACCAGGGGTCTAACAACCACACCCAATATTTTGTTTAGGCAATCTATATGGACAAACTCCAATATAATTCCAAGAGAATCAACTAGACAGTCAGACTCAATCAATGGAAATATATCCAAGAGTTATATCTCTGTTTCTTAATGTAATCAGCAAATCAAACAGATAGAATCCGTGAGCCTGATTATTATGAGAAACAAATTGAACGGTACCAAAGACAAATGTTCAAGTGTCAATCAATTTATATCAACAACCAAAGGTTGGATTATCTAATTGATTGAACTACGCACAACCTGTGATATTTTAATTATATATAAAATATAGAATGCGGAAAAGAAATAACACATACACCAGAAATTTTGTTAACGAGGAAACCGCAAATGCAGAAAAACCCCGGGACCTAGTCCAGATTGAACACCACATTGTATTAAGCCGCTATAAACACTAGCCTACTACAAGTTAACTTCGGACTGGAATGTAGTTGAGCCCTAACCAATCTCACACTGATCAAGGTACAGTCGCGTTCCTTATGCCTCTAGAACCACGCCGGATTCTTCGCACTTGATTCCCTTAGTTGATCTTACCCAAAACTAAGAGTTGCTACGACCCAAAGTCGAAGACTTGATAAACAAATCTGTCTCACACAGAAAAGTTTATTGTATAGATAAATCTATTTATCAAGAAAACTAACCAAGCTCACGCCAACTCTTGGGCCTTTGTTCACCCATCGAAAACGAAGCGCGCGGTTTCAGCAACTTCTCGAAGTGCTCCCATAGCAGGACTTGCGGAAAAGCAACGTGCACATATGAATCCACTTTCATGAAACCATTCGAAACTTGCATGTTCGCAACTAGGTGATCCCGAGATGCACATACGAGGGGAACAGGAACAGCTTGCCAATGGGAAGAACTTCACCCTTTGCCAACTTCACGGCAATCTCCTAACGACTCCGGTCTTCATTGGAGCCAGTCATCAAAAATGTCTCTGGATAACCGAGAGAGCCAAAAATCTTTGCGACATGAAGATCAACGCTTTACATTATTCAGGAAACCATTGAGATATCCACCAGGTAGGGCACCTTTCATCCTCTTTAGGAAAAGATCCAGCCGACTTCGCAATGGAGTCTTTAGAGCAAAATTTGACTTAGCGGCCGGGTCATCCGCATCTTCACCTCACTTTCGGATAATTGGATTCTAAGGTTGATTTACCGGAAGATTGACAAAGAGCCACACTCTCCCAGGAGAAAGTTATCTCACCCCATATACATATGATTGTATGGGTGTTACGGAGATGAAAGCAACCAAGCAGGATGTCTTTCCTAATGGAGATTTCGAAGTCTTGCATCAATGACTGCGCTCGAGTCAAGTTGGTATTTATACGCTCCTCGCTCACCATGAACTCAACCCATCTGTCAAAAGAACGCAATGGACTTTGACACATCCACGAAGTCAATGTTGGAAGAGGAATATACCCCGAACCGAATGGTGCTCTAGCGTGTCTTCCCTATCATCCTCACTGGGTGATTCTTCCGGCGAGGGCGAGGGCTCTAGTGAAGAATTCATCATCTATGTTCGGCTTGGAATTATGAGCATCCTTCGAAACGAAGTGAAATTTGGTTCGGGTAACATCTTATCGAATTCCTTCATAACAATTTGGTAATAAGATGCACAAAACAAACGAAGAAAGGCGAAGTTATCTCCTCTGACACATAATCGTACCCAAAAAAAAAAAAAAAAAAAAAAGAAAGAAAGGGGTAGGAGGAGCGTATTTTTATTCGAGTTCAAGACTATATCGCAGTATTTTCTTCGGGTTCGAGACTATATACGCGGCATTCTCACGGGTACAAGTGTGTCTACAGTATCCTTCTTCGGGTTCAAAAATATTGGAGCATTTTTCTATTGGTTCCAAAAGCTGCGCGTGGTACTTCTCTCAAGCAAAAATCATATATACAATATTTCCAGCGGGTTGAAGTCATATGAAGGTATTCTTCTTCGGGATTCATACGGGTTTCTCTACGGGTTCGAAATATGCCTGGTATTTTCTTGAGGGTTCAAATATTTCTTGATGAATGGGGAAAAAGGGGCTTTATATATATATATAAGGCGTGAAAGACTTTGAAATAGGGAAGGATTTCCCTTTTGCAAAATCACGCGTGTGAACTTTGCAAGCATGGTTTCCAAATTGGACCGGCCCCACCAATTGCGAACACGGCTTCTACATGGGGTCCACCCGGCTAGCCAACTCGGTTTTACTTCCCAACGTCGCTAAGGTGCATCGGGCCCACCATGCCCAGCCTCACGATTTGTGCAAAACTTCCCGGAGGCAAGGATTCCAAATCCTATTTATAAAAGGTCGGACAAGCCTCTTTCAATTTTCTTTACGGTTTCTTGTTAATAGTTTGTCACCATCTTATGCTTACCTCGCAACAAAAAGGAGCTAGCGGGGACTTAATGTTGATGGTGGTTTTTAGACAGGGGTAAAATCGTAAAACCCCATGACCTATGACACATTAACTAAGAGCATTTTGCACCATGGCGAAGCAATGCCAAACCAAGCCCGCGCTCTACCGCACTCTGCCGCACCATGTCAACCATGCCAAACCAAGCGCACTCTGCGCACCATGGCAACAATGCCAAACCAAGCGCGCTCTGCGCACCATGGCAACCATCAATGACAATGCCAAACCAAACGCGCTCTGTAGCGCCATGGCAACCATCTTCTGGCACCAATGGCAATGCCAAACCAAGCCGCACTCTGCGCACCAATGCCAAACCAATGCTAACAATGATGCCAAAAAAACATAGCAACCATGCCAAACCAAGTATCTTGCACACCATGGCAACAATGCCAAATCTCCAAGCAGCTATGCCTCTGGCCCACGCCAAATATAGCGCCCTAGGCTCCACAAGACTTGCACTAGGTCAACATGGCCGCACATGCCATTCATGCCACGTGCGCGAAGCCATATTAATGCCATTACCGCCAAATATAGCGCCCTAGGCTTGCAAGTTTTGTTGGCACATGCCAATACGTGCCGCAAGCCTTTTGCTATGCCATAAATGCAACTAGAGTCACAGCACGTGCCAACATGAAGCCATATTCCAGTCGCTATGCCATTGGCACACGCCAAATAATACTTGCAACTAGGTCAACATGGCCGATGCCATTGGCACATGCCAATATTCCATATTCAAGTCGCTAACCCATTGGCACATGGAAAATAGCCTAGACTTAATATCAATCATGCCCTCATACAATAATTCTTAACCGTATGGTAGCAAAACAAGATATTGTGGAAGACGAAGATGTTTGTGACTACTTTTTATTTTACCTATCGGAGATTAAATCTCGAGCAAATCTTAGGGAGGATAGTACTCAATACGATAGAACCAAGTAAGATCAGAATACGCAACTACCTTGCAAAACCATGCAAAAAATAGTTGGTCTTGCACTCGGCGGCTTCACAATCCCAATTAAGTCTTTAAGTCGTTAACCTAAAATGGTTTTAGGAAAAACCTAGGTTAAAGGAGAATCGCAACTAGTGTCACACAGGAGGTGTGGGGATTAGGTTTTCCAGTTGCTAGAGTTCTCACTTATATAGTCTCCAAATCAGGGTTTGATAGCTTTGGAACAAAGCAATCAATATTCACCGTTAGATGAAAACCTAATTAGATTCAAGTCAATATCTTTCAACCGTTAAATTGTCTTGGCTTGTTATACACAAATGAAATGTACCTTCATTTAGATATGGGTAGCCGTACCTAATTAAACATGTACACTTAGTTGGCTCTATAATAGTTAACCGAAGTTAGCCATATGAACACTTTCATATCAACCTTGTTCATCTTAACATAACTAGTTCAAATGACTCAACTGAAACTAGTTATAGATTTGTTCGATTGTTTATATTCTCATAGAAGTATACAAGACACAATTGAAGCAAAATCGGTTTTGATTCACTCGAATCAATTCGTGAACATTATAGCCACGGTTTGCAAAAGATTGCATTCCTTATTATATAAATGTATTTGTTCATGACTTAGTCGATTTTAGAACTTAACCACTCAAGTATGTAAACGGGTACGCATACCCGAGTTTCCGAACTTGGCCTGTGTTCGCCAATATGCAAACGGGTACAAATACTGTCGTCACTACCAAAACTCAGTTGAAGTTAGTATGCAAACATGTACGCATACTATAGCTCCCGGACTTCAACTGTTGAATCAGTACGCATACGGGTATGCACACTAGATTCCCGGACTTGGAGTAACATGCAATAGTTCGCATACAAGTACGCATACTATGCTACATCCAATCATTGGTTAATTGTTCTAAACTCCCATTTCAATCATTGAAACATTCTTAAAAGACGACAATAGCTGTCTCACACAAACTAAAATAGCTTCAAAGCAATTTTTAAGTGATCAAATGATCAATACCAAACATTCCGAGTCTACACCAAATGATTGTCTCATATAAATTATATAAGATGTTACCAAGCGATTTTCACATAATCATCTTTTGACTTTCGTCAAGAATAAAAGATGAACTTGGTTAAAGCGAAAGCTTACCAACACATATTTCGAGAAATATGTAAGCGAGTTAAACTCAACTAGAAATATCAAATGTGTATAATTTGAAGTCTATATAGTTATACGACTTATGTCTCAAATAGGAGATAGAGTAGAAATAAACTTTTGAGTGATAAATGATTTCAAGTCTCCACATACCTTTTGATGATGAAGTTCCACAAGCTCCCCTTAGTAGTTCTTCGTCTTCAATCGATGAACAACGTGAAGTCTAAAGCTCAACTACACATTCTATCCTAATCCGAGACTTAGCTATAAGTGGACTAGAAATCAGGACTTATAATTTTGGCAACTAAACTTGACAAACAAGCTTTAGATAGCAAAGCTTTCTTGTTCGACCGAGCAGTGCTCTAACAATGAGGATGCCATATTTGTTAGAAATGAAATTTATAGAGATTTTTTCTTGGTAGGTTGAGTTGATATGAATAGTTGTGTTTGAAATAAAGGAAAAGTGAGTATTGAGATGGTATGAAATTGTGAAATTTTGAGGTAGAGATGAAGAAGGTGTGCGTTTTAAGTTTGGAGATGAGGTGAATTTATAGGGAAACAAAAGGAATAACAGTCGTTGGATGACGAGATTGGAAAGTAGCCGTTAGAGGTTTTGTGACACACGCTGGAGGATTTAGCACAGACGCTGGCGTTTGATGGAAAACAAACGGTTTTGGATCACATGCCAGCGTTTGTGGTTCACACGCCATCGTGTTTGGTACAACCGCCCGCTTTTCCATCAAGCGCGCGTCTGTTCTTCCGTCTCACTTAACAAACCAACAATTTTGTTGGTTTGCCCATCCGTTTTTCATGTTTGTTGAGTCCATAGTAGGAGCAAAATGAACAAATTTCAAGTTTGTTGAGTCCATAGGAATTGCTCTAATAATAAGACCCAAAGTAATCTAATTCAGTTTGAGAAAAACAATAATTAGATAGTTTAGCATATAATTGATGTTGTCTCAAGATAGAAAGTGTAATGTGTAAGTGTTTTGTATGAGTTGCTAAGTCAACGTTGTAGACTAGGATATCATCAAAGAATACCAATATGAATTTCCTCAAATGAGGTCGAAAAATGTCATTCATTAAAGCTTAAAATGTTGCAGGAACATTAGTGAGGCCAAAAGGCATGACAATGAACTCATGATGAACATGATGAGTTTTAAAAGCTGTTTTGTGAATACCTGCTAAACTAACTCTGATTTGGTGATAGCCTGATCTTAAATCAATTCTAATTAATACACAAGATCCACGTAGTTCATCCAAGAGTTCATCTATAATTGGAATGGGGAACTTATCTTTGACTATCATGTTGTCGAGCTTCCTATAATCCACACAAAATCTTCAATTGTTGTCTTCTTTCTTGACTAGAAGGATTGGAGAAGCAAAAGGACTATGACTTGGCTGAATGAATCCTCCCTTTAACATATCTTGAACCAATTGCTCAATAACATTTTTCTGGATATAAGAACACTTGTATGGTCATTGGTTCACTGGAGTGGAATTAGGTGTTAGAGGAACTCTTGAGATCTGTGAGGTGGTAGTTGAGTAGGTTCAGAGAAGACATCTTGAAATTCCTGAAGGATTTAAGAGATAGCTGGTGGAATGGGTGGTTGAGATATAGTGGAAGAGACATAAAATATATGGCCAACAATTCCATGAGAATTCTCCTAAAAAAAATTCTTTCACTCCTTTTGCTCCCATCATCATTTGAGAAGGTGATTTGTGAGTTCTTACCAATGTTACTTTATGCCCTTTGTACTTAAATGAGATACTCAAGGTAGAAAAGTTGAAAAGAATATCTCCTAACTTTCTCAACCAATCAGCACCAAGAACCATGTCACATCCTCCAAGAGGAAGTAATCTCAAGTCACATGTAAAATCATAATCCTGCATTTTCCATTATAAGGAAACACAAATCCCAATACTAACTATCTTGTCACTATTTGCAATAGTGACTAACAAATTAGTAGTAGGTTGAACAGAACAACCAAAAGATTTAGCTAGATCACAATCAAAAAGCTGCGAGTATTGCCAGTATCAATAAAAATAGAGACTGTATTTTTTTAATAAAACCTGGAAATATGATGGTGTCTCCAATGGCATTACTGATAAGTGCATAATTCACATATATTTAGTGTCGATTCCATGCTAATAATTGCTTATATTCTTGCAAATTATTGTATATTACGTTTGTTTTCTCTTATTTGTGTTTCATTAGGTGAATCATCCAAAAGAAGTGAATCGACACTTAAATGTGCAATAAAAGAAGTTAGCTACAAGTAGAGAAGGGCCAAAGACCAAGTGGAACTCATACAAACCTAGGAGTTCTTGCTATCACATTGAAGAGGACAAAAAGACGAAGCTAATAGCGAAAGAATGGAGTCATTCCGAAGTCGTATGAAGATTTTATGGGCGTTCGAAGCAAGTCAAAGTTGCAAAAGATGTTGAAGCACAGAATTATAAAGGCACTCGCTTGAATTACCCAGGGCATCCACGGTACAAGAACTGAACTGAACTGAACTGTCTTCAATGACTCAGGTTTGAGCTCGGTCAAGTCTTCACAAAATCAGAAGCATATGGTTTTCACGGAGGGCCTGGTATAAGTGAGTTGCTGCCAGAAAAGAAACGAAATCCAGGGAAGAAAAATACTCACTGATAGATGAGTGTCCGAGAGAAAACAAGACATGAATTAAAATCCCGTAACTTTGAAAACTCACGGAGATCTGTCTGTCCGTGAATCTGAAGAGAGGAAAGTGAAAATCCAGGGGAAAAATATTCTCACGGAGGTGAGAGTATCCGTGGAAATATAAAACTCACGGCTCGGTGAGTGACCGTGATTCTGATGGAGCAAAATGAGTATGTTGTCAGTTTCATGGAACTGACAAGCCAAAGATCAAATAGGCTGGATTTCTTTGGCGTATTGACGCAAGCCCATATGTTGCGGTTATAATTCTCTCACGACCAAAGTTTGGAGCGACTTATTTTGGAAATTTGGTGAATTTTGGCAACCAATTTATCACGGGTACGATACACGGGCACTTCTACTACTTGGATACCTATATAAGAAAGAATTCTTAGCTAAACGATATATCTCTACATCTCATAATACACTTTGTTCTTCATTAATATTTTAGGGTTTACCCCTTTAGGGAGAAACCGGAAAACGGTGTAAACATGAGAAGCTAAGCTTTCTTTGATTAAGGATGAATTCAATGTTCTAGCGTGAAGCTTTATCAATTATATAAATCAAATTGGAGTTTTATCATCATCGTTTGTTTTCACTATTTCCAGGGTTTATGATTGATTAATTAGATTATTTGGAGTGCACGCTAGATGAATCTATTGATCATTCTATTGCTAGTAAAGGGTTAGGATATCCGTGTAATTGTTGAATAATCCTTACACAAGTAGAGAACATGAGACCTTGCAGAGGGATTCTGTAGAGCAATCGTGTGTGAAGACAACACTAGTAAGTGGACCTTGTGCTAAGAGTCTAACTGCTGGGATTAACCTAAGTTCACATAACTTAAAGCTTCCGATTGGGTTACACCTTGAGTGCGCTACTACTTGGTGGTTCAGTTGGATAGAACTTGATATGCGAGCGCTTCAGTATCCAATTACAAGAAGAACTTTGGGGATAACACTGCTCTAGTTGTTTACCTACGGTTGGTAATGAATGGTTCCAACGAAGATAGATAAGTATATTATGCGAGTCAACGTTTGGTAACGACGAATGATTCCTTAATCATATTTCTTTTATTTGTTATTCTTTTTATTTTACTTTAATCAAACAATCCCCCTTGTCTTTTATTTATTTTACTGAACTAAACAACCTATCAATTACACAGCTCTCTATGGGAACGATCCTTACTACCGCTATATTACTAATTAATTAGTGGAAAATATCTCGATTATTTTGTTGTGGTTACGACACGCATCAATTACCAGTAAGGGAATATAGAGATATTTCCATGTCACTTTCTACTACTAGTGTATCTTCTACATCAGTGACTTCTTCTTCCTGTTCAATACTCTCTGCTTCAGACTCTAGGCTATTATTAAGTATAATATTGCTTCTGAAAACGTGGGGGTACCAAAATACGCCACAAAACCTAAATACAATTCCGAGAGTTCAACTTAATGAATCTCAATCGAGGAATAATATTCAGAGTTATATATCTTTCTCTCACAATCAGAAAGTTTACAGAGACAAGTCCGTGAACCTAATTTACGTGTGAGAGTACTTGGACGATTCCAAAAATCAATATTCAAGAATCAATCAAGTCGTATCCAACAAACATGGATGGATATATCTACTTTGATTGATTTACGTATAACTTGTGATATTTCAATTATAAATATAAACAATATAATGCGGAAAAAGAAATAACACATACACCAGAAATTTTGTTAACGAGGAAACCGCAAATGCAGAAAACCCCCGGGACCTAGTCCAGATTGAACACCAAACTGTATTAAGCCTCTACAGACACTAGCCTACTACCAATTAACTTCAGACTGGAATGTAGTTGAGTCCGAATTAAACTCTCACATCAATTCAGTTACAGTCGCGGTCCTTCTCTGATTCGAGTTGAAGTCACGACACCCTTGCTGAAAATTAAATTATTCCCCCTGGTGATGAGAATTAGAGTGAGGTGCTTCCACTCCTGGATCCCTTTGTTCTTCATTTCTCCTATACTTAAAGAAATCGTCCTTTGATAACTCAGACGCTTTTAAATCATTGTTTTGCGCCGCGAGATCATTAACTAATCTGTTTAGTAAATGAATCAACGATCTTACGAAGGTCTTCATTTACTTCTTTGATTGTAGGGTTCTTTTCTCCACCAATGATTAGGATAGAATGGCTCTGATGCCAATTGTTGTGTTTCCAAAACAAATTAACACACGGATTTGAAAGAAACAGAAAAATCTGATTCAGAGAATCAGCCTAGAGAGAAAAAGAAGATAACTAAAATTCTATTTCATTTATTTCTTAAGCCGCCACTATTTTCCTTCATTATACATTTAAAGCCCTATTTCAATCATGAGTTAATCCCAACGACTAAAGGATGGTTGCCATCCTAACGGCTAGAACAAAGAAACTCACCGACTCACATTACTAGTACATCCGACTCTAATTACTAATGGCAGACTCCAAAATACTCTAAGTAGATAGGACAGTCACATGACAGTTGACAACTACACCGAGTATGGGTTTCATACTCGATCTGGAATCATACTCATTCTTAACTCAAGTATGAATTTAAATTTTGTTTGATGTTTTTCACACCAACATATAAATCGGTCGATTGGTTCATATCGACCGATTCTGGGTAAAAGAAATTTTTTTTTCTGTTTGTTTTTGAAGCTACAATCGGCCTATATAGTAATTAGTACCGACCGATTCGGATTTTCTTCATGAATGATAAATATCAACCAGAATCGACCTACGAGAGCATGAACACCGAACGATTTCTTGTTTGCAAAAGAAATCAAAAAAATTTCATGTTTGGTAATCATTAACATTAATTGATTTTTGAGTTAACAGGATTGAACATTTGTTAATCAATCGAGTTAACACTAATTAATTAGGGACAAACTAGCCATTAACTAAAATAGTTGGATAAAGATTTTTTATTTTACTTCAAAATATCCCATTTTATTTTCTATTATTTATCGTAGGCCTCAAACTAGCCAGGATTATTTATCTAGACCATTTATCGTAGGCCTCAACCTAGCCAGGATTATTAATCCAGATTTCATACCATTTATCATTTGTTTGTAATTTGCAATTTGTAAATGATGTTACAGGACCCACTTGACGATACAAAGTTTTGCTTGATGCTCCAATGTTGGGTTAACCATGGGAACTTTATTCAGTACCAGCTTTCAGATTCCATGGAATTGTGTTTTCTTTCCAATTTCAGTGGGTCATAGCAATGCCAACACTCCACGGTCTGGACTGGAGTAATAGTGTCAGTGATAGGAGAAGTGTCACCGAAAATGCTTCCTATCCCCCACCTATGTGTCAAGCATCTATCGACTCCTTTCCCCCACTTATATGTCAAGCATCTATCGGTTAAGTCTAATAATAATGGGATCCCCTGCTAATCTCAATCCAGGGATCAAGGGCTAAAAACGATGACACATAATAGGGGAAAGGAACGGGAAAGTGTAGCACTTCCGAAGTGTCACACTCACTTTTGCATGTTAGCTAGAGGTAAGGTAATAACTAAAGGGTGTGGGCGCACCCGCACAAGACAATCCTGTCGTGTGCTGCACATTATGAGAACAAGAAAAGTGAAGGAGAACCTTTGATTTTTGCTAAAATAAGAAATAGAAATTATTCCAGGTAATATAATTCCCACAGATCAAGTTAAACCTAGACTAGAAGATTTGGTGGATTATCTTGAAAAACGATATAAGAGCATGAATCCAATTATCAGGTTAAACTTTCTTTGTGCTTTAGCTTACGAGCATCGCATACACTGACTTGGGAGATTTCCAGTGTCCATTATAACGTAAAGCTTAATTAATAATTTAAGGAGATAATTTCTAAACTTCCATTCAAAGATTCAGATAACCAACAGTCTTCAACAAGTCTAATTTCAAGAGTGCTGATACATTAAACCGAACATGCAAACCACACTATTAGCAAGCTAACTAGAAGAAAAAAAACACACACCTTACATATAGATCTAGATATATTTTGAAAGCAGTGACTAACCGAACAAAAACAACTAAAAATATCCAGTAACACACCAAGATTTGAGTAAAACCATGCTAGCAGATCTATGGAATGAAGCACATTTTACCCTGCTGCATGCATGTGCTCACTACTACTCTATAAATCTCCACGTACGAACGCCGTAGATAGCTCTAAGGGAGATGGGGAAGATCGCTACCGTGGTGGCTAAGATCACCCATGCTTCCGGGAGATGGGGAAGATCACTACCGTGGTGGCTGAGACCACCGATGCCTCCATCAAGTCCACTTCCACCGCCGAGTCCGCTTGCACCACCTAGTCCACCGAGTCCACTTCCACCACCGAGTCCACTTGCACCACCCAGTCCACCGAGTCCACTTCCACCACCGAGTCCACTTCCGCCACCAAGTCCACTTGCACCACCTAGCCCGCCGAGTCCACTTGCTCCACCGAGTCCACCTGCACCACCGAGTCCAGTTGCACCTCCAACTCCTCCAAGACCACCGAGTCCTCCAACACCACCAATACCACCGATTCCGCCAGCAGCTCCACCAAGTCCACCTACTCCTCCACCCATACCTGCACCACCAAATGGTATCCCAGCAGCACCGATTCCAGAAGCACCACCAATACCTCCATAGGAAATGAAGTTCTTCTCATCCTTAAGACCAGCACCACTACCAGTCTGATGGTTATCAACTGGCACTGTTCTTGCAGCCGCAGTTTGATCAAGAACAACTAAACTCAAGACAACAAAACCTAACATGATTCTCCAGAAGGATGCTGATGATAATGCCATCTCTCTCTCAGACTCTCAGTATACTCTCCTTTCTCGCTAGATCTCTTCTTAAGATATGAAGAATGTTGTTTATCAATCTGATGTATAACTTAGTCTTGGAGCTAGTCCTTTTAAATAGAAGCGTGGAGCGGGTGGGGGACAGTTGAAAATATTTAATGACCGAGCAGTGAAACTAGCTTAAATGCTTGCAAGTTCAAACTTCAAATGCTCAAGATCTCAGAACACTGTTCATATATCTAGCTGTCCCTTGCTAGGGTCGGAGATTGATGAGGTCGTCAGAGGTTGTTCTGAATAAGCTTTAGTGGCTCTCTGATTTTCTTTACATTTCCAATCCGTGTGTTTTGACTGGGACTCACCACCACCACCACCACCTAGCTACATTTATTGTACTAACTGTATTCCATTTTTATTAAATATAATAACTTGAATCTTGCACTTTTAAAGCACTCAGCACTGCACTAGCTGCTCAACTGCTCGAGCGCAGAAAACGAAAATGACAGTAAACTTGAAAATTTAAAACCAAGAACATCCAATGAGTTAACAGCTAGCGTTGCTGCTATAGGGTGCCGGTAGGTGGCGTACAGGAGAACCCGATCTTAGACGTACCCCGGCCCTGAAACCGGTGAATGGCATATTACAACAGTTTTTAGGGCATGCAATCCACAACCACAAGGCACATCAAATGCCAGTAACTCACGTGGAATCTATGTGATATTTATTCAGTTTCTATACATTACTATTGATTGATTGTACATATACACGGTCTAAGATTGTGACACGCTGCACCATGGTCTATACTTCTATGTTTTTTTATGGATCTATTCTTCAGTGATCACACGCGTCGTACATGTATGAGGATCGAGGAGCAAGCAAGATAACCATTTTATATTAAAGTATTACACCATCAGTGCTCAACTGATGACTGATGAGTTCATACTTAATGCACCTCGAAAAAGGTTAAAGGCCTGTGCCGAGCTAGAGCTGCATTTGTACCCACTGAAAATAATCTAGGCTTGGAGCGTCTAAAATCCACTTGACAAAAAATAGCACTAAAAAACCTGGCTTGATTGGGGTATACCCAAACTAATTGGGGTATACTTAATTTTAAGTGGACATGTGACCTTACTAAGGGGAGGCCAAAACGTGGTAAAGTTACTTTAATATCCCTATACTAATTAACCTAAAACTAAACCCTAAACTTAAAAACTAAAAACTGATTAATCTTCCTCTAATCCTTCTTCTCTAATCCATCTCCTCTTCTCTTTCATTCCAAAAACCTAAAATCAACCAAAATTTTCAATTTTGATTTTCTACAAAAAATGGTTGATTCTAAACGATCAAGCAGAGAAGAGAGATTCAAACTGGTAACATCCACAGATCCAAATCGGAGGGAAAAGGTAAGGGAAATGTTGGAACTAGCAAACCCGAAAATCCAATCCTTGAAGGTCTTTGAAAAGAAACCTCTAAAGGTGAAAAGAAGATTGTAAGTGATTTATAAACTCAAACCCATTATTGTTTTGTTGAATATGATTGTTAGATTAGGTTAGAAATCGAAAATTTTGATTTTCGATTTGTGGCCAAGCAAGGTCGATAGTTGAACAACACGCTAGGCCATTTGTATTTTCAAAGCGCCTAGGAAGGGTCTCGGGATGAATAACATGCCGACTTTTCATCGAGCCATGGCGACTGTTGGACAATAACCAGGGCCGGCAGGGTATAATAACCAACCATGTTGGGTTATATTTGGTCGGCGTGGTTTTTGACTTGTAACATGCCGATGTTAGGCATCAGAAACCTTAATTTCCTAAGTTATTAGTCGGCATCTTTCATAAATAGGACCATTCCGGCGGTTTATTCGTCGGCAAGGTAGTTGGTTAACACCTTCCCGACTCTATTGTAGTCGGCAATGTTTAGTTTATCGGACTTGCCGGCCAGTGGAAGAAGATCAACAGTGTTTTGTTGTTTGTTTTCATATATCTTATTTGTGCATTGTTTAGGTTCCCAGAGGAAACAAAAGAAGAACTACCTTGTCTTGTTAACAATGCAGAAGAGCTATTTGAATATTTGGACACAATTTATCCCAATTTAGAAGAACCTAAAGATGAAATCGAAGAGAATTGTCCGTTTAGAAAGTTATGTTTGATGGGTAAGGAAAATCAGAGAAGAATTTCTAAGGTTTATGAACAGTCCTAGCAATCCCTCAACTATGAAGAATGCACATCATCGAGGAGGAGGAAGAAGAGGAGGTCGATCCAAGAACTTTTTCGGGGCATGTGACTTTTCCGGAGTGAACCCCTATTACAATGAGGATGGTGACTACATAGGTCCAGGTGAAGGGGAAGGGAAAAGAAAAAGTCGATGCCGGTGAAAAAGCTAGTGATGGGGAGGAAGATAGCAACAATGAGAATGATCCATGAAATTCTTAAACTTTATTATGTTTCACTTGGTTTAGAAACTTAGATTGTGGTTTGAACTCTTTCATTATGTTTTGAACTCTTAGATTGTGGTTTGAGACTTGTTAAACTTATTCTAATTTTCAGTTTTAGTTGCTTTAGAAGTTATTATTTTGTTTATACAGTTTTAGACAAAGTACTTGAGGCCGGCATGGTATGAAGTCTCTACATTGCCGACCGTACTTGAGGCCGGCATGGTATGAAATCTATACCTTGCCGACCTAAATGTTAGTTGCACCTTTTAGGTAAAAAGTACAACCCATTGAATGCTCAACGGCTAGAAATTTCAAAATCAAGATATTAGGTATGTTGTTATTATAAAAGCATTCCCAACTTCATCTTCAACCTTGCATAAAGAATGGAAGTTTCACCACCAAATATTTGTAGTCTTTGTACACTAAGTGGTCATTTTGCAAGCGATTGTCCCTTTGAAGGAAGCAAATGCACTATTGAAGGTTGTAAGGGATTCTTATTTCTCATGAAAGCTGCAATAGGAGGTGTATATCAGTCGTATGCTTCAAAATGCACTTGTTGTGGGTTTTTCTATTGGATAGATGAGCGTGTAGCTCCGTATGAAGATGAAGTTGCTAAAATCAACCTTCTACCATGCACAGATCCATGTTGCGACGGTAAGATGAAGCTAATTACCTCTCCTAAGAAATTGTGTACCGGAAAAAGATACTATATATGTCCCAAATGTGTTAGGGTAAAGTTTTTAACGTTTGTATGCTTTAATTAAGGTTTGTATCCGATATATAGTCGGCATTTTCCTAAATTAGAATCATGCCGGCGCCCTTACAGTCGGCATTTTCGTATATTAAAAGCTTTCCGACGGTTGTTCTGTCGGCAAGGATGTTATAATACACCTTACCGGCTTTATAGAAAATAACATTCATGAATAATTTTTGAGGGAGTTATTAGCCGGCATGGTTCTCCTCAATAACAATGCCGGCTCAATAAACGCCGGCAATTTGGCAAAACCAGGACCTTGCCGGTTTAATAGAAAAGAACACCCAGGAACAATCTTTTTAAGGGAGTTCTTAGCCGGCATGGTAAATTTCATAAACATTGCCGGCGTATCAGGAGCCGGCAGCTTGGCAAAAGCCAGACCTTGCCGGCCATATCAGGCAGCTTTTTCCTTTATTGTCATGCATTGCGGCCGGCAGTCTGACGAAATAATACCGTGCCGACCCTGGTAAAGCCGGAAGGTTTGGTAATAAATATTATGCCGACCAAATGAGAATACACCCAAAAAAACACATCCATTTCATTCATTTGTAGCACTCCAAAGTACATTACACAAAACACGCATGCGATTACAAAAGTACTCCAAAAAGTACGAATGTTTTGTCTAGTACTCCATTGTACACTACACAAAAAGCTGCTTTATTCCCTAATCATATTCACTCCTCACTCAAATCTATTGGAGGGAGTTCATTCAAATCTATTGAACCTCCTTTAGTCAAATCTATGGGACATTCCCGAGACTCATCTATAACATTCCAAAGGGCCATGTTGTCCTCATAAATTTTCATCCATTCCTTGCTCTTGTTGTTTGTGAACTTCTCCCACAAACTAAACCTACATAGAGGAGGTAATGGACATTCCTTATTGAGTTGTAGACCAATAAAATGATTTTTATCCACCAAAGCCATGACAATTCTTCTATGCTTGAGTTGTTCCACGCAAACCGCATGTTTCGGTGCAAATGCTATAGATAGTCCCTCACTAAAAAAATGTACCACGCAATTCCAAGTATCGCAATAGATGGCCACACTCCGGCATTCTCAACCAATGCTCCAATTTGATCGGTGCGTTTCCCTCCGGGCCTTTAACACTAGTTAGCAAACCTTTGAAAGTTGCTTCTTTCTCCTCCATGGAACCTTCTAGAATCATTGAGATATGGAACTCCTTGTCGTTTTCTAGTCGAGCGGCCATCTTCTTTCTAATGTATTGGCATTGGGTGAGATTCTCTTCAACCGCTCCACTTAGGTGTCCCAATTGTTGCGAGATAACGTGAAACCCACAATTTCCATCTTTCGGAACATCGTCGGTACCAATCACGAAATCTTGAATAATTGGAGGGAGTTGAGTGCGATACTTTTGCAACACCGGTTGTACTACCTTCTTTGAACGACCTTTTTTCTTCGCAACATCTCATTGGCTTGCTTGGCTCTCAAGAGGTAGAGTTCCATTTGTATTCAAGTTAGAGACGGTTGGTGTAGTTAAATCCTTCTTTGACCGACCCCTTTTCTTTCCAACAAATTCTACGCTTGCTTGACTCTCAAGAGGTAGAGTGCCATTTGTATTCAAGTTAGAGACCGTTGGCGTAGTTGAATCCTTCCTTGGACGACCTCTTTTCTTTTTAGCGGGCTCCTCCTTGTATTGCGCCTCGGCATAAACATGTCCGGATGGATCGCACTTTGTACTCAAATGCTCTTTAATGTTTTCCCTTTTGGATTGATCACTATTTCTACTTAAAAACTCTTTGATTTGTTCTCTTTCGGATTGATCTTGATCGCAATTTGTACTCAGAAACTCTTTGATTTGTTCTCTTTCTTCCGCCCTCGTCTTTTTGGTAGTTGGTCTACCATTAGGATCTTGTTTCTCCGGTTCTTCAAGTTCTTCCATAAAAGGGTAAACTATCGGCATCAACTTGTGCTTCATAGTTTGTTTGTCCAACCTATTCAACTTGGGGTACTTTTCGAGGATTATTCTCCCAAGTTCCATGTCGCCAAACTCTTCATCGAGATCTTCTCTTGGAGCCGGTTTGAAAGATAACTGCTTCCAATAGGGATCGATATCATCAAGAGGAATGGGAGTTTTATACCTACCAAGTATATGACGACATGGAAGTCCGATAGCCTTCATTATCCTACACTTACAAGGAGTGCTCGGGTCATCATACTTTTTATACTTTTTAAACAATGCGAGATGTTTCATCATGAAACGTATTGCCCAATGCGAGACGTTTCTATGTATACCAACAAGCAACCAATCATCCTCCTTAAACTCCTTCAACTTCCGGAAGCTACTTTCTTGGAATTGTTTTTTTATCTTGTCGATATCATTATTAGTGTACTCATGGATAGCATGTTGCACCGTCACAATCCCATTTTGACTCGTGAAAAGTAGACCTTTTAGTCTCCCATGAGCTTGCTCTACCATACTTGTGGATTCAAGTTTGAAATGTTTATAGTCGTAAGTATAAGCATACACAAACCTCTCTTTGTGTGGCCTCAACCATTGTTTCTTGCAATATTCCACTACTTTGGGGTAATTAGTTCCCCAATCATCCTCGAAATCCTTCAAGTTTAACTTATATCTTCCCACACTCATCGACCAAACCACCTTATCCCATGCTTTCATGAATAACCCAAACTTAATCTCACCTTCTTTCCATTCTTCGTCTTCTTTCTCTTTCTCCTTCTCTCGCTCCTCTTTAGTTAGTTTGCTAAGACGTTCATCTTCCTCTTTTCACGTTTAGTTCCTTTCTTTGCTTTCGGTTTTTGGATATGACTTCTACAATTCTTTCTAAGATTGCATTGTATATGCCAAGTGCAAAGGAAATTTTGTGCATTGGGAAAGACTATCCTCACGGCGTTCATTATTGCTTGCTCATTGTCGGTGACTATAACCCCCGGAGTTTCGTCTTCGTGGTAGAGAAGCTTCAAAGTTTCCAATGCCCAAATATAACTATCATCCTTCTCACGATCCATAAAACACCATGCCACCGTGAACGATTGCTTATCCGAGGTTTGTCCTACAATGTTCAACAAAGGCATGTTGTACCTATTCGTCTTATAAGTATAATCCATGAACAAAACTTGGTAAAAGCAACGCGCCAATTGAATCATATCGGGATGCGCAAGAAAAATACGATCCACCTTCCCCTCCGATGACTCATGGTGTCTCACCGTGTAGTTGTATTTGTGTATTAACCATTGTGATTCTTCCATCACCTTTCTTCCATCCCATTCAATTCTTTTAATAGTTGCCTTGGCTGCATAAATTGTAGACAATGAAGAGAGGTTATGCGGGTCGTCCCTCTTGAACTTACTTAGGAGCTTACTTGGTTTAATTCCCCAACTTGTTCTTACTTGTTCGAACTCGTGCGGTTTCAACTTGGCAACTTGACAATTCCCAACAAGAGTGTCCGGATCTTTATGGTTATGCCAACCAACATCAACTCTACTCATTCTCCACACGTTGTCGGTATCTTTGTTCCTCCCAAAATAATCTTGAATGGGCATCCACACTTCTTTGACTTCGTCTTGTACACCCTAGTCGTCTTCTTATCATACACATAACCCTTCCTCTTGTGACTTTCCTCCGGAAAACCATAACACTCGCATACCATTTCAAACCGCGTATCTTTTTGTTGGGTGTTTTTCACTAGAACGCACATCTTCTCTTTGGCTTTCTCAACAATCCAATTGACCGCGTCGTCTTTTTCCTTCCATTCCAAATCATTAGCATAATGTGAGGAAGTATCGGGACCCCTAATTTTCTCGAGCTTGAGGTGATCCTCCATAGGTACCAATGCCACAATCTACAAAACATCAAAAGTTTAGTTGATGTGTATTACCACGGTCGGCATGGTCGACATATAAAACAATGCCGGCTAGAAAAGACCGGAACGTAATAGAATATAAACATTGCCGACATGAAAAAAGCCGGCAAGGTATGAAAACATTACAATGCCGGTGTAAGCATTTTCAAGTAAAGGCTCCTGTGTTTCAAAAAATGAAAGTCGGCAAGGTTCAAATTTTCTACATTGCCGGCGTGGTACTGCTCATGAAAAGTCGGCACGTTGTTCAATGTAGAACCACGCCGGCTTTTATGGCCGGCATGATCGACAAGCGTCGACCTTGCCGACCCTGTACAGCAGAACTGAAAAAAAAAAGAAGCAAAATCCATCATTTGCATGGAAAAATCACAATCTTCACCACGTAGGTTGTCTACCTGATTACTTGCAGCTCCATTCTCTTCTTCTTGGTCATTGGATTCTTCGTTTGGCTCAATACATTCATCACTTCCATACCCATCATGAGTTTGAGGAAAATAAAAGTGAGGGTCATGCATGTAATCCATTTGATCATGGTCTGGTAGATCATCATACAAGTACTCATATGTAGGAGGAAAGTTAGAAGGCTCCCCCACTTCAAAATCAGGATTAGAATCACTCATCTCACTCATATCACAAATTTCACAAAAACCCTAACTTTTCCCCCCCAAAATCTCCTCTACTCCTTCATACAAATTCTCTCTCTAAATGATTTCTAAAACTCAACTTATAACTAAATCAACTAACTAATCTAACTAATTTAACTAATCTAATCATTTTAGTTAAATTAAAGTTAATCATTGTGGGGGCATTTTAGCCATTTACAAAAATATGGGTTAAGGGGTAGCTTGACTTTACTTCAAAATGACCCTATTTTGTTTTATTGGGTATACCCCAATTAGTTTGGGTATACCCCAATCTCGCCAGGCTAAAAAACTATTTGTTCCACCACAAGGAAAATTAAGGATTTCAATGGTCTAAGATACAGAAATGGTAATGAAAGACAAAGAACTCTTAAAAGATAACAGAACAGATCACATGTTTGAAGTGATGATCAATCACTATTTATAGACATTAGTGTAGCAGAGTCCGTACAGACAGGCTGGCCAATACGTCACTACAGCCTGTCATGTTTATAGCAGACACATGAAATACTATAGGCACCTATAACTGTCTATAACTGTCTATAATTGTGGTTATTCACTAACATCCCCCTCAAGGTGAGCTGGGAAGGAGACTGAACACTCATCTTGTGACGCAGAAAATCAAAACGTTGAGAAGACAAGCCTTTGGTGAAGATATCTGCAACAAACTCATTTGTTGAAACATATACTATACGGAGAGTCTTGGACTGAATAAGCTCTCGAACAAAGTGGAAATCCAAAGCTACATGTTTCATCTTACTTTGAAGAACAAGATTAGAGGCGAGAGAGATGGAGCTCTTGTTGTCACAACCCAGTAAAGGAGAAGTAGAAAGAAAAATACCCAAGTCCTTTAAGAGTTGACAAACCCAAAGAACTTCAGCAGTTGTGTGTGATAAAGAACGATATTCTGCCTCAGTAGAGATGCGTGCTACAATTGGTTGTTTCTTGGAAGACCAAGAAATAGGATTAGAACCAAAAATCACACATTATCCACATGTAGACTTACGATCATCTGGGTTACCTGCCTAGCCAGAGTCAGAGAAAAAAGAGAGTGCTGTCAAACCTTTCTGTAAAACGATGTCATAGTCAGCTGTGAGTTTGAGATACCTTTGTATACGTTTAGCAGCAACCAGATGAACTGATGTAGGTGCACTCATGTGTTGAAAAACTTGTTTAACTGCATAACATATCTCAAGTCGAGTCCAAGTGACATATTGCAATGCTCCAACAAGAGACCTGTAATCACTAACTTCTGACTCAGTAAGTGGAGAACCATCAAATTTACTCATTTTTGTAGCCGCGGCTGTAGGAGTAGAACATGGCTTAGCATCCAACATACCGAACCTCTTGAGTAGATCAAGAACATATTTAGCTTGAGGTCCCTGTCAAAGATCAAGAACCTCTTGACTTCTATACCCCAAAAGTAATGAATAGCTCCCAGATCTTTGACAGGGAAAGAAAGACTGAGACTTTGAATAACTTCATTGCAAAAAGCCGAGGAAAAACCAGTAATAATAATGTGAACCACATAAACAAGGATAATAGTGAGTTGAGAACCAAATTGGTGAATGAACAAAGAAGTATCAGCTTGTGAAGTGCGAAAACCAAGAGCTAAAAGAGCATCCATTAATTTCTCATACCATTCTCTGGGAGATTGCTTAATACCATAGATAGATATATTGAGTTTACAAACATGATGAGGTCTTTATGGATCCACAAACCCTGGAGGTTGATCCATATAGACATCTTCTTGTAAATATCCATGTAAGAATACATTACTCACATCAAGTTGCTTGACCAACCAATTATTGTGAACTGTAAGAGAAAGGATCAATCTAATGGTAGTTGGTTTAGCAACAGGGCTAAAAGTTTCATCATAGTCAATTCCTTCATGTTGATTGTAGCCTTTGGCAACCAACCTTGCTTTATGTTTGTCAATAGAGCCATCAGGATTATATTTCAAGTCTTCAACTTAAATACCCACTTGCAGCCAATAATATTCTGGCCTAGAGATGGAAGAACATAACTCCAAGTATCAGCATCTTTGAGAGCTTTGTTTTCATTATGCATTGCAGTTAACCATTTAGGATGTTTACAGGCCTGAGTATAAGAAATAGGAACTGAAGGAGTGTATGTATCATGAAAGTAAAATAGGATGCTTTGTAGTGAAAAAGGTCTTAGGTTTGAGATTACCAGTTTTACCCCTAGTAATCATTTAATGAGCATTGGTTGTGAGATTTTGAGGAGCAGCAAATGAACTTGCAATTGTTGTTGAGCTAACAGGAGCTGAAGTAACATGCTCAGAAGATGGTTCAGTATCTGAAATAACTTGCTTAGAAGTTGGTTCAGCAACTTGGTCTAAAGAGAAAGTAGTAGAAATAATAACTGAAGTAGGTTTAGACTCTTGTGAGGAAGCATCAAAAATAGTAGTTACCTTAGCTGGTGTAGAAGCAACTGAAGTAGGCTGAGCAGTATCACCATGAAATAAATGAGAGGTAGTAGTTGTGTTAGATACTTTAAACAATTTGCAAGCTAGAGCTGGAAAATGGTTCTCATCAAAAGTAACATGCCTGGAGATATAAACTTTTCTTGAATAAGGTTCAAAACACCTGTATCCTTTTTGAGATTTGAGCATACCTTAAGAAGATACACAACTTGCTCTTAGGTTGAAGTTTGTTATCTTTATAGGGCTTAAGCCAAGAATAACATGCACATCCAAAAAATTTGAGACTATTATAATTAGGTGGAGAACCATATAGTTTTTCATAAGGAGACATGAATGAAATTGAAGCAGTTGGTAACCTGTTTATCAAGTAGTTTGTTGTTTTGAATGCATCAAACCAAAATGAATCATCTAAATTTTCCTGAATCAGTAATGTTCTCCCAACTCCCACTAAATGCTTATGCTTATCTTCAGCTACTCCATTTTGTTCAGGAGTGTAGGGACATGTATATTGATGAAGTATACTAGTTGAGGCTAATAAGGATCCTAGTTCTGTGTTGATAAACTCACCACCTCCATCTGACCTAATTGTCTTAATTTTAAGATCAAAAGAGTTCTTAACTTGTAACTTGAAGTTAGCAAAAATTTGTGCAAAATATGATTTTCTCATTAATGGAAAAATCCAACAATACTTGCTATAGTCATCTATGATATTACAATAGTAATTGAATCCACTATTTGACATTACAGGACTTGGTCCCTAAAGGTCCATATGTAAAAGTTGGAGTGGTTGGACTGACATGGAAGTAGATATAAAGAAAGGTAATTTATGAGATCTGCCTAACTGACAGTGACTACACATAACAGATTGAGCACAATTAGTACCCAATTGATGACTTATTCTTTGAATGGACTGAAAAGAGGGATATCCCAAACGCATGTGAAGCATCAAACTAGATGATGAAGCCTTAGTTGATGAAGTAACTGAATTGGCTGAAGCATCAGGACAAGATGAAGTACCAACATATGTAGATGCTGTAACTGTAGAAACTAAAGGAATTAGATATAAACCATCTTTACTCAGCCCTTGGAAAATTCTCTTCCCATAGAAGAGATCCTTCACATAAAAAGTATTTCCCTCAAATGTCATATTACAATTGTTATCAGTAGTGAACTTATGAACAAATAGTAGCTTATGAGAAGTAGAGGAACATGAAGTATGCTAGGCAAAGACATAGACTCAGATAATAAAAAAATTGTAGTATTACCAATGTGTGAGATTTTCATACAGTAGAGATTTGTTCATTACCATTATAAGACTAAAAATCTGTGAGATCTGAAGCCTCTGTAGTGATATGATTTGTTGCTCCTGAATCTGCATACCATGGATTCTCCCCTAGAATGTTTGCAGTAGCCATCATGGCATGTAGATTTTGTGGAATTGGTCGACCTTGATAAGAAAAGTTCATTCTTTGATTGCATTCAATAACAGAATGGCCACCTTTAAAACAAATTTGACAAACAATAGGCTTCGGATATCTTGATGAATTTGAACCATGGAAAGAATTTGATGAAGCATTCTTCACAGGAAAAGAAGAAGCAGAAGAAGTAGTAGGTGCTTGAAACTGTATTGGAGAGGAAGATCTGAAAGTAGTTGATGAAGAAGATGTAGGTCTCGAATGATAATAGGTATTTGGTGAAGGATACCTAAAAGAAAAGTTGGTGAAAGATCTTTGTGGTCTAAAAGCAGCAAAAGCTTTAAATTCATCAGGATGCGCAAAAGATTTTGATCTTTCTTGAAGAACAATCTCTTCATTAATTAAAAGATTGTGTAACTCTCCTAATTGTGACTGGTGGATTGTGTACTCTTATGGATGTAGAAAAACAATCGAAACTTGAATTTAATCCATTGAGAATATAAACAAGAATTTCACTGTTACTCACTACAGATCCAACATCAGAAAGTGAATATGTTATTTTCTTGATTTCACTTAGGAAATTGATAACAGGAGAGTTACCTTGTTTGATAGTAGAGAGTTTCATACGCAATTGAATCACATGTGTAGCAGAGGACGCAACAAACCTTTCTTCAATAGCTCTCCAAAGACCAAATGATGTTGTTGGTCCTGCAACATAAGGAAGAACACTATCTGAAATAGTGGATTGGATCCAGAGAAGTAAAGTTTGGTCTTCTTCATTCCAATGTGTATAATCTGGATTAATAATTTCTTCTGGATCAGCACCAACACGAGCATAGATGAATTCGTTTGGACAAGGTAAAGATCCATCTATGAAACCTAAAACTTTGAATTTCTTGAACAAAGGAAGAAGAAGAGATTTCCAAGTGAGGAAATTATGATCTTGGAGTTTGTAATGAACAATATCGGAGCTTGTATTCAAAGGAACTTTAGAGATATTTGATTCCATTATGAATCAGTAAAGTAAAATCAAGAAAATGAAGAAAGGTAAAAAATTTAATGGCGGAAGCTTTGAAAGAAAAAAACAAAGGTGATCATGCCCTCATCGGCTCTGATACCATACAGAAATGGTAATGAAAGACAAAGAACTCTTAAAAGATAACAGAACAGATCACATGTTTAAAGTGATGATCAGTCACTATTTATAGACTGTAGTGTAGCAGAGTCCGTACAGGTAGGCTGACCAATACGTCACTACAGCCTGTCATGTTTACAGCAGACACATGAAATACTACAGGCACCTATAACTGTCTATAACTGTGGTTATTCACTAACATAAGAGATCTTGAATCTTGATTCAATCTCGACATTAACCTCTGACTATGATCAAAATAATTTAGCCCCTAGTTAGCAAAACGTCTTTTAACATCCTGGGCTGAGGTGATCCTTGTTTGTTTGGATTTGATTCCAAAACAGCCACAGCACCCAGACATGAAGCTGCAAGACAGCATGTCAAGCCAAACATAAGTGTAAATATATTTAGTCCCACATCACTTAAAACCAAATCAGCGGCTACTTTATAACGCTGTTATCAGTTTGACATGTCGTGTTCGTTCAAAGGAGAGACGGTTGGCATCTCCCCTGACAGGGACGGGAACAGCTTTCGAGCTTACCTGTTACCACACATCTGGTTAAGGCTACCCGCTTCGGCGGATCTTACCAAATTTTTTTCATTTTTTTTTTTTTAATTGTGGGCATTTATTAATTAATTGGGTTTGAAAATTGGGAATAGAAGAGGGAATATCCAAAGCACATATTTTTGAAGTTCCTAAATGTGTACACCATTAATCAGTGATTTCATCTTCATCTTTTTCATTTTCGTTGTGTAAGTTATGGTGGTGGATTACTACAGTAAGCAGCTATGGTGTTCACCTTTCTTACTCTTCTTCTTCCTGACAGCAATAATCATGGAAGAAATGAAATTGATAATTTCTACCGCAAATCAAATTCCATCTACACTGGAAGGCCCATTTCCACCAGTAACTCGTCGTTTCGATCCTTCGTTGCGGCGAGGAAGCGATGATTTGCCCATGGAACATCCTCGTCTCAGGAAGAGAGTCTCATCCATGTTTCCTGAACAAATTTCTCTAGCTCTCTCTTCTCAACCCACTTCAATCTGGGTCTCTTGGGTCACTGGTAATTAAAATTGCTAACTAGTTTTTGGCTAATTGAAGCAATATTTTCATTTTTCACATTCAATTTAGTGATTATTTTTGTGTAGGTGATGCTCAGATTGGTTCCAATGTAATCCCACTAGATCCATCCACTGTTAAGAGTGAGGTCTGGTATGGTACACAAAGTGGACATTACCAGTTCTCACAAACAGGGAAATCAGAAGTTTACAGCCAATTGTACCCATTTCAAGGTCTTTTGAACTACACCTCTGGCATAATTCACCATGTTAGGCTCCAAGGTAACTTACTAAGAAACACTACCGAAAATTATTTAGGGAACATTCCCCTAATTGATTGATTTTATACATGTGGTTCAATAATCTGTGTGAGTACATTATCAAATCGGTTCGTATATGCTGTCTTGTAGGTCTTGAACCTGGGATGAAATATTACTATAAGTGTGGTGATACTTCTTTATCAGCAATGAGCAAAGAGCATACTTTTGAAACATTACCCTTACCGTCGCCAATCAACTATCCTAGAAGAATAGCAGTGGTTGGAGATTTGGGGCTTACAAGCAATTCAACAACAACTGTTGATCATATGGTCAAGAATGACCCTTCAATGATTTTGATGCTTGGAGACTTAAGTTATGCAAATCAGTACCGTACAACAGGCGGAAAAGGAGTTCCATGCTTTTCCTGTGCGTTTCCAGATGCACCCATTAGGGAAACATATCAGCCCCGCTGGGACGGATGGGGAAGGTAAACCTTCACTTTTGCAAAATTTGTTGTAGTTACGAGTACATCGTAAAGAGTACTTGATAGAACAGAAGATTTTGGTGAAAACTGGTACTTATAGGTTCATCTAGTGCCTCTTTTCTTGCCACCATCAGTCATCTTTGTAAGTATACTTGGTCTAGTGCCTCATTTCAGGTTTCCTTCGCCTTGGTAAATGCACATGTTTTATGAAGTTCTTATCCCATGTGGTTAAAGGCAATTTCTAATTTTGCTTAGGTGACCCAGGGGCCTAGGTAAAATACTTGAAAACAGCAAAAGGTTCTGAAAGTAGTCGCCTAAGGTCGCCCAGGAAAAATGAGGCAGTGTGCTAGGATGTATGGATGTTCATATAGGTCATATATACTCATAAGCTGTAGATGACATTTCTGCTAAAAACAATTAGCTTAGCCATATCAAATGAGAACACAACTAGCACTTTCAGCAAACCTGAAACTAAGATGGGTATTCATCTAGGCAATGCATAAGCCGTTTATCAGGTTGAATGGAAATTAAAACGTAGGTTTATGGAGTTATACATTTGCATCAAGCAGCATAAGCAATATTACATTCTGTTAAAAACCTGAACAATTGCGTTATTTACCTGGTTGAATGGAAAACGTAGGTTTGTGGAGCCCTTGATCTCAAAAGTTCCAATGATGGTCATTGGAGGCAATCATGAGATTGAGACTCAGTCAGCTGGGATCTCTTTCAAATCATATTTGGCACGATTTGCTGTTCCCTCTTATGAGTCTGGCTCTAATAGCAATTTTTACTACTCGTTCAATGCCGGAGGAATTCATTTTATCATGTTGGGAGCTTATGTTGACTATAATACAACTGGTGACTCACTCTATTTGCTAAAGTTCTTCTGCCATTTCCTAGTCTTCATGAAAGTTCCCAATGAGTTAATGTTCTATATTAATCTTGCGTTCTGGTCGAATCATCTTATGTATCATTTGCAAGAATCCTATTTACAGAGATTTTCTGTCACAGGTGCCCAATACACATGGCTAAGAAAAGATCTGGAACAAGTAGACCGCAAAGTGACACCTTGGTTAGTGGCTGCATGGCATCCACCTTGGTATAATAGCTATTCATCACATTACCAGGAATTTGAATGCATGAGGCAAGAAATGGAAGGACTTCTATATCAATTTGGTGTTGACATTGTCTTTTCCGGTCATGTAAGCCACAAATTTTTCCCTATTTCTTTGATTTTTGCCTTCAAATTAGCTCGTCATATATACAAAATCTCAAGAATCCAAGTTATCTGCCTTCCTGTTATTCCTCAATGATGTATTAGCTTCTCTCCAGTTAAGCAATTGAAAATCTTTTATGTCCATGACTCAGTTCACATGAGTTTCTGGCATTTCCTTATCAGTGTATATTGTAGACATTAATGGTTTCGTCTGTCTGCACTTCATATCCTTTCTTCTAGTGGTTTGAATGGCACTTATGGTACTCCACGTGACCACAAGGTAGCCCACTATGACATCTTCTAATTTTTATGTCCCTGTGGTTTTCCGTTTGATGTGTTTAACCTTGATTCCTGGTAGGTGCATGCTTATGAGCGGATGAATAGAGTGTATAATTATACGTTGGATCCATGTGGACCTGTTTACATCAATGTAGGAGATGGTGGGAACATTGAGAAAGTTGACGTGGAGCACGCCGATGACCCTGGAAAGTGTCCTGCACCAGGAGACAATATGCCGGAATTTGGAGGCGTGTGTCATTTGAATATCTCTTCTGGTCCTGGTAAAGGTCGATTCTGCTGGGACAAACAACCAGAGTGGAGTGCCTTCAGAGAGAGCAGCTTTGGGCATGGAATCCTAGAGGTGTTATTCCTAGTTCTATAATTTAATCCTATGTTTTTCATTTGTTTGCTTTATTATGCACGCTATCTATAAAGAAGATGGCATATATCTGAAACATTTAACTTACACGAAACATAATTGTACATTGAACATATGGAAAATTATAAATCTGTAGAGTTGATCTAGGTAAAGGAAAGTAGGATTGCAGTCTGTAGGACGTGAGCCTTGGAAAAAAAAAAAGTTGTGGCCTATTATTTGAAAGGTTCTAGCCCTTTGTCATTTATTTGGAAAATTTCTGAGAAGTTCATCTTTTACCAGTATTTGGAGTGGTTCAATCATTTGATTCCATTCCAGCTTCGTTGAAAACATCTGGTCCTCTGTTTTTTAACAGGTTTTGAATGACACGAAGGCCTTGTGGACATGGCACAGAAATCAGGACGTTTACAAGGAGCAGAGTTCTGGTGATCAAATATACATAGTACGAGAACCTGAACGTTGCTGGGCAACCATCAATGCGGTCATCAAATAGATTGCAAATTACAAGCAGATCTCTAAAGTGGAAATAAAACCCAAAATAGAAGAGGGTATCGGGGACATGTTCATAAAAAGTTATGCATAAGATTTCCACCAATTCAAAGCAAAAAAATATGGAAGGCCTCGTAAGATGAACCACAAAAGGTGTACTTTTGGACAGTTTTTGTCTTTGTTTGCGGTCACCAGTCAGTTTGTATTGTAACTTGTAAGGGTAATTGGTTACTACTTTAAGCCATGTTTGTGAGTGTTTTCATTCCCTGGGGGCTGCCGTTCAGCTGTTGTGAAATGGTTAACCACTCTAGACTGATTGGCAATATCTTTTAACTTCTTTTTACGGAACAAATTCAGCTTCCGCAGCAGATGCTCTTAAATTTATCAGAAAGCATTGCAAAATTTCTGGAGGTTATTTGTTTCTTAATAAAGTGGTCCAAAACTAAATAGTAAAAGAGTTTATGAGATGAAAGATGTAGATACTGAAATCATAATATATCTAGATATATATTATGAAAATATTAAGTGATTGACCGAACACAAACCAAAAACTAGTAACACACCAGATTAAGAGATGAAAAGTTTATTGAACCCTGGTGCATGCATGTGCTCACTATTGCTACTACTATCTTGTTAGGTACGAACGCCATAGATAGCTCTATCTAAGGACTGCCGCCAAGACCACCTACACCTCCACCAAGGCCAATTCCGCCACCGCTTGCACCACTGAGTCCACTTCCACTGCCGAGTCCACCAACTCCTCCAAGGCCACCGAGTCCTCCAGCAGCTCCCCCTAAGCCCGCACCTCCAACAACTCCTCCACCTAGTCCACTCGCACCACCAGTTCCACCTCCGAGGCCAGCGAGTCCACCAGCAGCTCCACCGAGTCCACTTCCATTGCCGAGTCCTCCTCCAAGGCCACCGGCTCCACTTGCACGATTCAGTAATTTTCCTTCGAAACCACCGAGTCCGCCAGCTGCTCCACCAAGGTCACTTCCGCCACCGAGTGCACTTGCACCACCCAGTCCACTTGCAGCAGAAACTCCTCCTGCAAGGCCACCACTTAGTAAATTTCCATTCCCGAGTCCACCAGGTCCATTTGCACCGCCAACTCCTCCTCCAAGGCCAGTTCCACCACCGCGTCCACTTCCACTGCCGAGTCCTCCTCCAAGGCCACCGGCTCCACTTGCACGATCCAGTAATTTTCCATCAACGAGTCCACCAAGTCCACTTGCACCACCAACTCCTCTCCCAAGACCACCGAGTCCGCCAGCAGCTCCACCAAGGCCACTTCTGCCGGTGAGTGCACTTGCACCACCCAGTCCACTTCCATTTACAAGTCCACTTATATCAGCAACTCCTCTTCCAAGGCCACCACCTAGTAAATTTCCATTGCCGACTCCACCAAGTCCATTAGTACCACCAACTCCTCCAAGGCCACCGAGACTACCAGCAGCTCCACCTAGTCTACCAACAGCACCAGCACCCCTCCCATCAGCACCCGGCACAACACCAGCACCCAAGCTTTTAGCCAGAAGTTGAAGCGTCTGAAACTCCTGTGGAGTAACTCGTATAGTTGCTCGACCCAGCTCACCAAGCGCCCTAGCGCCACCAGCTCCTCCTCCAAGGCCACCGAGGCCTCCAGCAGCTCCACCTAGACCTCCATTGGATATGAAGTTTCTCTCATCCTTGAGACCAGTACCACTACCAGTTTGATAGCTATCTGTTGGCACTGTTCTTGCAGCCGCAGTTTGATCAAGAACAACTAGACTCAAGACAAGAAAACCTAACATGATTCTCAGAAACCAAGCGGATGCTGCTGATGATAGTGCCATCTCTATCACTCACGTTTTCTCCCTAGACCTTAACTTCTTAAGCCAATGTGTTGGTCAATCTGATGAAATTTAAGGTGTGTTTGGCACGTCGGAAAATGGTTGGGGTTGGAGAGTGGAATTAGAAGAGAGTGTTTGGTCACTTTGTGATATGCTTTAAGATGGGTGGGAGGCTACTATTACTTGAAAAATATTTTTCATGAATCCCCTCAGAACGGATTTTCCGTTGATCGCATATTTGTATACCCGGCCTGAAACCTGTGAATAATGGCATCAACGGTTTTCAGGGCATGCAACCCGGACTAGCCACATCAAATGCCAGAAAATTCACGTGAAATTCATCTGTAAATTTATTCAGTTGGTACTTTGTATTATTGATTGATTGACTGGCACTACTTGCTTACTAATTTTCCATGTGAAAGTCTCAATGCCGTTTTCATGTGCATAAAAACTCTTTAAAATTGTTTCTTTTTTCTCAAATTTTTTTCTTTCGGGATCACTTGCAATATTAAATTTAAGTTAGCTTATTAATTTGCAAGTTGTATCCATCTAAATCCCAGCCAGGTTGTTTTAAGTAAACCTAGATTAAACAAAATTATATGCATGATTAGTTTAGCTCAAGCGTATCAAGTGTAAGAGATCTCAATGTGAATGTAAAGTCAACGTATCTCTAGCGCCAACATTCAACATTGTGTCTGTTTATGGCTCCAATTTTGGTTCTAAACTGAAATCAGCGGCCATATAAATTATCAAGTAATAAATGATGTTATGCAACAATTCTTCTCACATTTATAATCCAAAGTAGGAGTATTTGATTTTGAAAATGCATGTGAAGTGAATTAAATACATAGTTAATTGAGTAGTTCTTATACGTGAGTGGTTAGTTTTGTTGTCTCGTAGTGGGGGTTCTTTTACCAGATTGAACATGGTTCAACCATTCAGATGATTCCTCTCCAACTTCGTTTAAAAACATCTCATCCTTTGTTTTTTTACAGGTTTTGAATGACATGAAGGCCTTGTGGACATGGCACAGAAATCAGGATGTTTACAAGGAGCAGAATTCTGGTGATCAGATATACATAGTACGAGAAACTGACTGAACTTTGCTGGGCAACCATCAATGCGGTCATCATATAGATTGTAAATTACAAGCAGATCTCTAAAGTCGAAATAAAACCCCAAAATAAAATAGAAGAGGGTATCGGGGACATGTTCATAAAAAGTTACCCAAGTTGTATTGTAACTTGTAAAGGGTAATTGGTTACTGCTTTAAGCCATGTTTGTGAGTGTTTTCATTCCCTGGGGGCTACAGTTCAGATGTTGTGAAATGGTTAACCACTCTGGACTGATTGGCAATATCTTTTAACTTCTTTTCTATGGAACAAATTCAGTTTCTGCAGCAGATGCCCTTATATCAGAAAACAGCAAAATTTCAGATACTGGAGATGATTTATTTCTTACTAATAAAGTGGCCCAAAACTAAATAATAAAAGAGTTACTAAGGCCTCTTCCTATGCACATGCCAAAACATGGTATTTGGCATATATGCACCCACTATGGGTATGCCAAACTGCCAAACTCATATGCCAATATGTTTTTCCTGGCATATAGGCATACACGATGAAGTTTCGAGCGATAGAGTCTCGGTCGCTCGATGGTCAAAGAATCGTTCGATGGTCATTCACTCGACAATGACAGTCAAGCTATCGCTCGATACTATGATAATCGCGACCACATCTTCATCTAACGGCTACAATTTCCCCCCTCTATAAATACCTGATTTCAAACTCATATCAACTCACACCCAAAATTCTAAATCTCTCTAGAATTTCTTAATTTCTCAATCTTTTTCAAATCTAAAACTATCACAACTCCTCTACAATTATATTTTCTTGTAAAATGGATTCACAAGCACAAACTCAAGGCAAAGGTAAGAAGAATCGAGTCCGTGGTGCAAAATACACCATGATAGAAGATGAATGTATTTGTCGTAATTATGTTTTTTTTACCCAAGATTGTATCGGTGGTGCACACCAACATGGTAACACCATGTGGGATAATATATTTCAAAAATATGAACAATAAACCATGAACATCAATGGTCGTGATGCAAAAGAATTGTCAGAACACTTCATTGTAATCAATCGGGAAGTAGACGCTTATGTTGCATTGATAATGCAAGCCAAGAGAAAAGGAAAGGACAGTGGTCAGACTGATGTTGATTTTGAAAGAGAGGTTCGTACAGATTGGCAACGAAAACATGGTAAACAGTTTGCTTTCGAAAGTTGTTATCATATTTTGAAGGGTTTGAACAAATATAATCCCGATTACCTAGTAAATAATCAAATAGTACCTGAAAAGTCACCATATAATTCTTCTCCCTCAACACCAAATTCTTCACCATTTTCACAAGGTCCATCAAATTCTTCACCAGATACCCCTACAAGCTCAAATTCCAACGTAGTTTTCAATAATTATGTTGATGGTAATAATAAGGGAAAACTTCCAGGAGGAATCAGCAAAATCCGGCTAGAAAATTAGCTCAAGAAGGAGGAGTTCCGTAGGATTTAACATGGCGGAGTTTATGGATTATCAAAAGACCATCGCGAAGGAAAGATCCATTCAAAGGAAAATTCAAAACCGGGATAGTAAGAAAAGTCGTCTTTCTCAAGAAAAATTCCAGTTTGACTATGACAAGCATAACATTCTTCAAGCTAACACCTCAATTATGAACGCCCAACAACTGCATGTATGGCAAATCGAATTTGACAGGATTCACTAACAACCGTGATGAAGAAGATGATGATGATGGAACTGATGATGAGTTTGATGAAATAATTCCTCTAAATGATTAATGTACTAGTTTAATGTAGCAGTTTAAGTTTTAATGTTCTAGTTTAAGTTTTAATTTGATATGTTGTTATGCATTCCAATTAATATTAGTTTGAAATGAAATGTTGAAGCTTATTAATTAGAAAAATAACAATACGTAACATAACTTAAACTGAAGCTAAAAAATTAAGAAAAATACATAAAATCATCTTCCATGCTCTGCCCAAAGATTCAATCTCATATCATCTCTTAACTGGTCATACAAATTACGGTTCCGAATGTAGTTAGTCATTTGACCATAATTCCTTGCAGGGAGGCCTCTTTGTGTCGAATCTCCGGCCTCAAATCTTCATCATCATAGTTAATCCAATCCGAATCACGTCGGTTTCCTGAATTACCATGTTATGAAGAATTATGCAAGTGAGCATAGTCTTGTGCATTTCACGAGGACTCAACCCACGATATGGGCCACAAATGATAGCGAACTTCCTCTTCAAAATTCCAAAAGCGCGTTCCACATCCTTCCTCAGTGCCATTTGGGCATCGTTAAAATATCGGTATGAACGGCCCAATGCACCCGCAGGAGGCTGACGGTAGCATTGAACCAAGGTGGACCATTTTGGGTAGATACCATCCGCAAGATAATAGCCATGAGTGTAATGATGGCCGTTGATCATGAAACGGACAGATGGAGAAATTCCATACTTCAAATCTTCAAACAGAGGCGACTTGTGCAAAACATTAATATCATTTTGTGAACCCGGAAGACCAAAAAAAGCATGCCATATCCAACAATCGTAAGAAGCAGCAGCTTCTAGGATAACTGTTGGTTTTGGATAATGACCTTTATATTGACCAGCCCAATAAACAGGGCATCCATGCCATACCCAATGCATACAATCGAGACTACCTAGCATTCCCGGGAATCCCTTTTCCTCATTCTCCTTAATATTTGTCTAACATCTTCGTCGGTTGGTTTTCGTAAATATGTTGGACCAAAATGATTAATCATTACTTCACGAGAACAATGAAAGGTAAGTGTAAGAAGTTGTTTTACCCATACGAAGGTACTCATCATTCGCATCCATTTGGAGTGCCATAACCTAGAATCCTTAAAGCCGAAGTAACTTTTTGTTCGGGACTATGACCTCTAATATTCAAAGTGCATCAAACCGATAATTGAATTGAGGTTCCACTCGACAAAGCTCTTCAATAATCTTTTCACCAGATGACGAGGCATGCGGAATCGACCTTGAAAATCTCGATCGAGTACACACAATTGGGAAGAAAATAATCGTGCATGAGCTTCGATGGTAAAATTCCCTCCCTCGATACGTATATCTTCTTGATAATACTTCTTTGGGCTCGGAACTCTTGGTATTTGACCCGTATGTACAAGCATCAAAGTTTCGATTAGTTTCTCATCTTGCCTTCCTCTTCGTCAATTTCTTGCAACCTCATACGATAACTTTCTTCTTGTTGTAAATTCGAACCTATTCATAATAATATCCCTTTCTTCATTGGATCTCGACATTGTGAAGCTTAAAATTGAGAATAAATGAGTAATATCTTTAGAAGCAGGTGTGAGTTTTCTGTCGAGGTAAAATGGCGTATATATAGGAACCATATGGGGAACTAGCCGTTGCAGAATAACTACTTGGCGATAACAATTGTATCGCCAGCGTTATTATTTTTATCGAGCGATATTGACAATATCGACAGCGATAAAGACTTTATTGCTGGAGATATTATGATTATCGCTCGCTAGGGATTCGATCGCTCATCGGTTTCCCCATAGTGGCGCAAATGGTTTGGCATGCCACCTGGCATGCCAAACACCATTTTTTTGGCATGTGCATAGGAAGAGGCCTAAGATGAAAGATGTCTACATAGTTGAAAATACAAATCCTTACATATATCTAAATAATATAAAGATGTCAGCACCACCCAGTCCACTTCCATTTCCAAGTCCCTTTGCACCAGCAACCCCTCCTGCAAGGCCACCACCTAGTAAATTTCCATTGCCGAGTCCACCAAGTCCATTTGTACCACCAACTCCTCCAAGGCAACCGAGTCTACCAGCAGCTCCACCTATATACAACACTCTAGTGCGTTTAAAGCTTTCAGTTTTGGGGTCAAGTAAAATAAATTCTCCTTCCGTCTCCATCAAAATCTGACTATTTTCAAAAGACCAAATTGGTTTCCCAAAAGGATAAGCACTAACCTCATCTTTCTAATGTGAAGTGTTTAGTCCAAGAGTCTCTCACGCCATAACCTCATTTTCTAATGTGAACTTCTAAATCTAATTCCAACTGTTTTCTACAGGCCCACTTTTAGGCTTTTTCACTATTCCTGTCCAAATAAGAAAAGAACCGTTTTTTGGGACCAACCTTTTTTTAGGGGACCATTGTTTTATAAGGCCATCTACCCTACATTTATAAGGGATGTCCTAAAATGTGGACATTACTAATTTGCCCCCAAACCCTAATTAAGATTATAACTAAACTAATAACTACCGAAATATAAATTTAACCTAATCTAATCTATTAACAAAAACACAAAATCAGAGAGACCCTACCGCCGCACAAACGAGTTTTGGGAGAATTGTTTTTTTCTTCTCTTCTTCTTCTTCTTCTTCTTCTTCCGTTCAACATTCGTCTTCATCGATTAATCGTCGATTCATAAAATTTTCATCGTCGATTAATCAATCGACTATAAGAATGGTTCTTCGAAAGCAAACGAAAAAACTTCAAGGAGAAGGTCCTCGATTGGGACATCTAGCAAATCAGCCAAGTGATTTTGAGATTCATAAAGAAGTGGAACAACCAAGTGAAGCCATAATCCAGTATAATAGACGCTTGAAGAAGTCTGATTCTGCCATGGGACCGATTCGCAGGTATTTTGCAACAAACCCGTTACTTTTAATTTGATTTTGATTCGTTTAATTGAATAGAAATCATCAAAATAGGGTTCAAATGGAAGTTACAGTGCATTGTTCGGTTAGGACGAGTTTCTAAAAAACCCTAGTTTGTTAACCGAACTTCCTGAAAGGAAGAACATGAAGAACAGTTCGGTTCTATAGGATTCAAAACTAGGTCACCAAACTGCTAGTTCGGTTAGTTCGCAAAGAATCCTAAAAAAAAATTCTAACCGAACTTAACCAATTTCAAAACAGTTTTTTTTCTTCAGATGTAACCGAACTCTATTATTTTGCCCGCTATTGTGAGTTTTTATGTAACCGAACTGTGATATTTTGTTCGGTTTGTTCGCATAAAAATCTAAAACTATTTAGTAACCGAACTTTATCGAAAAAAAATAATAAATGTAACCGAACTATGCTAGTTTTCCCAACTATGTTGAGTTGCATACATGTTGAGTTCGGTTTATTCGCATAAAACCTTGACAAACCGAACTCTTCAGTAGTTGCATACATGTTGAGTTCGGTTTGTTCGCAAAAAACCTTGACAAACCGAACTCTTCATTAATATTGACCAATGTTGAGTTCGGTTTGTTCGTAAAAAACCTTTGGTAACCGAACTATACTATGGAACACAAAATTAGACTTGGCCTATTTTTCGTGAACTTTTGTTATTAACCAAACCTTACGCTGAGAACCCTTATGTTGCATCTGATTTAGTGAATCATTTAGCAGTTAAGCTAATATCTTTTGTTTTCTTGATTAGTGGAAGAGGCAAAAAATCAAACAAACCTTTATTGGAAGATCTTAGAACTCCCACGCCTCGAGGCAAAGTACATTGTGATGCCGGTAACCGTGTGTTGATGGTGGTTTTTAAACAAATGGTAAAATCGTAAAACTCCAAATAACCTAATGTCACCGGTGACACATTTATTAGAACATTTAATGCATGTAGTCAGTAATTAATAGGGGGTATTTTTTCAAATTAGGGTTACAACGAACAAAACCCTAATTCCTCCGTGCCAATGGCAAATCATTCCGACCACACCTAGCCCAAGCTAGCCGCGCCATGCCAAACGCACTCTCGCATTGGCCCTAGCTATGCTAGTCACACCAAGCGCTCCAAAGCATGCCAACCATGCTAGCCGCACCTCCGTGCCAATGGCAAATCATGCCAGCCACACCTAGCCCAAGCTAGCCGCACCTCTGTGCCAATGGAAAATCATGTCAGCCACACCAAACGAGCCAAAGCATGCCAACCATGCTAGCCGCACCTCTGTGCCAATGGCAAATCATGCCAGCCACACCAAACGCGCCAAAGCATGCCAACCATGCTAGCCGCACCTCCGTGCCAATGGCAAATCATGCCATCCACACCTAGCCCAAGCTAGCCGCACCTCACGTGCCAATGGAAAATCATGCCGCCCACCAAACGCGCCAAAGCATGCCAACCATGCTAGCCGCACCTCCGTGCCAATGGCAAATCATGCCGACCCACACCTAGCCCAAGCTAGCCGCACCTCGTGCCAATGGAAAATCATGCCAGCCACACCAAACGCGCCAAAGCATGCCAACCATGCTAGCCGCACCTCCGTGCCAATGGCAAATCATGCCAGCTACACCTAGCCCAAGCTAGCCGCACCTCTGTGCCAATGGCAAATCATGCCAGCCACACCAAAACGCGCCAAAGCATGCCAACCATGCTAGCCGCACCTCCGTGCCAATGGCAAATCATGTCAACCACACCTAGCCCAAGCTAGCCGCGCCATGCCAAACGCACTATGCCTTGGCCCTAGCTATGCTAGTTACACCAAACGCGCCAAAGCATGCCAACCATGCTAGCCGCACCTCCGTGCCAATGGCAAATCATGCCAACCACACCTAGCCCAAGCTAGCCGCGCCATGCCAAACACACTCTGCCTTGGCCCTAGCTACGCTGGTCACGCCACGCCAAGCCAAACACCCTTACCTTGGCCCTAACCGCTCCATGCCAAAGTAACGCCCGCACCTAGGCTTGCAAACCGTGCAACCTAGGCCAAATTGGCCACGCATGCCATTGGAACATGCCAACACGCTCACTGGTAGCTTTTCTCACCAAGGCGTGGCCCTAATGGCCGAGCATGCCATTGGCACATGCCAACACGCTCGCTGGTAGCTTTTCTCACCAAGGCGTGGCCCTAATGGCCGAGCATGCCATTGGCACATGCCAACACGCTCGCTGGTAGCTTTTCTCACCAAGGCGTGGCCCTAATGGCCGAGCATGCCATTGGCACATGCCAACACGCTCGTTGGTAGCTTTTCTTACTGTGCCGTGGCCCTAATGGCCGAGTATGCCATTGGCACATGCCAACACGCTCGCTGGTAGCTTTTCTCACCAAGGCGTGGCCCTAATGTCCGAGCATGCCATTGGAACATGCCAACACGCTCGCTGGTAGATTTTCTTACCAGGCCGTGGCCCTAATGGCCGAGCATGCCATTGGCACATGCCAACACGCTCATTTGGTAGCTTTTCTCACCAGGCGTGGCCCTAATGGCCGAGCATGCCATTGGCACATTCCAACACGCTCGCTGGTAGCTTTTCTTACCATGCCGTGGCCCTAATGGCCGAGCATGCCATTGGCACATGCCAACACGCTCGCTAGTAGCTTTTCTTACCAGGCCATGATCCGAATTGGCCACGCATGCCATTGGCACATGCCAAACACACACGCCACTAGCACCTCTATGCATTGCCACTTACACTCAACGTACAACCTACCACCAAGGCATTCCACACATGCCATTGGCACATGCCACACACGCCACTAGCAGCTCTGGCATTGCCACTTGCGCTCGAGGTGCAACCCGCAACAAAGGCATTCCGCACATGCCACACGCGCCCCTAGCAGTGGCACTTGCACTCAAGGTGCAACCAACACTCGAGACATCAACACAAACTGGGGGATGCTTTCCAGGGTCTTGGTTTGGCGGTCACAACTTGCAGCGTACACTACGCTCACATTAAGAAAGCGTGAATAGGAATAAAGCGGTCAAATAAATGAGGAAATAATGGTGAAAACGTTTTCACCCATAAATACCTTGCGGTTACCACCTCCTCCCATTATTTCACCCTTTACTCTCTTCCTTCATGAGGCTGTGGTACGTTTCAATCTCGACTTGTATAAATAGGTCTTACCTATTTTCACCAGACAACAAGTCTCGGTCAGGAGAAAAAATACAACACTCTCAGAAAAGGCAACTTTGCAAGCTCTCCAAAAAGCTTTCATCTCTTGCAAGCTTCCTAAGCTTTCACTTTCTGATACAAGTCGAGACATTACTCTCCCGCATTATTCTGGTCTCAACACCTTTCTTTGCTTCCCTCCCCAAATCAACCCTTCTCCTCCACTTTGTGACCGAAGCAAGTCTGAAACGACCATTTCTTGGTTTAGGCCGGACTTGTACAGATTGATCTCTCGAATCTAGAAAGTGCTCACGTGCAACACATTTGTTTAGGGTTTAAACCAGTTTCTCACTCACCTACCGAATTTACCAAAATCGACGGAAACGATTTTTACCCATAAACACCGTGGAACCAAAAATGCTAAGTATAAAGGTGGGTCATTACCGGGTGTTGTCATCCAAGATGGTGTTAATAGAGATAATGTTGACAACGTAATACAAGTTAATGAAGAGATCGTGGAAGCGATGGGCATTCAAGAACATCATCAAGGTGGAGAAGGTGAACCAGCTGAAGGAGGAGGAAATGAGGGTGCCAATGATGGTGAACCAGCTGAAGGAGGAGGAAATGAGAGTGACAATGATGATGGTGAACCAGCTAGAGGAGGAGGAAATTAGGGTGACAAAGATGAGGAAGATGGAGATAAGGATGATGCTGAATCAGATGAGGACTTGGATGAAGAGGAAGACGAAGAGGAAGAGGCACAAGTGGAAATAGTGCGAAAGAAACCTAGAAAGACGCCTAAAAAGCCTTGTGCTAGATATTCATACATTCCTGATGAAAATTTGTGTTTGACGCCAAAGATGCCAACTTATGGTACTCCAAGAGATGGAGGGGAGGTATTGATGGGCTACAAAAACTCATGGGCTGCCAAGATCTTTGCGACAAAGGTATGGTTCAATCTTAACCATCAAGATTTCTCAGTCATTTTATTGTATTTTGACATATATTGTTCTTTTCTATATATTAGTATATAAGATATGATGTTGCTTTTGTAGGATCATAATAATGTTGTTCGTGTTTTGAAACGTCAAAAGAACAAGATATGGAATATAGAAAATGAGTGTAATGAGGTCCGCTTGGTGGTATTTGACTGTGTACTATGGAACGAGATACAACATGCGCACCAAAAATTTGATGTAGTCACTGTTACTGCATTTGCCGAGAGGTCTTATCCAGAGACGGATACCTTTCATCTACCTTTTGGTGAGATGGCAATAACTCCGGATGATTGTTTTAGAATCACAGCCCTACCAATTACAGGAACAAGTGTTCGAGATGGCTACGATCCCTCGATGAGTTATGAACTTCTTGAAAAGCTAGTCAAAAGGTGTCTAGGATGGAGCGATAAAAAGGAACAATGTGAGTTTAGATGAGCTAACAAAGAGCCTAAGGAAGGTGATGAGTATAATGAGTTTGAGGAAGACCGCACGTACAAGAAGAAGTTGAAAAAGATCAAGCTCAAAACCTTGTTTGATGAGTTTTCAGGGACCAAAGAATTGGTTGCTCAAGGAAATTTGGTGATGACAGAGGAGAAGATTAAGCACCATGTGACTGCTTATTTGTTATATCAACTAGGAACCATTTTCTTCTCTGACAGTTAAGGTCACGTGGTAAATGCTCATTACCTCCAGCTATTGGACCCCTTGAATAACGTGAACAACTACTGTTGGGGCATTGCGGTTCTTTCATTCGTTCAAGAGGAACTCAGAAAAGCTTCGAGGCTTAAGAGTCTATATTTTGGAGGCTTATACACCCTTGTTCAGGTACCCCGTTAAATTATCGTTTGTGTGTTTCAATATATAAGTGAATGAATGTGTATTGATACTAATCATATTGCGAATGTATTATTTGTTGCCTCTTCTTATAGGTTTGGGTGTACGACCACTTCTCTAAACTGCAATTGTCTCATGCTCACACTCCTTGGCCTTATGGGAAGCCTACAGCTGGTAAATATGAATTTTTGAACTCACATGAAAAGAATAAGAAAAAAAAGGTGTTGGAGTTGAGGGAGACATTGGATAAGTTAACAGTGGAATATGTGGTTTTCCATCCTTATACCATTCCATCAGATGAAGACGAGGAGGATGTTGAGGTTATTGATTTCTCACCTGTTGCGGCGTATAATGGACCGTTGTTTCATCCTGGAGGTTGTACAATGTATAATCCTCGAAGAGTATTAAGACAAGTTTCTTGTGTCCAAAGTGTCCCACAAGTGGAAAACTTCAACTTCAAGGTGAAAAAGCAGGGAACTAAGAACACCGAGAAGAATTCCCCCCCCCCCCCCCAAATACGATCATGCTCCATCAGTGGACCACTGGAAGAACTTTGTGGATTATCTTGTTCCAATTTAAGAGTTACAAGATTCGTTTGATGAGCCAAATGCCGCTGACGAGGGATATATGGAATGGTATGAACATTTTTCTCATCCTCGTGTAATAAACAGTGTCCAACAAGCCCGTGTTGAGAAAACAAAAGCGAAGGCAGTGGAGAAATAGGCTCAGAAAATTATGAAGCATACCCCTATGTGTGGTGATGAGGCCTTGATCTTGTGGAATTCGGCGGTAAGAAATTTACTCTTATTTTTAGTTTTTCAAAATGTTATGAAGTATTGAAAAATAATAGTTACTTATGTTTTTGATGAGAAAAGGTGAAGGCAAGTGCTAAATTGTTGAAGAAAATGATGGCAAAAATCCGAAGTGGAGAGCCGATGGATACTCGAGAACAAACAGGCCTCTACAACCAAATAACTAATGTTTTTAATCCCAACCTTGTCGATACAAGCCAGGTTGATCCAAGCCAGACCATGCCGTCGAAGAGGAGTTGCCGAGAAGGGGAAGGTTCAAGTCGGATGGTTGAACAACAAAACAGTGGAGATGACACTCCTAGTGACGAAGGACGACCTAAAGCTCCTAAACGCAAGAGTAGAAAAGTTTCTCGTAGTGGTCGTGGTAAATGAGTGATTGCAACAATTAGTACTTTGGTTTCTTATGTTTGGAAGACTTTTTTATTGCGGATTTGGTAGTTTGGTTCCTTAGATTTGGAATACTTTTTTATTGAGGATTTGGTAGTTTGTTTCCTTATGTTCGTGTGCTTCCAACATTTAGTTATATAGATTAGTAAATGAATTTCTTAATTTGGTTTTTAATTTGTGTTTTAAGGGATTAGTGATAGGTGTAGAATACACCGTATTTAATATCTAGTATTTATGCTTTCTTTGCGAGTTTTCGTGTGAATTATGTATCTTATTTTTGCTTTTGAGTTATTTAGGTGTTTTGGAGTCATAGGGGCAAAAGGAAGTGGAACTCGCTCAAATCCAAGATTTCTTCTCATCATCTCGAAGAGCACGAAAGAGACGAAGCCAATGGCGAAAGAGTGGAGTCAATCCGACATCGTATGAAGAATCGGAAGCATGTCGAAGCAGCGAAGTTCAAGAAAACTAGAGAACCTACAGAACTGTTATAGGCACCCAATCAATTTACTAAGGGACACCCACTCCTTTATAACCAAAAGCTAGGTCGAATGTTTTACACCCATTTCATCTTGGTTCAAAACCAGAAACCAAGAGATAGAAGTTGACTACGACCCTTTGTGGTGTTTTGAGGACGTTCTGTGGTGTTTCGGTGTTGAGATTCAAGCTAATTGTACCAATTTCTCTCAACAACAGCGATTGAATGCGGGAGTTCTCATGTGGGTATGCAACGGGGAGAATGGAAGAGATTTGTTTTTAAAGGCGAGTTTGGGGATTTGATATGGAATGGATTAATTATCACTCACGGTTCAACCAAGAATCAACGGCATCAGGCGATTGTAGTGGTGGTTATATCGTCGCAGCAACGTTACACACCAATGTTTGGGGGTTTTGGTTTCGATAAAGAGAAGGAACTGGTGGTGTTCGGTGATTCAAATTAGGTTGTTGTCGTCGATTCGTGGCAGTGTATAAGAAGATTAATCAAGGAAGGTTGTTGGTTTGTATGTGGCTGTGTATCGACTGAAATTACAGGCAACAGAAATGGTGAATTTTGGCTGGTGATTACATTGAACGATTATGAGAAGATGGTGGATTCCTGGAAAATGGGTTTGTTTCATTGGTTGGATTTGAACTGAAGTGCGGGTGTGAACTGGTCTTCTCTTGAACTTAGTGAATTTGGGGATGAATTGCAAGGTGCACTGAACTGAGCTGGTTTTGAGTTGAAGCTGCAGGTGCAAATGCAAGTGCAGTTGAGAACCAAGGAGTAGAGGTGGAGTTATTGGCTACGAGAAAGAAGGAAAGAAACTACCAGTCCGATCCAGGTTTTATGCAATGGTTAACCAAGGCTCAAGGGATCAGTACAGGAGTTGATTTGCGGTCCTGGAAATACAATAAGTGCATAACCATCATTAGCTCACAACACGCATACAAACTGTTTGTAAAAATGCCTAAACTACACAGTTCTTGCCAACCTCAACGGAATCAGTTCTTGCTCCAAGTATGATGAGTATTTTCCTTGGGTTAGGACATGGAGTCGAAGAAACGAGAGGTTGGGTATGTATTATTATAGATTTTGGGTCGATTTCGGCTTAAATTACAAGCGAGAAAACAAGCGAGGAAGGAGATTATCGACTATCTCTCCACAGCTCCAGCCACGGCCGCTTTGCCACCCAAGTCGAACCACGACCAAGTTGTCAAGGCAGCTTTGTATCTGGGTCCAAGGAGTGCTTGCCAAGGACTTTGAATCACGGAGAGAGAACTTGGGTTGCTACTTGCCATGTTAACGGAGGAGATGAAGAAGTGATTTAGAAGTCTGTTTGATTGTGGAATGTGGGTGCTTGATTTGAAACTGCAGTGTTGGTGATGTAGGCGATAAGTGAGCAAGAAGTGTGTCATGAAGAACACAACAGATTTGTGATTCATTTGGAGTTTGGATTAGGCTACATGAATCGATGAAGCTCGAGGAGAGTCTTTGTTGGTCGATGGTCACTTTCAAGTCTCAGCATAAGTATTGACAGGGTTGTGCAGGATCGTGCATGGCAGCTGGTTATGGCATTTTATGGAGCAGTGCAAGCATTGAACTGGTGCTTGTGGTGGTATTGCAGTTGAGTGAAGTAATGGCTTGATGCAGAGTTGCAGGTGTGCTGGTACTGGTGTGGATCCAAAGAATGTGATGTGTAGAAGATGCGAGAATTGCAGGGAATGAGCTACTGTATGTGAATAGGCAGTGATGAGTGAGTGTGCAGCTATAACTGGGAATGCACATGGCGCTGGTGGAGATACAGGAGCAAGGTTATTGAATGGTTAGCTGCAGTTCGGTGAGGTTATGAAGTGTGGCTCGAGTATTGGAGCATTTGCAAAGATGAAGATATTTGAACTGAAATGCTATGAACATCGGGGCTCGATGTCGCGGTGATGCCGTTGCCGTGGATTGGCGATTCTGAAGTGATTGTTGAATGGTTGCAGTGACAAGACTGAGATCACAGTGGTGTTAGTTGCGACTTAGTCTGGAATAGAGTCAGGGTGCAATGGATTACAATGAAGCTAGCACAGAAGCAATGGCAAGATGGGTATCGTGGAATTCTGAGACAAGAAATGATGGCTGAGCTGATGCATAATTGCAGGTGGAGCGGATGCCATGGTTACGAGAGATGGGTGAGCTCAAGGCGTACGGGGAATGGTTGCATTGGTAGTGGCTCTGGAGATTTTTATAAGGGAAATGGCCTGGCAAGCCATTTGGTGACTGAGCTGAGCAGCCATCATGGCTGGATGGAATTAGCTGATGCACAATGATTGTGCATCACACTGTTTTGGCCTGTGCAATGGCCTGTCCCGGCCAATTTAACTCAACCAGCTGATCCTGACTCAATGACCTGACTCTCTGAATCGGTGTTGACCCGAGTTGACCCGACCGATCTGACCCATTGACCGGTGACCGGGCGGACTTTGCCGGTCACCTGAGCTACTTTCCGGCGACTATTCCGGCGGGATTCCGGCCATAATCCCAGTTTTCCGGCGACGATTTTTGGGACAGAATTTCTACACGGGTTTCTCTCATTTGTGGGCTTGGTGGACTTTTAACTAATGGACTTTGAAGACAAAACCTAATTTTGGAAGGAGTAGAGCTATAAAAGAGAAGACTTTCTCAAAACACATATAATATCTTGACTATCTTTTGACAATCTATTATCTTGAATCTATTCTTTTTGCCTCTACTTTGTTCTAGGGTTTACACCATGAAGTCTTTTCTCTTTCTTCTTGTTATGAACTCCATGAATATGAGCTAGAGTTTTATTATTGGTTATGGAATAAGTTGGATTTCCAAATATGGGTTTTAATTCAATAAATTAGTTTTCTCTCATATTATCGTTTATGATTCACCATGAATATTGTTACATGATTTGAATGCTTGTTAGTCGAGTCACGAATCGATTGATTTTGCTTTCATCTTTATTGCTAGATTAGGGTTATTATACGCAAAAGTGATAATTCCGGATTGCAAGTAGCATAAATATGATTATAGTTTGTAGTGATATATTCTTATGATCATATGTGAGTTATAACCTTTGTTAAATCGGATTAGTGCGCTTTCCACGTTCGATTGCTTTGATTGGCCTGATTTCATAGAACTTAATGCATCTAGGGAATTAAACTTGATTAGTGCTTTTACACGTTAGGTTGTTCCTTTAGGTAGAATTCATATTCGCATCTTTTAATGTGTTTGTTGATGACATGAGGAGATTTGCGGGATATACTTGCGATCAAGGTATTCTAGGGCCTTTGATAAAAGTTGAGATTAAAATATCAATTCTAGTTATTGTGTTGAAAACATGTTTGTGAATGAAAACGAAATCCATGACCAATATCTTCTTATCCTTGATTTTATTTGTTTACCTTTATTGTTTGCTTTTATTTAGTTTTAATTTCATAAAAATCACAAAACTACTTAGGTGTTATTTATAGGGAACCGAAACAATTTGACAACCTAGACCTCTCTGTGGGATCGATCCTTTCTTGCCCTTGCTTCATTATATATTTTGAGTAGTAAGAAAGTGTAATTTATTTTTGACGCTTACGACCGCGGTCAAATTTTGGCGCCGTTGTCGGGGAGGCAGCGGTTGTTAATTGTTTTTGGTTTCTTATTTTTGTATTTAGTTTTTGTTTTATCTTTTTCTTATTTTCTGGGTTTTAACCTTGGTTTGAGAATTTTATTTCAGGTGCTTGTTTCTCATGGAAGGAGCATACTACATGAATGACTACGGTTTTCAACAACCTCAACAATACGAAAACTACCAATTCCATGGGTATAATCAAAACCAATTCATTGGTTATGACCAATATTCCATGGAACCTTATGGTTTTCCTCAACAACCTTATATGGGAACAACCACAAGAATGGGAGGATTCTTATGCTTGTGAACAAAAAGTCTCTAACTTTATAGACCAAGTTTCCAACTTTTTACAAGAGGAATTTCAAAAAGCTAAAGAGACTACAAACGAGCAACTCCAAGAACTTCGTGAAGGTTTTGCTAGCTTGCGAAGAGGCATTGATCAATACAAGGAAGATATGGATAATTCTAATGTGCATATGGTTTGTGATGAATATTTGATTGATGCTAATGTTGAAAAAGGGCAATCCTTGGGCACTTTCGTGGATAATTGTGTAGTTAACTCAACTCTTGATCGTAATAATGATCATTCACCTATTCAAAAGGATGAGTTAGAGATAAGTAACACTAAATTCAGCGAGGACCAATCTTATGTTGACTATGATAGTGACGGTGATTATGATACATTGCTTGAAACAACTCATGGTGACATCTCCGAGGAGTCTTTTTGGGATCAAGATGAAGATGAAGAGGAATATGTCGACACTTGTGTAAATTACTCAATCATTGATCTTAATAATGATCAAGAGCCTATTCAAAGGGTGGAGCTTGAGGATGATGCATTTTCAAGTGTTCTAAAAAAGTTTCTTATGATAAAATTTGGATCCGCAAAAGAGTATGTGCCTTACAACAAAGAGGAGTATGTTGAGAATGAGACCGGTATGACCAATATTGTGGAAGACCCAATTGAGCTTGCAAATGATTGTAATGATAATGTTTATGTCGAGACTTTGGTTACGGCAGAAACGAACGAAGAATGGTTGCAAGGTTTGATAGAGGACCATGATATCCAAGAGGTGAATAATTCAATTGAGTTTTTCAAGGATGAAGAGGATTCCGTGATACAAGAGATTTTGCAAGGTTTGTCTAACCCGTTGCCTATTGTTTCTTCTCCTTTACCTCTTATTGGTTTGAATGTATGTGCTTCGAGAATGTCGTTGAATGACTTTGTTTCTCGTTTTCCTCCATTAGAGAAACTTGATTATCATAATATGCAGGTTTTGGAACAAGAAACCGTGGAAGTACCTGACTCCTATATTCTTTATGCACTTCCATGTGTGGACAAGAATAAGTGTGGGGGAAGCTTTTATCGGTTAATAGCTTCGTTTCTGTTTTATATTACTAATATTTGTGTGAATCCAGTGTTTGCAAAACAGGTGCTATGGGTGGATCCCCAACTTTTCCGATTATTGGTGTATGGGGAATGAATCTTACAAGAAGCTAAGTCGGGCCGTCGACTTTAAAACAAGCGCTAAGTGGGAGGCAACCCACCGGTTTTGTATCTCTTATCCTTTTGCATTTTATTTTGTTTCGTTTATTTATTTTTTACTGTTTTCATATCATATTTGCATCCCCATGTTTAATTTCATTGAGTCTGTAATCTATCTTAGAATTTTAAGACGAATACCTTTTCGTCAGAAAAATTCAGACTGCGCGTAGTTCAGTTCAGAGACCATAACTGTCAGACCGTTTATCAAAACACTGTGCCCTTTTGACACTTTGTAGAAAACACGTAGATGAACAACTTTTGTGAAATGGAGTTTTTCCAAATTCCTTACCAATTTGCACAGTTTTTGCGTTTTATCTGCTGTTACGTCAGAATTCAGAACTTTCGGTTTTACACATTGAGGACAATGTGAAGTTTAAGTGTGGGGAGCATTTATATGTTTGTATAGTTTGTTTTAGTTTGTTTTATGCTTTTTAAAAAAAAAAAAAAAAAAAAAAAAATAGAAAAAACCAAGAAAAAATTTGTGCTTTTGAACTCAGAAATCTAGAAACTTGTGCCTTTAGGATGACACCATTAGTGGATGGAACCATTTTGAATGCAGGAGTTGAGGAACCAATTAACTAAAAGGGAAGAATATAGCTCAGAAATCACAAATTAACATGATAGTTGTTACCATATCTCGGAATATCACCATATCGCATTCTATTTTTACTTTTCCATATTTATCTATTGTTCTCTAAGTGCTTTGGTGGGTCACTAAAAATCGACGTGTTATTGCTGCTAGGATGAAATAGAGTGATTGAGTTACTAGAAAAAGAAAAGAAAAAAAAAATAAAAAAAAATAAAAAAAAAGAAAAGAAAAAAAGGACCGACCAATTAGACCAAAACGGAATAAAAAGACACTTGGGAATAGCAGTATGTGTGAAACGTAGTCCCTGTCTCCGTCGCCTAAACAAGCGTGGAATGCAGGATCCAAGGCAACTATCATATACGTGTTGACAAGGAAGCATGCGCTTGGATCCAAAAGATCTAATCATGCCGTCTAAAAAAAAGAGAAATTGGATCCAGTTTGATCCAATCAAATAAAAAAAAAAAAAAGAGAAGAAATTATTATTGTGTTGAATAAAGTCACTCTTGGTTCCCTTGTATATGCCAATTGATTTGATGTAGCATTCAGCACCGAGAGCTCAATCTAATAGGATTAGGTTCATCTTAGCAAGTGACCTTCAGACAGATATGGGAAACATCGAACACTTGTGAACATTCGCCAACATCTACATCTTTATCCATCTTCTTAATCTTTTCATTGTGATTGTGGTTTGTTAGTTTCCGAGTATTGTGGCTTGTTCAACTATCTAATTAGAGTTTATTTACTAATAATTGAATTGAATTTGCAAGGTACCTCCTCCTGTAGTCATTGTGGATTCGTTCATTAATTTGCCACAAATAGACGGAGTTGAAAATATAGGTTTTGTAGGCAGACCTCTTGTAAACCTTCACGAGACTATAACTCGTCCACTAGGGACACCTAGGGGTTTAAAGGCTTGTTATTTATGCTAAAATTAACCATAGCCTCGACGTCACGGAGTTGTTGTATTTTTATTTTTATTTTGTTTGATTTGCTCGAGGACTAGCAAAGTCTAAGTGTGGGGGAATCTGATAGGTGTAGAATACACCGTATTTAATATCTAGTATTTATGCTTTCTTTGCGAGTTTTCGTGTGAATTATGTATCTTATTTTTGCTTTTGAGTTATTTAGGTATTTTGGAGTCATAGGGGCAAAAGGAAGTGGAACTCGCTCAAATCCAAGATTTCTTCTCATCATCTCGAAGAGCACGAAAAGACGAAACCAATGGCGAAAGAGTGGAGTCAATCCGACATCGTATGAAGAATCTGGAAGCATCTGAAGCAAGCAGAAGTTGCCGAAAACTAGAAAACCTACAAAACTGTTATAGGCACCCAATCAATTTACTAAGGGACACCCACTCCTTTATAACCAAAAGCTAGGTCGAATGTTTTACACCCATTTCATCTTGGTTCAAAACCAGAAACCAAGAGATAGAAGTTGACTACGACCACTGTGGTGTTTTGAGGACGTTCTGTGGTGTTTCGGTGTTGAGATTCAAGCTAATTGTACCAATTTCTCTCAACAACAGCGATTGAATCTGGGAGTTCTCATGTGGGTATGCAACAGGGAGAATGGAAGAGATTTGTTTTTAAAAGAAACTGAGTTTGGGGATTTGATATGGAACTGGATTAATTAGCAGCTCACAGTTCAACCAAGAATCAGCAACATCAACTGATTGTAGTGGTGGTTATATCCTCTGCAGCAACGTTACACACCAATGTTTGGGGGTTTTGGTTTTCGATAAAGAGAAGGAACTGGTGGTGTTCGGTGATTCAAATTAGGTTGTTGCCGTCGATTCGTGGCAGTGTATAAGAAGATTAATCAAGGAAGGTTGTTGGTTTGTATGTGGCTGTGTATCGACTGAAATTACAGGCAACAGAAATGGTGGATTTTGGCTGGTGATTACATTGAACGATTATGAGAAGATGGTGGATTCCTGGAAAATGGGTTTGTTTCATTGGTTGGATTTGAACTGAAGTGCAGGTACAAACCTGGTGCTGCTGAACTTAGTGAATTTGGGGATGAATTGCAAGGTGCACTGAACTGAGCTGGTTTTGAGTTGAAGCTGCAGGTGCAAATGCAAGTGCAGTTGAGAACCAAGGAGTAGAGGTGGAGTTATTGGCTACGAGAAAGAAGGAAAGAAACTACCAGTCCGATCCAGGTTTTGTGCAATGGTTAACCAAGGCTCAAGGGATCAGTACAGGAGTTGATTTGCGGTCCTGGAAATACAATAAGTGCATAACCATCATTAGCTCACAACACGCATACAAACTGTTTGTAAAAATGCCTAAACTACACAGTTCTTGCCAACCTCAACGGAATCAGTTTGCTGCTCCAAGTATGATGAGTATTTTCCTTGGGTTAGGACATGGAGTCGAAGAAACAGAGGTTGGGTATGTATTGTTATAGATTTTGGGTCGATTTCGGCTTAAATTACAAGCGAGAAAACAGCAGGAAGGAGATTATCGACTATCTCTCCACGACTCCGGCCCACGGCCGGTTTGCCACCCAAGTCCGAACCACGACCAAGTTGTGCAGGCTTTGTATCTACGGGTCCAAGGAGTGCTTGCCAAGGACTTTGAAGCCACGAAGAGAGAACCTGGGTTGCTACTGCCATGTTAACGGAGGAGATGAAGAAGTGATTTAGAAGTCTGTTTGATTCAGGAATGTGGGTGCTTCAGATTTGAAACTGCAGGTGTTGGTGATGTAGCTGATAAGTGAGCAAGAAGTGTGTCCGCGAAGAACACAACAGATTTGTGATTCAGCTGGAGTTTGGATTAGCTGCAGCAACTGATGAAGCTCGAGGAGAGGTGCTGCTGGTCGATGGCTGTTTCAAGTCTCGGCATAAGTATTGACAGGGTTGTGCAGGATCGTGCATGGCGGTGGTTATGGCGGTTTATGGAGCGGTGCAAGCATTGAAGCGGGTGCTTGTGGTGGTATTGCGGTTGAGTGAAGTAATGGCTTGATGCGAGTTGCGGGTGTCTTTGAAATCTTGGTGTGGAGCCAAAGAATGTGATGTGTAGCAGATGCGAGAATTGCAGGGAATGAGCTACTGTATGTGAATAGGCAGTGATGAGTGAGTGTGCAGCTATAACTGGGAATGCACATGGCGCTGGTGGAGATACATGAGCAAGGTTATTGAATGGTTAGCTGCAGTTCGGTGAGGTTATGAAGTGTGGCTCGAGTATTGGAGAATTTGCAAAGATGAAGATATTTGAACTGAAATGCTATGAACTGTCAGGGCTCGATGTACTGGTGATGCCGTTGCCAGGGATTGGCAGTTATGAAGTGATTGTTGAATGGTTGCAGTGACAAGACTGAGATCACAGTGGTGTTAGTTGCGACTTAGTCTGGAATAGAGTCAGGGTGCAATGGATTACAATGAAGCTAGCACAGAAGCAATGGCAAGATGGGTATCGTGGAATTCTGAGACAAGAAATGATGGCTGAGCTGATGCATAATTGCAGGTGGAGCGGATGCCATGGTTCTGAGATGGGTGAGCTCAAACTGTGCAGGGAATGGTTGCATTGGTAGTGGCTCTGGAGATTTTTATAAGGGAAATGGCCTGGCAAGCCATTTGGTGACTGAGCTGAGCAGCCATCATGACTGGATGGAATTAGCTGATGCACAATGATTGTGCAGCACACTGTTTTGGCCTGTGCAATGGCCTGTCCCGGCCAATTTAACTCAACCAGTTGATCCTGACTCAATGACCTGACTCTCTGAATCGGTGTTGACCCGAGTTGACCCGAGCCGTCGACCCATTGGCCATTGACCGGCGGACTTTGCCGGTCCCGAGCTACTTTAAGCAACTATTCCGCGGGATTAAGCCATAATCCCAGTTTTCCGGCGACGATTTTTGGGACAGAATTTCTACACGGGTTTCTCTCATTTGTGGGCTTGGTGGACTTTTAACTAATGGACTTTGAAGACAAAACCTAATTTTGGAAGGAGTAGAGCTATAAAAGAGAATACTTTCTCAAAACACATATAATATCTTGACTATCTTTTGACAATCTATTATCTTGAATCTATTCTTTTTGCCTCTACTTTGTTTAGGTTTACACCATGAAGTCTTTTCTCTTTCTTCTTGTTATGAACTCCATGAATATGAGCTAGAGTTTTATTATTGGTTATGGAATAAGTTGGATTTCCAAATATGGGTTTTAATTCAATAAATTAGTTTTCTCTCATATTATCGTTTATGATTCACCATGAATATTGTTACATGATTTGAATGCTTGTTAGTCGAGTCACGAATCGATTGATTTTGCTTTCATCTTTATTGCTAGATTAGGGTTATTATACGCAAAAAGTGATAATTCCGGATTGCAAGTAGCATAAATATGATTATAGTTTGTAGTGATATATTCTTATGATCATATGTGAGTTATAACCTTTGTTAAATCGGATTAGTGCGCTTTCCACGTTCGATTGCTTTGATTGGCATGATTTCATAGAACTTAATGCATCTAGGGAATTAAACTTGATTAGTGCTTTTACACGTTAGGTTGTTCCTTTAGGTAGAATTCATATTCGCATCTTTTAATGTGTTTGTTGATGACATGAGGAGATTTGCGGGATATACTTGCGATCAAGGTATTCTAGGGCCTTTGATAAAAGTTGAGATTAAAATATCAATTCTAGTTATTGTGTTGAAAACATGTTTGTGAATGAAAACGAAATCCATGACCAATATCTTCTTATCCTTGATTTTATTTGTTTACCTTTATTGTTTGCTTTTATTTAGTTTTAATTTCCTAAAAATCACAAAACTACCGGTGTTATTTATAGGGAACCGAAACAATTTGACAACCTAGACCTCTCTGTGGGATCGATCCTTTCTTGCCCTTGCTTCATTATATATTTTGAGTAGTAAGAAAGTGTAATTTATTTTTGACGCTTACGACCGCGGTCAATTAGTTTGGCTTATGTAACCGAACTATGTATTTTGAAATTTGAATGACACTAATTTCAAGTAACGGCTATTTTTATAGCCGTTATACACCTCAGTGGTATAAATATGTGTCTCATAGTTAACATTTTGTCTCAAAATCTTCTAAAAATGATAGGTACTACTCCTAAATTTACTCTAGATGAAGATCTATCTCTTTGCAGAAACTACATACTATACTATCCAAAGAGGGGTGAAGAACGAAGAATGAATGGTATTATGAGTCAAAGTTATTGGGGGAAAATTCATGAGAAATTATGCTCCGACGCAACAAACCCTCATAACCGTGATCATATAGCTTTGTTCATTCGATTCGAAAAGATTAGACATAGAGTTGTGGAATTTATGGGTTTATTTCGTATTGTAAGGCGGTATCGACTTAGGGGTGAAGGATTCGCCTAAATCATTTTAACATCAAAAAATGAATGGCGAAGATGGAAGAGAAAGGATTTCAAATATGAATATCATTTCCACCTCCTTAAAGACTTTTTCATAACGCGTTTCGGATATTAAATGTTATGTAGCTTTAGTTTTAGTTCGGCAATGTCCTCTAATTTTATTTCCTAACCGAACTTAAGTCTTGATGTCTCACTGTTCGGTGATGTCATGTAATTAAGTTCCAATATGAAATATTTTTTTCCAAAATAATGATCTCTTATTCTTATGAAAATGTTCAAAGGCTCCCAAAAATAAGACCTAATTCCAAAAAACACAATCTTTGATTCTTATGTTGATGTTCAAAGCATACTTAATTTAATTAATGGTACATTTAATCATCCGCAAGGGAAATTGAACCTTCGTGTATGATGTTTTACGAATACTTCAAAGTTTTCCACATCTCCATGTTATGCTCGTACATAATGCACCAACCCAACATTGTGTCGGCGTTAAATCCATGCCAATAAGAGTTTCCGCATATCAGAGGCAGTGGACAATCGTCTTCTAACCGGAGGCCTATAAAATGGTTGTTGTTAACAAGAACAATCACCACTCCCCTACGTCTAAGTTGCTCGACACATATTTTTGTTTTCGGAGTGTATGTGAAACTAGCATCTTTTGAGAAATAGTGAACCACGCAATTGAATGCTTCGGCGATTAAGTGCCCACATATCGGCATGCCCATCCAATGATCCCTTGTGATTGGATCCCCCCCCGTGGAGACGCATTTGATACCTAAAAAACTGCACATTGAGACTAGCATCCCCATCGGACAACATTCTCTTGTAAAATTCCGGTTTCTACTTTAGATTCATCAACAACCTTTGCAGGACATAAGTTATTTGATTATCATTATACAACTCCGCACCTTGAGTGAAAGTCCCTAGTTGTTGTACGACAAATTTGAGGCTTGCACCTATTCATCACATTACACCATATATGGAACGTACAAAGCATATTATGTGCTAATGGGAAGACTCTCTCTATTCCGTTCATTAATGCTACATCGTTGTCCGTCACTATAACCGTGGGGATATCATCATCTCGGTATATGGCCTTCACTTATTGTAGCGCCCAAGTGTAACTTGGTTCTTGCTCATCTTCTAGAAAACAAAAAGCAACGGTAAACGGTGACTTCGTCGAGGTACGACCAACAATATTCAACAATGGCATCTCGTATTTGTTAGTCTTGTAAGTGCAATCCATTATAAGAACATGATGGAAGGATTGAGCCAATTGAACACTCTTCGGATGCGCAATAAAGAGATGCGTTATTTCATCTTCCGGACCTACCTTCTTTTGAACCACGTAGCCTTTCTCTTTAGCGCAAAAAAACAATTGTTGCATCACTTTTCTATCCTTCCATTCATTCCTTTTAATTGTCTCAATTGCATTGTAAATGGTCGTCAAAGATGATACATTATCCTTGTTATCATCCTTTAGTAAGCGAAGCATGTTAAGTGGTGAAATTCCCATTCTCCTAAATTTAGCTATTTTCTCCATTTCTTGAGGAGTGAGCCTTGCGGCCATTGCATGTCCTTCAAGATCATCCGGACGAGGATGGTTATGATGACCTGCCACCTTATCCATAAATAGAACCCATTCATTCTTTTTTTTGCACTTACTAAATACTAGCTTGAACGGGCATTTAATTTTCTTTGAGCACGCTGTGTTCTTCCTCGTCGTATTTCCTTTATACACATAACCCTTCCTCTTGTGACTAACATCGGGATCTCCACTTCTCTCATAAACCATTTCAAAACGAGTTTGGCTTTCTTTTCCATTCAAAACTAATACGCACATGGCTTTCTTGGCATGGTCTCTAGCCCAATTCTTCGCATTAATAGGTTTATCAAAAACCAAATCATTGACATAGTGATTAGATGTATCTTCAAACAGCATGCCAACCGGAGAAGGTTGATTATCCATTGGTATAGGTTGACATTCAATCTACAAGAAATGGAACAACATCAATTGCAATCAGAAATAAGTTCGGTTACATGATAATTTTATCGGGATAACCGAACTCAGAGTTCGGTTTGTCAAGCAAGTTGACAACTAACCGAACTTTACGTATAATAAATCAAAATTTATTGTACGTAAGTTCGGTTAGATAGTGGGTTGGTATGAAGTTTGCGAACCAATCGAACTTTATACACTAATGTGAAATCTTATTTTACATAAGTTCGGTTAGCTATTGGTTGCAAACTAACCGAACTTATGGACCCTAACGTTCGGTTACATGATAATTTTATCGGTATAACCGAACTTTACGTATACTAAATCAAATTTTAGTGCACGTACGTTCGGTTAGATAGTTGGTTGGTAAGAAGTTTGCGAACCAACCGAACTTTATACACTAATGTGCAATCTTATTTTACATAAAGTTCGGTTAGCTGTTGGTTGCAAACTAACCGAACTTATAGACCCTAAAGTTCGGTTACATTTCGGCCAAACCGAACATAACACTGTAATCCTATTTACAGAGTTCAGTAACCTGCGTGTTTAGAAAAACTAACCGAACTTCAAAAAACCTCCATTATTGGATAGTTCGGTAACCGGCGTGTTTAGAAAAAGTAACCGAACTACACTTTCAGATGAGTTCAGTTACATGTTCTTCACATAAGGTAACCGAACAAGCCCATATCTACTTAACAAATTCACATTTTTTTGAAAATTTGGACCAATTCAACCAACATTATCTAAGTTTAGAGCATACCTGGGCACCCAAATAGTCTTCCTCCGGTTGTGGTTGATAAAATCCATCGTTTTCACCATCTTGAGATTGGCTTTGGGGAAGAATACATTCACCATCTAAGAAATAATCCATATCCGGATCATTGTGAAGATTGACATATACTCTAGGAGAGGAAGGAGATGAAGGTTCAGATGAGCTATCATCAATTGAATCATCACTTGAATAGTCTAGTTTAGTGAACTCAATTTTTTTTTTATTTTCCATGTTTTTATTCTTCATCTTCTCTAACTTTTCTCTCTCAATAATTCTACTTCTTTTTAAAAAAATCAGATTTTTTAATCTCAAATCTTTATTCAAAATCATTTCACTAATCACACTAACTAATATTAACACTAACTAATCATTAACCAAAAATAATCAGAGGGTAATTTAGGTATTATCATAAATATCTAGATAAGGAGTGACCTAGATTTACTTCTAATATCTTACCCAAAATAAAAGAATGGTCCCAAAAAAAAGGCTGGTCCCAAAAAACGGTTCCCAAATAAGGACTCCAAGCCCAAATCCAAAATTATGCTCAACATCTTTAAACCTTGCGACTTGGTCAAACCCCGACTCTCATATTATATACGTCGAGGTCAGTACATGGAGTCTCTTCTGTAGAGTCATGGTGATTTGCTGCACAACCATAAATGTCGTCATCAAATAGATTGTAAAGTACAAGCAGAAATCTAAAGTCGAAATAAATCCCAAATAGAAGAGACTACCCGGGATGTGGTCATTACCAAGTTGCATAAGATTTCCACCACTTCAAAGCAAAAAGTGTTTTCGGTTGGTGCTTATCTTTATTTGCAGTCAGTTAGATTGTGAGAATGATGTCTTGATGGTACTGAAGATCGAACTTGACGAAGCCCAATTGAACCAAAATTTTCGTTTTGCTGAAAAGCATACCAAAAGTTTTTGCATGGTTGAAGAACATGAACACACTCTTAAATTGTTCCAAATCTTTATTTGCAGTCAGTTAGATTAATGAGAATGATGTCTTGATGGGATATCCGTTTATGAAGATCGAACTTGACGAAGTTAATATCCAATAGTGAACCAAAATTTTCGTTTTGCTGAAATTACTCTGTAGCCATTTGCATACCAAGTAAATATCGGGGAAATTAACGGAAATTATCCAAGTTTCGGAAATTATTAAGTTTTTGTATCATGCTTGAGAAGAACATGAACACACTTCTTATTATGGAATTTTTTTGTTCCAAAGGACAACGATGTTAATTTCAGCCCTATCCAAAGGACAACAATGTTAATTTCATAAGGTAAATAATAACAAGCAACATTAAAATACTGAAATCAAAGTCGTAAGCAAATGCCGTATTTGGCAAAGACTTGTTCTTTCGGTTGGCTTTGCGTAGGTATATATATATCACTGGACATGTCTTAATTCAAACTCCACTACGCTCATCTTCCATGTTATACCCTTGAACACATTAGAGTTAAGGGAGACTAAGCTTTCGACATAAGTAACTCTCTGATTGTTGAAAAGACATCATCCTAATAACATCACCAGTATACAAAGTTCTAAATAAAGATGCAAATCTTTTAGTTTGTGCTTTTGGATCAAGTAATATAAAAATTCGCAATCCGTCTCAATCAAAATATCACCATTTTCAAAAGACCAGATTGGTTTCCCATGATAATATTTAGTACCATAATCTTCTCGTGTGAATCGTTTAGTCCAAGAGTCGCTCACACCATAATCCTGCATCACCCATATATGAAAGCAACTAAGCGCACCAAACGATGAAAGTTCAGCTGGCATAGTGGTAGTAAAAACTAACGCAAGACAGCCTCCCAGTACTCCCAAACTTATACGCTGGCTGCAGGAGCGGATCTATACAGGGACTCAAAAGTCCAAAAAAATATTACATTTTGAAGTGTAATTGTGTTTGAACCATTTTTTGGGACCAGCCTTTTTTTGGGGGACCATTCTTTTATTTTGGGTAAGATATTAGAAGTAAATCTAGGTCACCCCTTATCTAGATATTTATTATAATATCTAAATTACCCTTTGATTATTTTTGGGTAATGATTAGTTAGCGGATTAGTGAAATGTTTTTGAATAAAGATTTGAGATTAAAAAATCAGATTTTTTAAAAAGAAGTAGAATTATTGAGAGAGTAAAGTTAGAGAAGATGAAGAAGAAAAGCATGGAAAATAATTTTTTTTTTTTGAGTTCACTAAGCTAGACTATTCAAGTGATGATTCAATTGATGATAGCTCATCTGAATCTTCATCTCCTTCCTCTCCTAGAGTATATATCAATCTTCACAATGATCCGGTTAAGTAGATTTGGGCTTGTTCGGTTACCTTGTGTGAAGAACATGTAACCGAACTCATTTGAAAGTGTAGTTCGATTACTTTTTCTAAACACGCAGGTTACCGAACTCTCCAATAATGGAGATTTTTTGAAGTTCGGTTAACGACATGTTACCGAACTTTGTAAATAGGATTACAGTGTTATGTTCGGTTTGGCCGAAATGTAATCGAACTTTAGGGTTTATAAGTTCGGTTAGTTCGCAACCAATAGCTAACCGAACTTACGTAAAATAAGATTTCACATTAGTGTATAAAGTTCGGTTGGTTCGCAAACTTCATACCAACCAACTATCTAACCGAACTTACGTACAATAAAATTTGACTTAGTATACGTAAAGTTCGGTTAGTTGTCAACTTGCTTTACAAACCGAACACAGAGTTCGGTTATCCCGATAAAATTATCATGTAACCGAACTCCACATGTATGCAATTAGCCAAGGTTGTAATATGGGTAGAGTTCGGTTACTAGATACTTTTAAAAAATTTTGCGAACCAACCGAACGTGGGAAAAATAGTACAGTTCGGTTACATTTTAATTTTTTTTTTTTTTTTTTTTTTTTGTTTTGGTAATATAGGTAGAGTTCGGTTACTTGACAGTTTAAATTTTTTTTTGGGAACCAACCGAACAGAGTTGTAAAAGTTCGGTTAAATGAAAACTCAATATAGTAGGCAAAATAGCACAGTTCGGTTACATTGGAATTTTTTTTTTTTCTTTTTTTGTAATATTGGTAGAGTTCGGTTACAAAATAGTTTTCAAAATTTTTGCGAACAAACCGAACTCGCAGTTCGGTAACCTAATTTTAAATCCTATGGAACCGGACTGTTCTTCGTGTTCTTCATTTCAGGAAGTTTGGTTAAGAAACTAGGGTTTTTGTGAAACGCGTTCTAACCGAACATGGCACTGTAACTTCCAAATGAACCCTATTTTGATGATTTTTATTCAATTAAACTAATCAAAATCAAATTAAAAAAGTATGGTTTTGTTGGAAAATACCTGCGAATCGGTCCCATGGCGAGAATCGGGCTTCTTACTGCGTCTATTATATTGGATTATGGATTCACTTGGTTGTTCCACTTCTTTATGAATCTGAAAATCACTTGGCTGATTTGCTAGATTAATGGGGGACCTGTTCCTAGGAGTCGGTTGGTTTTCTTTCGACGAACCATTCTTATACTCGACTGATTAATCGACGATGAAAATTTTATGAAGAGAAGAAGAGGAGAAATGATTTTTTTGTTACAAATTAGGTTTAGATTCTTTTGTTTTTGTTTTAGATTAAGTTAGGATTAATTTTAATCAGGGGTAGTTATTAGATTAGGGTCGGTTATTAGATTAGGGTTAATTTTAATTAGGGTAAGGATCAAATTAGTGATCTTATGATTTTAGGACATCCCTTAACATTGTAGGGTAGGTGGCCTAATAAGACTATGGTCCCCCGAAAAAACCATGGTCCCTAAAAAACGGTTCTTGTGTTTGGTTATAACAAATCAAGCCCAAATATTAGGCTTAAGCCAGCCCAAGTCAAACCAGTTTGTTTTCAAGCCACCCAACGTTCATTTTCTGGTTCCGCCACTGGTTGGCTGTCCAAAGGTTGCTCTGGAAGTGGAAACTCCGTGAGTGACTCATTGCTTATATCAAAAGAAACTATGGCGGTTTCTCGTGTTCTGGTGACAGATAACCAATGAAGAGCTCCATTAAAAAGCAAACCAGAATTCTCAAATTTTCCACGAGGACATGTATAACTATGAGGACATGTATAAGGATATCGTTCATTTGGAATAGTTTTCCTTTTCCAGGAATTTGTTCCTAAAGTATATACCTCAGCTTCGTAGAAACCAATTCTTACCAACTTATAGTCTTCAATCTGAGGATCATAACCAAACCCATATCCAAACTCATACTCATCATGGCAATGCTGATTTCGCACTACTTTATATTCTCTGGTTAATGGGTTCCAAAGACAAATAGTAATCAGTGATTCCTTTGTCAAAAATCCTAGACAAATCAAGCCATTGCTTGAACCCAAAATTTGATAGCTATCATTGACTTCCTTATCATATTCGAAAAGGAAATATCTTCTGACAACCGCTTCTCTAGGTGCAGAAGGCATCAACTTTGTAGATAACGCCTCTGGTGATATTGAAGCATAATCTACAGAGAAAAGCCCTTGGAACCCCTCATTCTTCCATCGATTACAACCTTTAAATAAAAGAATAGGATTTTTGTTGTTTTGGATGGTATGTTTGAGATGAGACTTAATAAATCTAGGACTACCAAGTAGAGAATTTAATGACTTGCATGTACACCTACTGATTCCTATGGTATTCACAGGTAACTTCTTAAAGATATCAACTCCAATGTCTTCAGGAAGTCTTCACTGATATGCAGCCTGGCCTGCAGCTACAAATATTTTTGGTATCAATGCTCGCCCTACCCATGAATGAACTTCACTCCAGTATACTGTTAAGCTTCACTTTATAAATTCATATTTTAACTTCAAAAAGAGAAAACTCCAGGGCTTCACTAAGTAATGGACCACTAAAAGGAAAACATGATAGAAGCTTATTTGCACAGGAATAGCAAAAAATGTGAATACTTATCACATTCTCATTTAGTAATATGACTTTATACAATGTGACTTAACTGTTATCTACAAAAAATAAATTGTATCTCGTAGTAACTAACAAATATGCAGAGTTCCACCATTTACGCAAAGTACTCATAGATTCTTTTCTTCTTCCCTTGGACTTCAGAAATTCCTTGAACGTAATCTTCATGATTTATCTATTAATAACAAAGAAATGAAAGTATAAAACTTCAGGCCTCTATAAAAAAAACTAACAAATAGTAACAACATATGAGAAAATAGTAACGAGAAGAACTACCTCAATAGCATCTCGGCGTATAGCTTGCATTCCTGCCTCCACACAAACAAACTTCAGCTGGGCACCATTAAAGCCATCTGTTGAACGAGCCAATTCCTCAAAGTTCACATCAGCTTTGTTATTCATAAACCTTGAATGAATCTGCAATGGCAATACTTTTCTTAACATACAATAACAAGGCACAAGCAAACATAACAAAGCTGATGTTAAAAGTTTTATTCACTAAATTACTTGTCTACGAAAATATCCAGTTAAAGAAGAAAATTTACAAAAGTTGCTCACCTGCAAAATTCTGGCTCTTGCCTTCTCATTTGGATAAGGGAGCTCGATTTTTCGATCCAACCTACCCGATCTCATCAATGCAGGATCCAGAACGTCAACACGGTTCGTTGACGCAATCACCTGTGAGCATTAAGAGTAAAAAGCTTGAATTCCAAATTCTAACGCTTAACCATGCAGGAGACAAGAATGTTAAACACATCTGTGACTTCGTTGACAACAGCCACGCTTGGTCCCTCTTAAATGAAATAAGACATAAACTTTACAGTTGGTTCTAAGCGGATGATAAAAAATAAAAAACTCAAATTGTAAAATTGTGATTATCGACCTTTATTCGGTCATCGCTGCGAAAACCATCTAGTTGACTAAGAAATTCCAGCATAGTTCGCTGCACCTCCCCTTCTCCACAAGCTTCACTGCACAAGCACAAACATAGGGGAAGGTACAGATTCAGAGAGCATCACCATAATGAATCACATAGCATATTGTAGACTAAGAAATCTTCCAAAATCAGTGTAAGGTACAAACATGAACATGCATTAACTACCTATTAAAACGCTTGGTTCCAAATGCATCAACTTCGTCTACAAAGATGATGCATGGAGCAATCTCTTTAGCAAGCTTAAACACATCCCGAACAATTTTTGCACCTTCGCCCATATATTTCTAAACAATCCCATGTGAAGTTGTAATCAGAAAATGCATTAAATGATAAGATTGTATGGATTCAGACAAATCTGCCGCATTGCTATTAGAAGAGAGAATTTGAAGAATAAAATTACCTGTACCAATATAGGGCCTGCTAGCCTTATGAAAGCCGCATTAGTTCTCGCTGCACATGCACGAGCTAGCAATGTTTTACCAGTACCAGGTGGTCCATACAAGAGCACCCCTTTGGGTTGACTAATCCCCAACTTCTTAAACCTTTGCAAGTGAGTGAAAGGCAACACTACTGCGTCACACAATTCTCGAATCTGCCAAAGGTATAAAAAGTGTTCAAACAAAACAGTAGTATAGTAGACAGTAAAAGGCCTGAAATGCATACAGATATGGGTTTCCGACTAAGCAATACACAGAGATTCAATACCTGGTGTTCAAGACCACCAACATCACTAAATTCGACTGTTGGTTCACATTCCATAACCATATGCTCTACACGAGAGTCATACTCAGGGGGAAGCTTCTCCACTATGAGAAGCTTCTCTCTACTGACACCGACAAGATCACCAGGATTCAGTTCATCGTAATCGACAAGTCCTGGAACAGGGGGGACTAAGACAGACTACACAGAACAATCAAACAAACAATAAGCAAAAAGAATCAAATTTCACAACATACAGAAACTACCAATTGAAACCATATACCTCTCGAGTGGATGTCTTGACAACAACATGCTTCTTGTTCACAAGGATATCACTTCCCTCACTCTCATCCTGTTCCAATTCTAAAACCTACGATCCAGAAAAACATATACAATGAAAAACCTAACCCCTCAAAGAAAAAACCTTAATTCACAAAAAAAAAGCTAAAATCACAACAACAAAAAAATTTTTACCCCATGTTTGATTAGAATAACTGGTGAACCTTAAACCCTAAAAAATGTTGGGGGATTTCAGATGATTTATTCACCTTCATTGGAAAACTCGCTTTGTATAATGGGAACAGTTCTAAACCCTAAAATCTATACTACCCTAATTAAGCAGAATGAGCGAAGAAGATGATGAAGAAGAAGAAATGGCTATACAGAACCAAAAATCCCCATTCTTGGTAGTTATATCATATTCACCATCAAAACCCCCTAAAATATACCATTAATAACATGTAACCCCAAAGTTTTCATTATCTTGAATATTTAAACCCTAAGAAAAACCCCTCAAGATTACGTAGAATGGCAGAAAAACCCCAAATGACAAAATCCAAAAAAATAACATGCACATTGCCACAAGAAGTGTACAAACGATATTAAATTGATAAATGTGCAACATCTGAGAGTTCTTACCTCAACGACAACAGCCGTAATGAGAGGATACAGAGAATCTGTGAGTATTTCTTTGTTGCTTCTGATCATTTCTTCAAGTTCAGTAATTTGGTTGTTGATGCTTCTTATTTCTCCCTTTAAAACACAATAGATAAATTACAACTTTGGAAGTAAATAAATTATGAATACACAAGAAAAGATTATCTATTGATCCGTAATACCACAACAAAAGATTATGATCAAGATTTCTTACATATAACGGGCGATTGAGTTCGTTTAAAGCTAAATCAGCTTCGATTATCTCGGCATGGGTCATTCCTTCAATAATGTCATCAGAATTCTCCATCTTTAATTTCAATGCAGATGAGTTGAGTATTTCTTGGAGCGATCAAGATTCTTCGAGCGATCAAGAAAAGGGAACAACAGGAATGTTTTTTGATGGGGAGCAATGAGGGTGGTACACGTATGGTTGTTTATATGTTGGAAGCCTCAGAATTTTGGCGGGTTTAATTAACGAGTGTGGGCAAGCTTTAGTCAAAAGCAGTCCAAAACGAAATCAACTCAGTCAACGATATCAATGACAACTTTTACACGAACCGAATTTCCCTTCTAGTTTTTTCTTAATCCACCTCACTCGTACACTCTTATAACCCACTCTCGATGGAGGCCTAATTTGACATGATTTTAAAGGCTAATACCAGTCTTACTGGGGGATACTATTCGGTCGATCCAATGGCCGAGAACGCTTCAGATCATTTTGTCTTATATGGAATGGTATCCCTTTAGTAGGACTGGAATGAGCCCTTATAAATCATTTAATTTGGTATTGGTTTAAACGGAACATTTGGTAGAGCATACAACGCTAAAGAGCCAATATGGTGATCCGGAAGAAAAATTAGAAGGCTAAAGAGTACTAGTAAGTAGTGAGTCTTCTTCTTGATGATGTTCAAATGTTTAATGAAATAATTTGCAACGGAAATTAAAAAGATAAAACTACAATATTGAAATAAATTTGGTTTTTGAAGTGTATTTTTTGTGATACTTTTTAGGCTTCTGAAAATTTGACTTTTAGTCCATCATATTATTTTAGCGCGTTTAGACTTTTACACCTCGTTTGGCTGGAAGAATTGGATTCCTAGGAATACAATTATGGGGTAATCTCATTCTTGGAATTGAATTTCAAGGAATAGAATTCAAATCCAATAAATTAACATTTGGTTGAAGTAATTCAATTACTTTTGTTTTTACCTTGGAATCCAATTCCATTGCACTATTAGATCAACAACGGAAATCTATCATTTTGGAGGGAATAAGATTCCTACGAATCCAAATTCTTAATTACATAGAGTTGATTTGTATTGTTTGGTTTAAAGGATTGGCCACATTCCCTCGGAATTGGATTACCATGAATTCTAATGTGGAAATAGATTTAGTTAAATCAATACCAAGCAAAATTTGAGTTAAATCAAAATATGACAGTTTTGAGCAAGCTATCCAAATTCCTAAATTAACAAAAATCTGTAACCATTACAAGACTATGGGACATCTAGTTAGATAATGCAGATCAAAAAGAGATGAAATTGATCAAAAGGATTTAACTCGAGAAGTTTTTGTGGAGAAACCAAAGAAACAATGTAGACCTAAGGTGACGCCACAAAACAGTAGGGATTTTGATTATTATTTTTTTGTTCTCATGAAAAATAAGTAGAGAAAATTATAGAACACATTATGAAAGTTTTCTTAGGGATAATGAAATGGTAGATGCTATAATTTCTCCTATCTTGCATCAGAGTGAAAATTCTTCTGGGAGATTCCATATTTTACAAGACAAAAATGAAGAGTTCAATGGTGAATATAATTCTCATAAAGAGTTTCCAACACTTCCAGTTGATAAACTTCTCAAAATTCTGCTTCCTCAATTGTTGATGTGGTTAATGTACAACCTCTTATATCTAGTTTGGTGTACAAATGGAAGATAAGAATATGATAGGAGATCATGTGATTTCAAATAAGGGAGGTACAGATTCTTCAGGTAATGGAGATACAAATAAAATCAAGTCAAAAACAGGTAAATCTGTTAGTATCATAACTACTATCTAGAAAGCAAGCTGCAAATCTAACTGCAAGTATAAGTAAAAATGGGCAAGGAAAGAGAATTTCTAATACTTCTCAAACCTCTTCTTCTAAATGAATGTCATATATTTGAATGTCAGAGGCCTGGAAAGATCTAAGGCCAAAGACAAACTAAAAAGTATAGTAAATTTTTTTTGTCCTTCTTTAGTTATTTTAGTTGAACCAAAAGTTTGGGCTACTTCAGTTTTTATCAAAAAGTTAAAGTTACCTAGAATACATTATAGTCTTATTCATAATTCTGGTGAAACAAATAAAGGGATCATTTAGATTTTGTGGTGTGCTTCAATAAATCCTCCTACAATAATTTCCAATACAAAACAATCAATAACAGTGGAAGTGGGTGGTGTTGTAATTATTGGTGTTCATGGTACTTCTCTGAAAGTAAATAGAAGGGGCCTATGCTAGGAGTTGATGGATGAATAAACTTTGGCTTGTGATTGGGTATTTTAACACAATAATAAGTCTAGATGAGAAAATTGGTGGTCTCAAATCTATGAGAATATCAATGATGGAATTTACATATTTTCTGAATAATTGTGGTCTCATTCAAGCACCAAAAACTGGTCTTGAATTTTCTTGGTGTAACAATAGAGTTGGGGAAAAAAGAGAGGATAGTTTGCAATCTTGATAGAGTTTTTTTGAATGATAAATGGCTTGATGTTTATCCAAATTGGGGATTCAAAGTAGGAGCAAGAGGAGTTTCAGATCATGGGGAAAATGATGATATTCCAAAACCAAAGAATATGTCTTTTAGAGCTTTGAAAGTGTGGAGAAATCATTCCGAGTTCCTTCGGAAAATAAAAGAATCATGTAATATAGAAATAATGGGGAATCCTGCATTTACATTTATGTGCAAATTAAAACAGTTGAAGAAGGATATTCAAATATGGAACTAGAATGCTTTGAAGACATAACAAAAAAGTTAAAGCAAGCAGAAGAAAATGTGATGCAAGCAGCATTAATTTCATATAGAAATTTTGAGGATAAGAATCTTATGAACAACCTAGTGGATGCATGAGGGGTTCAAGAAGTTCTTGTAGAGCAACAAAAACAGATTATCCAGTAGAAATCAAGAGTAAAATGTCTAAAAGAATGGGCCTCTAATTCTAAATTCTTTCATATAAACCTTAAAGTAAGAAAAGTTAAAAATGCAATTGTGGAATTGGAGAATACAAAATTGCAGATATTTTAGTAAAACACTATTGGGAGAAATTTAAAATCCTAGAAGTACAATTTGCTCCAAATATTTTGCAAGACATTCCAAAGGTAGTAAGTGAAGAGGAAAACCAAATGTTGGATGAGATGAAAAAATTAAAAGAGATGTTTTTGAACTAGATCCAGATAGTGCACCTGGACCAGATGGGTTTGTTGGTTGTTTTTATATATTTGCTTGGGAAGTTATTAGTGAGGATCTAACAAAAGCTATTCAATATTGTTGGAGAGGTGGAAAAAGAAGGTCTTAACGCTAATTTTCTATTATTACTTCCTAAAGTTAAGAATACAAAAAAGAGCAAGTCAATTTGGACTAATTGGTCTGATGAACTTTAGTTTCAAAGTGTGTACAAAGATAATTACTACAATATTTAGCAGTATAATACTGAAAGTTATCTCTCCTCAAAAAGGTGCATTTATTAAAGGAAGAAATATCCAAGAGCAGATACTCCTTGCTTCAGAATTAGTGAATGAACTTGAAGTCAAAAGAATAGGTAGGAACATGGGACTAAAATTGGATATAATTGAAGCATGTAACTCATTAAGTTGGGAATTTATGTTTCAAGTTATGAGGAGTTTTGGTTTTCCGAAAAAGGAATTCATTGGTTACATACTTTGCTTAAATCAGATTGAATATAAGTGCTTCTAAATGGTGGTCCTGTTGGGTATTTTCAAGTGGGAAAAGGATTGAGACAAGGAGATCCCTTGTCGTCATTAATTTTTGTCATAGCTAAAGATATTTTGAGCAGAACTTTGTCAAGAATGGCGCAAAAGAAAAAATTGCTTCCAACGGTGACAAAAAATGGAGTTCAACCTTCTCACATATTTTTGCAGATGAAATCTTCTTATTATGTAATGGTGACAAGAGGAATGTCAAGAAACTAATAAAGATTCTTAATGAGTATCATACTTCATCAGGTCAAGTTATCAGTCTTGAAAAAATCAAATGTTTCATTGGAGGGACAAGTGAGAAAAGAATATATCATCTTGCAGAAGAATATAACATGCCACTATCATCTTTTCCTGATAAATATTTAGGTGTGATTTTAAATCATGGGTGTGTCAAATAAATTCATGTCTGGAGTTGTGTAGAGCAGATGCAGGAAAGTCTTGCAGGATAGAAACGTAAACTCTTATCATTTCAAGAAATATTAATTTTGGTTAAACATATCTTACGTAGCATCCTTATCTACAATATGTCAGTGCACAAATGGCCCAAAATGGTTTTGAAAGAGTGTAATTAAGGAACTTCTTATGGTCAGGTGATCCTTCTGCAAGAAAATTTATAACACTGAAATGGGATTTGGTGTGTTCTCCAATAGAAGAAGGAGGTATGGGATTGAGATGCTTGGAGATAATAAATAAGGTTCTGCTTATGAAACTTTATTGGAAAACCCAAAATGGAAAAGAGGAATGGGCTAGATATTTTCAAAAAAAAAAAAAAATTTAACAAAAAAGGTGAGTATAAAGGTTCTTATATAAAATCTTTTATTTGGCCATGATTGAAATGGGTAGCAGAAGAGATGAATGATCACTCTAGATGGATGGTGGGAGATGGTTCCATGATTTCAGTGTGGAAGGATAAATGGAGTAAGGATGGAGCTCTTATGGATTGTATCCAGAAAATGAATATATGTTGCAATTCCCTGATATGAAAGTGGTTGATATTTTGTTATATGGAGAATGGGTAATACCATATGAACTTTTAGAATGATAGAGATAAATGAGCTTCCTGTGGTGAAAAATGAAGTAGATAAAATAATATGGTGTGGTACAATCACTTGTGTTTTTTCAGTAGCATCTGCGGTTGAATGCATAAGGAAAGATTATCCTAAAAATGGACTAAACAGGTGTGGAACACTTCAGTACATCCTAGTGTTTCAAGTAATGTTTGGAAACTAGTTAGGGGTGTTTGTGCTACAGATGGGAAAATGAAAAGAAAAAAAAATCGATTTAGCTTCAAGATGTTATTTCTGCAAAAAAAACAACGGAAGAATCTCTGGATCAGCTATTGTGGCAATTGTGATTATAGTGAAATCATATGGAAATGGTTGGGTGATATGTTCTGCTTTGTAAATCCAAAGTCCTTTGAGGAATTTTTTAACTTTGCAAAGAACAAGAGTCCTGCAGTTAAAAAATTATGGAGGAATGCATCTTTCATCACAGTCAGGGAACTTTAGTTTCAAAGAAATAGATGTGTGTTTAAAGATGATAATCTCAATGAGAACATTTTAAAATCAAGAATCCTAAATTTCACAGCAGAATATGATGTGAGAATGAAAGCTCTAATGTGGAATACTGCCTATGATTTTCAGACTAAAAAAAAAATAAAATTGGTCTAAAATGCAGAAAAATCAAAGCTGCAAGAATTTAAGAAGTTTTCTTTTACCTACCAAAAAGAAATCAAATCCTTCTCTGTTTTGATGGAGTTTCAAGGGGAAATCCAGGTGATTCTGGTTATGGATTCATTGCCAGAAATGAGGAAGGAATATGTGTGGTTTCCATTACAGGAGGATTGGGAGTTGCAACAAATTACTATGCAAAATTAATGACTATTTTGTTTGCAGATAAGTGGGATATTAGAAATGGATTTATGCAACTGACTTCAGGTCAGACTCAAAAAGATTGAGGCATTCAACTCTTCTCAAGTTCTCAGGTTTGCATACACTAGATGGAGGAGAATTTGTGAAACCGTAAATGAATGGAGTTTTGTGTATAGCTATATAGAAGTCAACTTCTCTTCTGATACTCTCGCAAAAAAAAAAGGAGTGAGTTTAGCAAAAGGAGTGCAAATTATTTATAACAACAAATTAGACTTCTTAGTAAGTATAGAAAATGAATATCATGAATATTATAGATTTAGTTAGAGCATTTATGGACTTCTCTGTAAGTCTGTGTCCAATTTTTTTCTTTTTCTGATCAAATTTTGATCATCCTTTTTTTTGTTATTCTTGTTGATTTTTGAGTATTAATAAAGTTCTTATTATTGAGCAAAAACGTAGTGATTCAGATCTATTAATTCATAAGACCTAAAACTCTTGAGCAAAAATGAACCAATTTGAGATAGTTTTGAACCATGTTCTGAATTATTATTTTTTCTCATTTTAGAACCATTTATGTTTCCGAAGTACTTATGACACTATCATATCCCCTAAACTCCTTGGTATTTTTATGAAGCCTATTCTCAGGAATCTTTATGTCTTATTAGTCCTCCACCTGTTATATGCTTTATCTAAGTAGTCTTTCATAACCTGGTCTCTTTCAGTTTTTTGATATTCTGAGTGCTAAGATATTAATACATTTTTAGGGTCTTTCGGATTATGGTTTCCCGATGTTTCCTTTCTCTTATCCATATTATACTCTGACTCTGATAATTCCTTATCTCGGATCCTGGTAGTCTATTTGATAAATTTATGATACATTCGATCTCTTGAAATCAATATCGTTGGATCCCTTGATTTATCTTGTCAAGCAGTTTCTTTCCTTTTCAGATTTAGCATATAGAAAATTAGCATCAACTAAGATTACCAAAATAATTAACTTAACTAGGAAATACTAAACACAACACAGTCAAATAGAATTAACCTTAAAAATAATTAGATTATTCCCCCTTTAAAAAGAAGAAGCAATACTAATCTTATACTCCCTCCGTCCCCAATATATAGGCGGAGTTTTCAATTTTTGTAGTCCTATTAGATAGGCGGAATACCAATTCCAAGATAGGTTTTTCTTATATATGCCCTTATTTATTGTACATTGATAATTATGTTGGGAGTGAGACAAAGGTTAAAACAGGAAAGTAGATGGATATTTAGGAAATCAAGATAAATTATTAATCTAAGAGATTTTGCAAAATCCGCCTATATAATAGGGACGGAGGGAGTATCAACACCAAGAAAAACTAATAAGTAAATTTAAACATGCAATTAGCAAATCTAGAAACTGTAAAACAAACTGACTAAAAATGTCTTAAACTTCTACTTCTGTACCCATAGACCTCGATCTCTGCCTCTTCATAGTGACCCTTTCCCCTCTTCCGAAGATATTTAGTCTCCTTCAGCCTGACATAAGTGTAAACAAATCCCGGAGGCATCTCATTCCTGAAAATTGGTACATCTATGGGTCCTGAATTCTCTAGCTTAGCACAGATTCTTGCCTTAGTCCCCTCATTTAATTTCTTTTTTTCTTCTTAATTTATGTTGTAATAGGCAAATAATTTTACCTGCTTAGGCCTATTCCTATGCACATGCCAAAAAATGATGTTTGGCATACCAGGTGGCATGGCAAACGAGTTGTGCCACTATGGAAAACCACTGAGCGACAGAGTTTCTAGCGGTTGATAGTATGAATAACACCAGCGATAGAGTGTTTATCACTGGCGTTATTCATAATATCGACCGATATTAACTCTAGCGCCAACGGCTAGTCCTTTATCGCTATAAATAGGTAATTTTCAAACTCAAATGTTTACCCCAAAAATTTTTACACAAAAAATTTCTCTATTCTCTTTTTCCTAATCTAAATTTCTCTATTTCTCTCTTTCTAAATCTATTTTATTTTTTTGAAATTTCCCAAATGTCACAATTTCAAACCCAACTTGATTCGGCAACACAACTTGATTTTTCCGGAGTAGTGCTTGAAGGTGCCGTTAAGAAGATATGTGATAAGTATAAAGAATTAAGTAAGAAGCAATGAAGTCTCCAAGTTTTGGATATCAACAAAGTCAAAACCGCAACTAAGAAAAGGCAAAGAAAAGTTCAAGGCAAGGAAAATCAAGACAAAACAAATTTGAAGCCAAAGAAGAAGATAAACAAAGGAGAAACCGTTCATGAGCGCATTGATTGGAAATTTGGTGAAATGAAGAAGATTAACAAGATGAAGAACATTGTCCCAAATTTTTATTTTTAAAGTATATATTTCAAATATTATTTTCTAGTTTTATGTCTTGTAAAAAATGACTATTTAATGATTATATCGAAGTTCAATGAATTTGAAACTTTGGCGAGTAATGTTGAAAATTAAGCTTAATTCTATTCTTAATCCGATCTTACTTAGACAATTTTTAAATTAAAACATAAGAACTTAAACTAATACTTAGACAATCGAGAAATTTTCAAATTTAAAACCTAATACTTAAGTGGACAATCGAGAAATTAAAACATAAATATTGGACAATATTTGGGCAAATATTTTAAAATGTCGAAACAATTTTAAAATTGGAAGTTTTTTGGGTAGATGCGACGATATTCCGCATGACACCTTTGTTGAAATTCCATCATGGTTTCACTATTCCTCAAAGTTGGACCTTCTTGATGAAGTAAAGAAACAAACCTAGAAACTTCCTTACTGATTGTACTGAAGCGTTGAATCAACTCTGAAACATCACGATTGTTGAGATTCATTGTCTGTTCTTGAAATTTCGCAAAAATCATTTGCCATAATGTTTCGTGATGTAATGCATTTCCGATTGCAGTATCCTCAGTAGAAGAAATATAATTCCTGCAAATATATTCATCTTCTGCAACAGTGAATTTTGGTCTCCGCCTTATTCAACTTATCCTATTTTGACTTCTCCTATTTTCATTTCTCAATCTAATTTGCCTTCTCCTAATTTCATTATCCACATAGGAACGATCAACAACTCTTCGATTTGCGTCAGCTTGTTGGATTCTTCGAAATCAAGAACGCTCATATTATCATCCATACTCTCTGAGGAATTGGAATTGGAAGAGTGATGAAAAGAATTGGAGATTGAGAAATTCTAGAGAGGTTTAGAAATTCTGGTGTGAATTGAAATGAGATTGAAATTAGGTACTTATAGGGGGGAAATAGTAGCCGTTGGATGAAGATCTGATAAGCGATAATCATAGAAACGAGCGATAGCTTGACTATCGCTGGCGTTATAAAGACCAACGAGCGCTATTTTGACCATCGAGCGACCGAGACTCTATCGCTCGCTGGAAACTCTGTCGTGTATGCCAATATGCCAGGAATAACATATTGGCATATGAGTTTGGCATACCCATAGTTAGTGGGTGCATATATGCCAAAAATCAATATTTGGCATATGCATAGGAATAGGCCTTAGGGTGTAAAAAATCTTCACATAGCATATAGGACATAAGCAGTATTGTATTCGACGCAATTTCCCCCCTTTGCATCTCATAACCTTAGTCGATGAAATAATAAAATCTTCTGGAACTCTTGAGTGACCGCATGCTGTTACAAAATTTTAATTTGTTTCTAAACTGCTCAAATTTATCAGCCTCTTAATTTTCTTAAGTCGGTTAAACTCTCTGTTACATCCTTTTATATTAGTTTTTCTATCTCATTTATTTCCCCACATATTCCCGCTCAATTCAATTTGTTGTTTAATTCTTTGAGTAACTCGATACATGATAAGTCTTTTCACTCCCCTCAACCTTTTCTTCGCGTCTTAGGTTTAGTGGCATCATTTTAGACACTAACCATCTATTTCATCTGTTACACGAATTTGCAAAAGCAATTAAATTTATTAGCATAGGGTTAGAATTTTTTATTTTTTTTGCTAGACTAAAGCCGGACCCAAGCCTCTACCTAAATCCAGCCAGTTGGACTGGTCCAATTGCCATACTCAAACCTCGTGAAACCCCTCTATATAACTAAAGTTAAATATAAAAATTATTGTTTTTACTGTGGGGATTGAACCCTGACTTTCTCCTTACTAGAGTTAATGGGATACCACTGAGCTATATGCCCTTGGACCCGAGTTAGAATTGTATTTGTACTCATCCAACTCGTCTACTTTTTTTCCTAGCAAAATACGTTCTTTAACTTATTGTATCCATATTTAATTAATTAATCAAACTCAATCTGTCTGGATCAACAAGTTGGAATGTCTGATTCTAGTTTTTTTTTTTTTTTTTTGAAGCATGGAATAGATTAATAGAATTAGGCAGCAATTACACGAGGGTATGTGATACCCAAGGAGTCATCCATTACAATTTTATTAATGCATGGTGGGATTGTATGATCCCAAAATAAAGTTTTAAGGTTCTCCAGTTGGCTGTTGTCCGCCGCTAGATTGGCCAGTCTATCCGCCGCCTGATTGCCTTCCCTGTAGTTGTGCTTGACGGTGCAGTAGGGGATCTGTCTCATGATTTGTTTGGTTTCAGATATCATTCCTGAGATGTACCAAGGAGGATTGTCGTCTGAGGTTAAGAATCGAAGCAAGTTTTCCGAATCAGTTTCAAATTGAACCTTTGGCCAACTTCGTTCTTTTGCCGTCCTGCTCGCTATGAGCATTGCCCATGATTCCATTGTGTGGCGGTGGTGATTCCTAGTGGTTGTGCCACGGCTACCAAGGTGTTAGCAGAAGCATCCCTACAAATAAAACCTGCTCCAGCTATTCCTGGGTGTCCTCGCGCTGCTCCATCTGTGTTGATCTTGATACAGTCTAGATCAGGTTTAACCCACCCTATGAAGATTGTTGTAGACGTTCGTGTTGTATTTCTTGGGTTTGCAAGAGCTGTTATTTCAGGTACTACATGAGGGAGGTTCTCCTGCGCCCAAGAGAATTCTTGTTGTAGACTGATAGCCATCTGGGTGATGTTACCTGGATTTGGTTTCCTTTGTCGATAAATATAGTCATTCCTAGCTATCCATAATGACCAGAAAAGGAAACAGAAGGCTGTTTTGACAGAGTGATGAGTTTTCGATTGTAGAATTTGTGTGATGGTCATCTGGGGGTTTGGAAAGTTTAGAAGATTTTGGGGGGTGTTTGAATGAATAGGGAGTCTTGTGAGGAGGATGTTCCATGCGTCCACTGCCACTTGACAGTGGAGGAGAATATGACCAGCAGATTCCGTATTGGAGTTGCATTGTGGACAAATGTTGGTATCGGTAAGGTGGATGTGATTTAGAATGGTGAAGGTCGGGAGGCCTTCGTTGATTGCTTTCCACAAGAAAAGTTGTAATTTTGGAGGACATGGGAGTGTCCAAAGAAACTTGGTTGGTGGTAAGGGGTTTAGGTGGGAATGATCCGATAAGCTGGTTAAACACTGATATCCAGATGATGTGGTGTACTTTCCAGATTTGGTGTAAGGCCGGATGATTCTATCAGATGGGTTATTTTGGGGTAGGTGGATATTTACGATTTGTTGGATTATATGGGGTGGCAAGAGGTTTAGTTGATCATGATTCCAGGTATGAGTGAAAGGATCAATGAGATCAGCGTCTGTCTGGATTGGGTAGCAGCTCGCCGGGTCCAGAGAATTAACGAACTGTGGGATCCAGTTTTCTTGAATAGGGGTTGTTAATCCATCTCCGATTTTGTAGAAAAGATGATGTTTAATTGTGGGAATGAGGGATGCTAATTGCCTCCATTGGGGACTGATTGAAGATGGGTTAGCTGGAGTTCCTGAAAACAGGGGTTGTTGTTTAAGATATTTTTCGTTACAAAGGCTAGAATAGATTGAATCCTGTTTTTCATGGATGTTCCAGACCCGTTTCATGAGTAACGCTTTATTATGATTGCTACTTCTTCGAATTCCTAGCCCGCCTTCTGCTTTGGTCCTAGTCATCTTATCATAACCCAGTGGGTGAAGCTTTTTGATTGAGGAGTCATGTCCCCAAAAAAAAATTTCGGGTGATGCGATCTATTTTCTTATTCACATTGACAGGTAGAAGTTGTGCTTGCATGATGTGGTTTGATGTAGGGGTTAGGGAAGATTTTATTAGAGCTAATCTTCCCGAAGGTGTTAGGCATTTCGTCATCCAGCCCCTTGCCTTGCGTGCCAACCTATTTAGCAGAGGTTCAAAAATGTGACGAGAGGATCTTCCATGTTTAAATTGGATTCCTAGGTAGATCGGGGGTGTCGAGGTGGTGGGCATATCGAAAGCTTGATGAAGGTCAAGTAATTGTTGTTGGTTGAGCTTTGGATGATGGATGATTGTGGATTTAGAAGAATTAATGTGTTGGCCTCGCCGATACGCCTGTATGCTTGGAGAAGGTGCTTGAGTTGATTCGTTCCTTCCGTTGTAGCCTTATACGTGATGAGGAGATCGTTCGCATACATAAGATGGAGAATTGATGGAGCTTTTTGTGAAATGCGTAGTCCCTTCACAGCTTTGTTGGCCTCAAGGTTTCCCAAGTTTGTTGAGAGAATTTCCGCACAAATATAAACACATATGAGGAAAGTGGATCCCCTTGTCTTATTCCTCTAGTTGGAGTGATATATCCATGTGGCGTGCCGTTGATGTTGATTGAGTATGTAACCGTAGATATACAAAGCATGATGTATTCTACGAAAGTTGGCGGGAAACCTAATTTGGTAAAGGCTTTTCTAATGAAACCCAAATCTAGACTATCATAGGCTTTCTGAATATCTAATTTAAGTGCTATTTTGGGATCTTTAGTGTTGGTTGAAGTTTTAATATGATGAAAGAGCTCCCCAGCAATTGCTATGTTATCTTGGATAGATCTTTGGGGTACAAAAGCACTTTGGTAAGGGCTTATTAAAAAAGGGAGCAAGGGGCGTAAGCGGTTGACTAGGATTTTTGAAATGATTTTGTAGGTCACATTACAGAGTCCTATAGGCCTGAATTGTGATGGTTTGGATGGGTTGTCTATTTTGGGGATTAAAGTTAGGTTTGTATGGTTCATGAGTGGGTGGATATTGAAGGAGTTAAAGAAACTATGTACCATCTCTATTAATTGTATGTGGGTTGTTTCCCAAAAAACTTTGAAAAACTTACTAGTGTAACCGTCTGGACCTGGAGCACTTTCAGAGTTAATGGAAAATAATGCTCGTTTGATCTATGTAGGAGCTACTTCTTTCGTCAGCGAGGCGCATTGGCTTGGTGTTAACCTTGGTGTTATTAATGCAAATAGGCTTTCATCTATCATTGTACTTGGAGCCGTATATTGATCGGTGAAGTGATCGAGCATTAGTTCAACCACGGCATCTTTGTCTGTAACCCAATTGTTTTGATGATCTTGAAGTTGCTGGATGTTATTGCAACTTCGGTGGATTGTTGCTTTGGTGTGGAAGAATGTGGTGTTACGATCACCCGATTGCAGCCATTGAATTCTTGATCTTTGTCGCCAATAAGTTGCGTGGCAGTCAAGTAACGTCATGCGTAGTTCTCTGAGCTATTTTTCACGGAGTTGCCAATATGTCAAATCATTGCCAGTATGCATGGCGCATTGATGTTGTGCCATTTTGATTTGCGCCGTTGATTTCTTGATCATAGTGGGGAGGTGGCCAAAAGTTTCCTGGTTCCATTCTGTAAAGATTTCACTTGTTGAAATGAGCTTGAGTTGTAAATTCAGTGTGGGTTCGGAATCATGAAGCCTGGTCCACGCCAAATTATCCACTTGTTGTAGTTGTGGGTGGGTGAGCCATAAGTGCTCAAACTTATAGTTTTTGCTTCCCCCGCTACCAATTGCTTTTGTTTGGAGTAGAATTGGGGCATGGTCTGAGGCTATTCTCGGAAGGTGCGTAACTCCTGCATGTGGTTTGGACGTTCGCCACTGTTGAGTTGCCATAGCTCTATCAAGTCGTTCCAGGATGTTATCTTGTCCTTGCTGATTATTCATCCAGGTGAACGGATCGCCTCGGAATCCCAGATCTAAGAGTCCCATTTGATCAATTAAGTTGAGAAACGGTTGGGTCTGTGCATATGTTACCTGTCTGCCTCCTTTTTTCTCTGATTGATTCATTACTTCATTGAAATCGCCAATGAGGACCCATGGGACATTGATATTAGAAAAAATTGATGGGAAGTCGTGCCAGAAATCGCTTCTTGCAACTGGGTGTGGGGGGGCATAGATACCCGTGCACATCCAAGGCTGTTCGGGTGCCGGAGGAGTAATAAGTACGTGTATATAACTCTGGCAATGGAAGATGATTTGCACATCGTAGTTATCCTTCCACATTAAGCATAATCCTCCCTTCCTACCAATTTTAGGGACTGAGAAATGATTCTGGAATTGAAGCGATTGTGCGACAAAATTCATATGATTGTTGGTAGCTAGTGTTTCGGATAAAAAAACAAAAGATGGTTTGTATAGTGATATTAAGCTTCGAAGATGTTGTATTGTGTTTTGCTGATTGAGCCCTTGACAATTCCATGCCAGAATGCTCATCTTGATAACCCAACAAAGTTACAGTAGTAGGTATAAAGTAATATAATGGACTCCAACAATTAAAATTTTACACGTATAAACTTTCCGGTATAAGATGTAACTTAAAAAATATTACAATGTTTTAGACGGGAACAAGCTAAATAATACAGAGAAAGCTTTAATGAAAATGAGACAATTTTGAAATGATCAAAGTATATTTAGTGGACTTACCTGGGGGTTATTAAGATCAGAGGAGCATGGGTTTTGGACAGACGGAATTGATTCTTCATATTCGGTACACACAAAATAGGCGCTAAGGAGGCTTGAGAAAGACCAATTTGTACAAGTAAACTAAGACAGCAAAAAGTTTTGAGAAACAGTTCAACTTAAATTAACACACGAGAAGATTAGACCCAAAAGAAAACTGAACATCACATAAAAAAACCTTAAGCTATAAGTCGAAAAGAATTAAGAGATACTTAAAAGAATTCACAGATTGTTATATATATCCACGACAAGGAGAACATTAAAATGCTAGAACTAATATCAAAACCAATACAAATTATCAAGTTCACTAAACTACACAGGGTCAAAAGAACATCAAATTAACTAAACTATACAGGGCCAAAACAAAACAGAAGGTCAAAAGACAAGATTAATGAAAAACAGGGGAAATAAATAGGATTCCAAGCAGGATAAAACTAGGGATTGGTTGTCTAAACTAGATTTTCCAACAAACTGCATAATACTAAGCAGAAATCAATCACAATTTCACAGGAATTACATCATCATAGATAATAAAAAGTAACCCGCAAACTCTGTTTTAATGACAAACAATCCTTTACTGGATTTTCAAACCAATTACATAACATTAAGCTGAAGATTGTCACCACAATTTCAGGAGAAATTACACATCTTTAGATCAGCACCACAATTTCGGAAGAAATTACACATCTTTAGATCACCACCACAATTTCGGAAGAAATTACATATCTTTAGATCATCACCACAATTTCAGGAGAATTGCATAGCTCAAATTCATCCATACCAAACTTAAGAAAATTCATACTATCCATTTCTGAAATGAAACAAAAAAAGGGAAGATGGAAGCAAATTCCTAATTGTATCTCAATAGTATACCAATTAAGAGATAAAAATAAGAAGAATCGTCATATTTTAATTAGGAGCATCAAAAACCAATTAATTCAGATAAATCAAGAGAACCCTTGCTTGGAACGCTGGAGTGAACATAAGTTCACTTAAAAAGCACGGCCAAAAACCACAATACTCTAAGCATGCAGTCACAAATTAACAATCCATAGAACAATAGAAAAACACATAGGAAGAGAAATCCGATAAATCTTTGTTCTGCAAACCCAATTGAGAATCCCTAAATCCGAATTGAATACCTACCAAACAGAGATATCCTAAATTGTTTTTTTTTTCTCCGTAAATTGCTAACCCTAGGTTTTAACCCCAAAGAAAATTACCAAAAAAAAAATAGAGGAAAACCTAATCAAACATTTCAGGATCATGATTGAACAGAGGATCTTGATAATAAACAAGTAGTTATTCCCAAAACCTAGTATCGCCAATACCTCACCAGAGTCGATCCAAAATCCAGACCTCGTATTACCAAACCACACTTTAACATATTTAAAATAAGCCTTATTATTTGCAGATTAGAGAACTCTATGTTTACTTTTGAGCTTGAGTGCTACCTTTCTTCCGCGGGAGTGCTTTATCTGCCTAGTTATGACATCATTTGTGGTTTGTTTTTAAATTGGAAAGATAAAAGGATAAAAAACAAAAACACAAAGATGAGGGATACTTTTTTTTGGTAAACTGAAAATTTTATTAATTAAAAGGTTGCTGGCACAGAGAGTGCCTTTGTAAAACAGACTTAATCCATGGAGAGAAATCCATGTATTCTTCTAGAATGAGTTTATCTCTTGTAACTCGCTTTGAAATCAGATAGCGACATTATTGTAATCTACATGAGTGATTGTACAAAATTTAAAAGAAGTTATTAAACTTTTAATACTCCTAATGAGATGATAATTTTCCCATTTGAATTGTAAAGTATCAGATGTTATGGACTGCACGACAATTTCCGCATCAGCTTTGAGATGGATCTCTTGAATGTTTTGCTCCTTAATCCAACTTGGAGCTTCCAGCACTTCCATGCATTCCCATGCCTCTGTATCAATTACTCCGTCTGCATAGGATCCTTTGACTGCATATTGAGTACCTGAAATGGAAAAAAATATCATACCAGTGCCTATAGAGTTAGTCAGGTGATCAATGAAACATCAACATAAACTGAAGCTAATTCTGGTGGACAGTTATCAAATACTAAGACTAGGAATATCAACTTGTGGAGCTTGAGCAGATAAAGAGAAATTTTGCAAATGAAATCTGATACGAGTAACAGTTGAAATTTGATTCAGTATTTTGTCTTGGAAGATGTGTTCACATCTTTCCTTCCATATAATCTAACATCCAACCATTACAGTCATTCTCCAATGATGTTGATCTTCAAGTCCAGCAATACTTGAAGATGTAAACCAAGTTATTATCCAGTATTTAATGCTGTTAAAATTTGCTGCCACTTGATCAATATTAATATTGAGTCCCCTCCTGACGACTCTTGCAAATCTGCAGGTGAGAAGAAGGTGAAAAAGGGATTCCTCAGAAGAATCACATATGCTGCGGTGTGATTCTATGCTGCTATTAAAGTGAGCAATTTTATCTCCTGTTTGAACTGCATCTTTGAGACACTTCCATAAGAAAAGCTTGACCCTATGCGGAACTTTCATTTTCCAAAGAAAATTCCAGACTTCTCTAGGCACACTGTTGGTAGAAATTTGTTGAGTGACTCTAGGTTCCATGAGTTTATTGTAGGCGCTCTTGACAGTGAAAAGACCATCCTTAGTATGTCTCCATCGAATTATATCTTCTTAAGTAGGGTTAATATTCATTCTGGAAATATGAATAACCACTTCAGAGTTAAAAATCTCATGCATCAGATTGGTATTCCAAGAAGAAGTATTGGGAATCATCAGTTCCCTCACAAATGTGTGGTTCAGATGACTAGTAGATATAGGAACAAGAACCACATCTAGATTAATGATCCATTTTTCAACCCATATTTTTGTTTTCCTCCCATTATTTACTTGCATGCATACACTTTGTTGAAGAATTTTGAGTCCAACTTCAACACCCCTATATATCCAAGAAGTACAACTTTTTTTTGACTGATATGAAGAAAATCTTCATTCTTGTAATATTTGACCTTTAAGATTCTAGCACAGAGAAGTTCAGAATTATTGCAGATTCTCCATGCCATCTTAGTGAGGAGGGCATGATTCAAAACTTCAAGATCTCTGAATGCAAGGCCTCCAAATTCCTTAGGAATGGATAAATCTTGCCAAGCCACATGATTGTTGCCCCTATTATTTTTATAACCCCAGAAGAATTTCCTCTACTTTGTATCCAATTTTTTGATGAGCTTTTTAAGAATCTTGAAAGAACTCAATTTAGTACATAGGAACATCATTAAGCACAACTTTAACCATAGTACCTCTTCCAGCTTGACACATAGTACTTCCTTGCCAGGTATATAACCTTCTTTCAAAAGCATTGTTAACTTCAACAAAAGAGTTAACTTTTGATCTTCGTACAAGAAGAGGAGAACCAAGGTACTTTTCATTTTCACTCATATTTTTAACACCTAGAATGTGACTAAGAGTATCACGGGTGGAATGATCCAAATTATTACTGAATAAAATAGAGGATTTGCCAAAATTAATGACCTGACCGGATTGTAAACTAAAATCTTGAAAAACTTATAAGAGATTAGTCACACTGGTTAAATTAGCATGAGTGAAAACAAGGCAATCATCTGCAAAAAGTAAATGATTGATAGGATGAGCACCTCTAGCTGCTTTGATACCTGGTATTTCCTTAGCCAATTGAGCACAAGAGAGTTCTTGACAACCATTTCATGGATAAGATAAATAAGTATGGATACAATGGATCACCTTGTGAAAAGAAGAGGGTACCCAAATGTTAGAGCATAGCTCGGTTGAACCCACCAAGCGTTGGTATGTCAAGTTTGGTTGTCATATTTTAGTGAATCAAAACTCATTTAAATAGTCGCTTGATTATGTACTAGAGTCAACTTCGTATAGGTTAGCTTGAAACTATTAGGATAATGAGACTTTACAAGTATTGCGAAGACTTGAAGATGTGAAGAAGCAAGGAGCTACAACGACAACAATCATCCTTCTACTTGAGGTTAGTGATATTTGACTTGAATTGTTTCATTCCCTAACGTATCTTTCAAGTCTTGCATATTGAAAACAAAATCATGAAGCATATTTGAACTCTAGATAGACATAGTATTAAGGAATACAATACGAGGTTTATTTCTTAACCATTAAACTTTGTAGATAAGACATCGCCATAATAATTTGAATGTTATTGTGATTATGTATGGGTATGAGGTGAGGATTTCATCCTAGGGAACAATGTTTTACATGTGTTCTAAGGAAGTAAGTTCATAAACTTGTTTGTGAATCGAAAAGGAAATCGCCAAAGCGTTATTGGGATTGTAATTCATTGCATATCTTGTGAACATCCAATATGTGTGATTTAGTATAACCGTTCATAACTTGTTGTGTTCTTGGTAAAACTATTCACAAAGGCCTGACTTATGTATTGGTATAACTTTTATTAGTAAAACCGATCTTAAGTAATCACCTGAGATGGTATGATCGGGTTTGTGATTTTATGTCTGACCAAATATGGGAAAGGGGAACCGATCCTAGTAAGAGGTTCAGTACATCACAAAGGGGAACCGATCCTTATATGAGGTGTAACAAGGTTTATAGCAGAAAGGGGAACCGATCTTATGGACATGTGCAACACGTTTTTAGGCAAAGGGGAACCGATCCTACTGACATGTGCAACACATATAAGTTAGATACCATATATATGTGGGGAACCGATCCTAGTACCCAGTCAACCGAATTTTGGAAAGCTGGTGTGACTATGCACAGTATGCACATGGAAGGTAGAACCAAAACTTATTTTGGTAGAACCGTTAAACCCATGATTTGTGATTGAATGTTATTTGATCTATCGCATAGTTCTTGAAAGTCAGATGAACCAATTCTAAACTTGTTTGGAAGTGTGGCAAATCGGTTTCAAGGTTATAAGTGTGAAAGAGAACTTACAAAGTTAAGATGTCGACATACTTTGAACACGTGATGTGAATGTTTATTATTTAATTGTTCAAAGTTATTCCTTAATAGCTAAGGGAAGAGAATCCCAGGATCGAAACATAAATAAGTTAAGAATCTTTTAATTAAGATTATTAACTTCATTTTTAGGAAAATAAGAATTAGTAATGTGCATTTACTAATTAGAGATTTTCTGAGATAATTCGATCATTATTTTTGGACAGAGCATTTCCAGGAATTATGGAAACCGAATTTGTGCTTTAATGAATATCTTGAGAATATTTTTGGTTTTGGAAATTCCTTGGTGTCCAAACTTCCTTGTCTATAAATACTTGAAGTTTGCCTTTTTAGCAAACTAATCCTTCGTGACAGCAAACTTCCTCGGTTGTGTTGTTACTGGTGTAGCCGCCTATCGGAGATGAGAGTAACCTAATTAGGCGAAATCTTTTACGGTCGCTCAGTTTAAAGTCTTCTTTGGGATTGAGAAGCTCTATGAGTACCGTTGGTGGGAAACTAGATAATTGCGGTTTATCTTGTGATTCGATTGATTTGATTGACTAATGGTGGTTGAACTTTGATTGCACCTAGTTTGTTTATGCTTGAGAATCTTTTCTTCTGATATAAGATTCACTCAAACTAGATCGAAGTTTCGACAGGGATATTTAGACTGTTGTTAGTGCTAAAGACGATCTTGTGATAATCTATTGTTAACAGACTCCGTTCTGTGCGTGATTGATCACAAGAGATTCAAGTTGTTGTGTGCAGGTGTTTATTGAAGATCTAACAAGATTTGAACACAAAGAAGATATTGAAGATTTCTGATTTGGGGTTCATAATCTTTGGTGTGCACAATACTTGTTTCGGTATAAGAGGATCCAACTATAATCAGTTTATCCTTGTGGTAGATTGGATTGATTAGTTATGTAGATCGGTATCAATACAATTCTTTGTGATTAAAAGTATTGATTGCAAAATATTAACAATTACTTCGGTAGTTGAGTATAAGATAGATCTAAGAACCTGACGAAGGAGTTTATGTTAAGATAAACAGAAGAGCCTTTGTCGAACTTACATCACTTGGTTGAAGAGAGTTGATACCAAACATATTTGTTGTTCCTTTACTGTTTGGAATACGAACCAAAGGAATTGTTCCAAGTACGTGACTTATTCATAGGTCGGAGGCGTGGGAATACAGACGGAACTAGGTGAACTATAGGTTTAGTTTCTTGGTATCAACTATACGAAGTTAGGTTTAATTTTGTGTAGCGGCTTAATCCTGAGAGTATTCAATTTTGGACAAGTTCCCGGGGTTTTTCTGCATTTGCGGTTTCCTTGTTAACAAAATCTTTCTGTGTCATTTACTTTATATTTCCGCATTATAATTGTTTTATTATAATTAAAGTAAATTACACAAACGTTAATTCCTATTTACTTGATAAGCAATCATATTGTGTTTGGTTAAGTCCGAACCTTTTTATCAAGTAAACATACTTCGTTGTTGTATTGTCTCGATCTCGTATCCATAGACGATCACACGAAGTGTGAACCGATTAGTTGCATTGTCTCGACTCAGTCCATAGACAATCACTTTCGGAGAAAGGACTTATAGGTAGGAAAAGTTTTAGCTTGAGGTGTATTTGGGTACCCTCGCCTTTTCACCAAATATACCTCAATCTAAAACTTTTCCACCTATAAGTCCCACTACACCAAAATTTTCGGATTAGTAACAGAACTAAGCGGTTACTAAAACGGGTTGTAACGGCCGTCGCCTGTTTCCAAAGTGGGTGTTACATTTTTTCGTAACGGCTGCATTGCCGTTACGAATTCTTGGTTGTAACGACGTCGAATAAACTGAGGTCAGGCGTTATTTAAAATGACACGTGGTAATGTACTCGGGCCGTTACGAATTTTTTGTAACAACGTGGTCGTAACATCCTCAAACCGTTACTACGTGGCAAGTTGAAACAGTTGCTAGTCGTTACAATTTTTTTGTAACATAAAAAAATTTACTGCCAGTCAACCTTGGCTAATTTTGACCAGTCAAGGCCGATTTGGCGCTTCATTTTTCACGGAAATAATCCGTAATTCTAAATTCAATACCAAAGATACATTCATCATCCACACTCAACAACAATTTCTTCAATCTATTCATATCACATTCATTCAATCCATATCAAATTTATATTACAAAAGAACTGAACAGATAGAAATTACAAAAGAACTGAAATTTCTCTAAGTACCAAACTTTTTTTTTTTTTGTTAAGTAACAAATTTCTAAGGGAATACATGGAAGGTTCCAAATTTCTAAGGGAACACATAGAAACTTACTAACTGCTTACAAAACTTGAATACATGGAACTTACAAATCTTAGCTGCTTTGTTCTCCACCCTTTCTGATGAAATAGAGTATCATTCAAATAATCGCAACTAAGCTTTATATCCTTTGTAGGCTTTCTTTGTTGAAAGCTTGGGCATTAGAGAACTCGATGTAGGCAATCCTGTAAAATACAAAAATACGACTCAGCACCTAGAGGAAATGAGTTGGTACCTAAGACAATTCAAAAAAGAGAACAAAGTTACGTCCAACTGGTGCCAAGGATTTCAAATTATATCAGTTACAAAAACTCTATGAAAAACAGTCCACAAACACTTTCTTAGCCAAACCAACAAGTTCACAATCATGGTTATCCATGGTAGAGGACATCATTGCCTACACAAGCCTCTACTAGAACCACATGCTCAAGGAATCTCAACAAACTAGTTCAATTATTCTATATTCAACTTCCATGTTTTACAAATAAAATGCATACCTATATGTAATGCAATAGTCCACTACGTTGTTCTCTGTTTCCCTAGATTATAACTAGCGAAAAAAAAGCCTGATCACTTGCAACTATAAATAATTATTACAAGTGTGGATTCTCATCTATAAAGCCACCCAACCTCACAATGCACATTTAGAAATTCACCATAACTATCTAGCTCAAAGCCTAATAAAGGTAACGCAATTAAAATTAACAACACAGTGACAACCATTACCTGGGCACGAACGAAACCACTAAGGGTAAAAATGGAGAAATTTCCAGTATAGATACCGCTGTCATCAATATGACCAATGTTAAGCTGAACTGAAGCATGGTCTTTTGCGGTAATAATTCTATTTATAGCAGAACTGCAAAACCATCAGAGCAAATAGGGAACTCTTCTCATTAACCTGAAAGAAATTAAACACAATGTTAGTGCTTTGGGTTCATTTAACGAGTCTATAGCACAAAATTTACTAATTTGGTAAAGAGCTTACATGGCCTACCAAGTCTAGAGAATCCAAATTACTGGAGTTAGCATCATTTCATAATTGGGGAATACATGGAAACTTCCTAATCACATTACTTACATCACTATAAGTTCATTCCTATGTCCTAAGGGAATACAAATTCTATGTAGTACAAAGATCATGAACATATTCTGTAACTAAGAAATTGTATACCTAATAATAGCTATAACTTCACGCGACAACACTTCCACACCTAATTACTTCCTGCAAACAATGATAACTTACATTAGAAAGTCTTCAAAGAAGTGTGAACGTGCACAATGGAAAGGAAAAAACCATGGAATACAAGGCACTGAATACAACTGAAAACATGATAATAACATATGGCTCATGTGGAAATTCAACTCTTACATGTATATTTTCAGAAACTCTTAAGGAATCTATTTCACTCAAAACTAACTGAACTAAAAATTACATGTCTATTTTCAGAAACTCTTAAGGAATCTATTTCACTTAAACTAACTGAACTAAAAATTATTTAAGTAGGTTTCTCTGATACAAAACTGCATGTGTTATGCAACACATAAGGTCAGAAAACTTTAACTCCTAGAAAATACATAAAAAACAGTACCAATAGAATAAGAAGACAATGGCAGTGTAACAGTGTCGAAGGAAATGATGACAGACATTTAAAATGGCAAGACCACCATAAAGTTTAAGATAGCCTCTCCTGCACCTTATGTTTATCATATAATCAGGACTGCCCATTTCAACTCCATCTCTTATCTGTTCACATCGTTCCTCGATAGATTTTCTTGTCACCAGCCCCGCAAGAGATACAGTATCATCCTTAGATATTGTCACTTATACTCAATACATATATTAAATATCAACAAAAAACAAAACACTAGGTGAATATAGAAGTACTGAAACAACTCAAAAAATAACTAGATAGTTCTACAGCAGAAGTAGCATATGCAAATTAGGATAACCGGAGAAGGCAACCTACCATTTCTCCTGATTTAGGTAGGAGACCTTTCCACTTAGGAATGGCGTGCACACGCTCTACACATGCAGCATTTGTTCCAGTAATGTCCCGCGGATTTACAGAATATGGGCGTCAAAGTAGATTGCATGAGCTTCACTGTCCTGAATACAAACCCAAGAAGCTTAATTAGACATGATAAAATTAACTTTAAAAAGTATTAAAAGAGCAGAATTGATCAAAATATAACATGACATTACCTGGAAGCAAACGAAAAGATCTCCAACCTCAACTGTTCCACATTCGGAAGGCTTGATATGGATAAAACGCTCGCGAACTGCCTTCTATGCATTCACCCATTCATCCTACTCAGCACCAAATTTAGCAAAGAGTACTCATACTTCCTTCAGAGAAACATAATTCAAAAATATCATGTACCCAAATATATACCCAAAGATATCATTGTAACTTACTAACAAAAAAGAACCATAAAAGTGGCATGACTGACAACACAAAAAACAAAGATACTTCAGACTAGAGTATTACTAATCTATTCGACAACGATTAAATCCTACAACAGACACAATCAACATACTATAAATGTGAATGATTGCGTTCCTCACAATCAACTCCAGGCCTTGTTTGCAAGGCTTAGCATTCATCGCCACTCGAACAAGAAATGTATTATTTTACATCCTCCAAACATTTTTACAAGTAATTAACATAGAGCATATAAACCAATAGCAGTTAATACAACATTTTAGTAAACAGAAATGCGAAGTTATGTCAATGACTATAAGTAAATCCGAGGGAGAATAATTACCAAACCCTTTTTTATTTCTTGTTGTATTAATTCTCTAACGGGACGATAAGCTGCAGTCATACACAGGTTCTGTCCAAAAGTTGTTGCTCATGTTAGTCAAAGTCACAAATGATTAAGACATCAAGTTATGTACACAACTAAGCAAAATACAAACCTTAAGATCACTTCCAGTGTATCCTTCTGTCATTGTTGCGAGATCCTTAAAATCTAGTCCTTCTTCAACCTTCTCTTTTGATAGAAGAGTTTTCAATATCATTTCTCTGTTCCTTACTGATGGCAAACCAACCATAATTCTGTTTCATGTCAACAAGAGTTGAGAATCATTAAGGGCTCACACGATAAGTTATTCATCCGAATATGAGCAAAGTGGATCCAAAATAAACATGTGTTTGAGGGTGAAAACCGTTTCTGCTGATTTTGGTAATTTTGAGTGTATGTGGGTGAGAAACGAATCTAAACCCTAAATAATGTACTGCACGGGAGTACTTTTGATTCGAGAGATCAATTTGTACAATCCTGGCCTAAACCAAGAAATGGTCGTTCCAGGCTTGCTACGGTCACAAAGTGAAGGAGAAGGGTTGGTCTTAGGGAGGGAAGCGAAGAAAGTGTTGAGACCAGAATGTTTGATTCTGGAAGTGTGGGAGTTTTGTGACTTGTATCAGAAAGTTGAACCGGCTAGCTGGATGAAAAAGCTATCAGATAATTTCTGGATGTTGTATTGTTCTCCTGACCAAAACTTCATGTTTGGTGGAAATCGGTGTGACCTATTTATACAAGTCATAGTGAAACGTACCCTGGTCTCGTAGGAAGTGGAAATGATTGAGTGGTGGAAGAAAAGAGTAACGTGTAACTGTTAGATGATGAGTGCCAAATAGTGCATATTTATACACCTTTTTATTGGCATTTTACTCATCTTTTGCGCTTAGAAATCAGATATTATCCCAGATTCTGTGTTTTCTCTGTTTTCAAGAATAAATATTTGTATTAATTAATTTTGTGTTTTTAGGTAATAAATAAAGCTTGGAGAAACTGAGGAGCCCAAAAGAGCGAAGAATTAGAGACGAGCATCTATGGAGCAGAAAGCCAAACCCGCGCGATGCGATTGCAACCTAACAAGTAGCAACTCATCTACTAGACATGGGCTTGAGCTAGACCCGACCCGCGACCCGGATCCGAGCCCATCCAACCCGAACCGTTGAGATCACACTGGCTACATCCTACGGTCGCGCCTCCACGCGCATCGAAGTTCGCTGCTCGTGCAACACCAAATCGTCCCAACTCTACCTCGGCCCGTTCGGATCTTACTCCGCTACATCCGACGCTCGCTCCGACCTTCACATCAAATCCCGATGCACCCGCTTCACATCACACCACCTATATAAGCCCTATCACCAAAACCTAACCCTATTCTCTTCTCCTCCCCATACCTCTTCACCCGACAGAGCGCAGCTTCCGCTCTTCCGCCACCTCCTTCCCTCTCTCGACAGAGCCGCCCTCACCACCTCCATCATCACCATCTCCCGCCATGGCCCGCAACAACCACTCCCGCAACAGCCGCTCCATCTTCGCCACCTCTAGTTTTAGTTATCCCTTGCCTAGCCTCTCTCAACAACTCTAGAGGCTATGAAAGAGATAAATGGAACTAGGGTTAGGTTCCGTGTAAGCAATCAATTAATGGAGTCGAGACGATTGAGTAGAGCCATCACTCGATTCGAGAGACGTGGGTGAGAGATTATTGAATTTAATTTCTATTTTAAAGTAAATTTAGGGTTTGATATTTTGGGGGATTATGCATGTATAAATAGAAGGTGTAATTGGATGTTTGAGGGCATGCCTGGGCTAGCCAGTGCTTCACTTAGGGTTAATTTGTAGTGTAATTGCTATTTCAATGTTCTAATTTAGTTAACCAGGGTGTTTGATGAAACCCCTGTTTCTATTGTCAAGCATGTTTATTTTCAGTTGTGTCTTTGCTGAGTATAAGATGATTAGGATTACTAGTTAGCTGATGAACCTTGTTAGCCTGTGATGAGCTATAATGTAAGAAGATAGTTCATACTAGGGGATAATTAGTTAAAATTGGTTAATGAACATCCAATATAGACCTTCATAAGAAGGCACAAGAACATAACTCAAAATATATAGTCTGGGCATGAGATTAGGGATGGATTCATCACCCTGATGCTTCCAATTTGTTACATTTTATTTCTCGTCCTTAGTTCAGAGTCACTTCAACCATTTTCGATCGCTTCGACAACCTTATAATTGTGTTACTCCTCTAGGAATTCGAGTTAAGCATAGCCATTTGATCATCTTAAGCACCACAAGTCCTTGTGGGATCGACCCGTACTTGCCGCGTCTCCGATAGACGCCGTGCACTTGCGGTTATCACCGTAGGCCATAATTTATACACATTCCGAGGCCTACCAAGTTTTTGGCGCGCCATTGCGGGGACTTGGCGTGTGCTGAGTCAATCCATTGCTTGCTTTTACTGAGTTCACTCACCCTGTACATATTCTCTCTGCATTATTTCTTTTAGCCCTGCATTGTAGTGTATATTGTAGCTGTAACTTAGTATCCTTGCATTTGTGTTCTCCTGCATTGTAACTTAGTTTAACTCAGCTGAAATTTTGCTTTTTCTGCATCTTCTATTACATTTTGTTTTAACACTTGCATCATTACCCTGTCTTAGAATAACTTAGTTGTAGTTAGCTCCATCTCGCATACTCATATATCACCCCGTAAAAAACCCAGGTCCATCATCTCGCATATCACATTGTGCAAACTTTGGAACTTTGCGGTGTTATACTTTCTTGCTTCTTCACTTGTATCATTTCTAGAAACCGATTGCTTTCTCGAGAAGACAGTGCAGTGCTTCTTTGTGCTTTTGGTGCGAAAGTGAGTGGTATAACACTCGGAGAGAAAGCACGATTAACACTTTGGAGAGAAAGCACGCTTGACACTTTGGAGAGAAAATCGGCGCATAAGGTGCAACCGAGCAAGCCTGCGACTCGTAAGGTACCGAGCTCGTTGTGCCGCAGACTTTCTTTGTGCTGCTGCTGCTGAGCAACCAAAGAAAGGAAGGCAAGGAGCACAGACCTTGAGTTTAGTCAGTAATTGAACCTTGTATTAACATGTGAATAAGGTAAGCTTACCAAATGCGATACTTTGTGAGTTTGTGTAGCATTGAATGTTTGAATGTTGATGATAATGAGACCTTGTAAGGCTGCCACTGAGCATAACTCTTTATCAGCCCCCGTAGCTATATTTCTAAACTTTGAAAAGCTCGCCATTTAAACTCCGCTAACCCGGTGCATGCTAAACCGTGCTTAAGAATTTGTATGAGCCATCTAGCCAAGTGTCTCGCCAAGTGTTAATCGACCCTGTTGAGCCAAAGGCCTCGAGCATAACCTTGACCTTGTGCTCCATCTTTAATCTATGCTTGCATCATGCACTAGCCACCATGCTAGGTCACCATCCCTGGTTGTCTGTGATCTGCGCTTGTTAACCCTGTTGACATCCATTGCATGCTCTGTGACTTGTCTTGTGTTGTCAATCCTAAGCTTGGTTGTCAACCTTATCTGGTGCATAATCGGAAATAGACCTTGAATATCATGTGACTTGTTGAATCAACGAGCCATGATCACATGAGAAATTAGCAAACTTGCTAGGTATTACTCACACTGTTGAACCAACCTTGCCGCCACCTTTTTGCATATCTCGGTGGCATTTGAAAAATCGTGTCTTGTGTTACTCAGCCAGCTAGAGCTAAACTCCAGCCCCTGAAGCTGTGAGTTGGCTACCACCTGTGGAAGCTAACCTGTTGAATACCCTGTGCTGTCATTTTTTGATGTGAGTTTGCAAAAACTTGTGCCGCATTGTGCATTGCCCGACTTGCACAATCTGTGCACCTATTCTTGACCAAGTTGTGCAATCATTGAGCTGCACACAACCAAGGCCGCATGAGCCGAAACCCACACAATTGGGGGGTGTAAACACCGGCCAACTTGTCCAATTTGCAACAAATCGGGGCTGCCAAGCCCAGCCTACAACCGTGCACCGGGTTGTTTATAATCGAAACCCGCTTTAACCGGGCTAATCGAACCCACACTTCGGGCTTGCACGTAATCGAGCCCAACACCACTAAGAACTGGGCTCGCACGAAACCGAGCCCACCTGTCCACTAGGCTTTGCACTTTAAACCTCCGGCCACATAAGTGTGCACTGGGCTGCTTACACATGAAGCCCAACCACTAGGCTAATCGAACTCCGGGCTGCTAATTGCCAAACCAAATCACAACTGGTTTGTGCAACAACATTCGACCCACATCACCGAGCTGTTGGGCTGTTGCACACACCGAGCCCACATCATCTGGGCTGAAATACACCTCTGCTGCTGGGCTTAAACTAAACTAAGCCCACATCTGTTGGGTTGTGCTGTTTTCACAAAACCTGGGCTTCAAACAACAATTCCCACATAAACCAAAGCTCCCAACAAAACCAAAAATGAGCCCATTTAAACCAAACAAAACCCACATAAACCAAACTAGACTTTGAGTTCAATTTGAGTCAATAAATCATGTCGGGATTTTGGTCCGCATCCTGGGGATGGAACCAAATCCATTAGAGAGCTTGCTTACGGGCACGCTTCACCATATGAAACCCCCATAGACCATAATGATTTTAGGGCATATTATGAGCCTTCTCAGGGCCCTGACCTTGAGTACTCATACCCTAACCATCATGAGCACATGTATCAGTCACCACAGTGGGGAGTTGAACAATTTTATACTCCCCGACTCCTTGTTTACAATCACTAATGGAAACGCTCATGGAACAAAATGCTAGGCTTGAACTGAATGCAATACATGACCATCCATATAGCAACATGCATGATCATCCCTTCTCTAGTGAACAATGTGCACAACCATTTAATGATTATTCATATGAAACATGCATACCCACTATTGAAGACTCTCCCTCCATTGAACAATGTCACATGTTCTTAAAGATGAACCTTATTCATTTAGAAAAGGAAGAATGGAAGGCGAGTTCATGATAGGATGATTATTGTCCCTAATAAAGTAAATCTTGAAAATAGTGTTTCTATTCCTACTCATGCAACTAACATTGAATATGAACCTAATCTAGAGGTAAATGAGTATACTAGAAATGCTAATAGGGAAATGCATTTTTGTTATGATGATGGTGATGATGGTTATGATATGTTAGAAGAGCATATGCATGCGAGAAAATATGATGGAATCTTTTGGTTCGAGACGTTAGGCGTCTCTTCGTGAACCCTATGAATGATACCTCTTCTAACATTTATATATGTGATATGGATTCGAGCTTAGTTTTGTGAAATTCTTGAGTGAATGTGAGCATGCTTCACAACTTGTTTGTGACTTAGGACGGGATGAATCTTCTCGTTGACACTAATGTTCTTTTGGATCATGATATTATTGTTGTGTCGATTCCCGCCCATATCACAATATGTTGCCTGCTCGATGATTATGACATGGTGATTGATGAATTGTTCTATCTTTGGTGAACATGATTTACCCTCTTCGACTTTAGGAAAGTATGCGATGGTGCAAATGATCTTATGCATGAAAACAACTTAGATGTACCTAACCTCTCTCCTAAGTCACAAATTGAAACTCCTCCACCAAACCTAGGTGTAGTTTGTAACAAAATTGCAAAACCAACTTTTCTAAAAATGCCTAACTTAGGCCTAGAGCTTTGTGCTTCCCAAGTCCTCTTGGACTATTTTGCATCAAAGTATAACACTCTTAAGGAGCCACAGTTGGAATGTGTATGTTCACTGTAATTAGCAAAACTCATTTCGAGTTAGACCTTTTGCATGATGTACCTTTAAAATTGCAAGATTTTGTTCTCACAAACACACCTGTTCACAAGTTTAGGTTTGGGGGAAACTCATTCTCATTTGCAGTCTTACTTGCACTCTCATTTTATTTCGTGTAAGGTTTGTTAATGTGTGTATATATTTTCTATTGGGTTGATCCTCAACTCTTTAGACTGTTGGTTTATGGTAAATTTTCATTGTATATATCCGAGTAGGACTTGTTAAAATTTTCTTTTCTTACATGTTGAGTCTTCTTGCGCATATATTATGCTAATCCAATATGATCTCCACTGAGAATGTTGGATTTTAGCCTTGACTAATGAAGCTCAACCTTGCTCCGCCGACATACCAGTAATCTCTTCCCTTTTATCTTTTCAAAGCATAGTTCTCATGGTATGTGACTGTTTAATTTTTCCTATCTGTTGACACATTGAGGACAATGTTCGATTTAGGTTTGGGGGTGCATTTGCATATAGAGTTTTTAGTCTTTTTAATCTTTTATTTTCAAAAAAAAAAAAAAAAAAAAAAAAAAAAAAAAAAATTCAAAAACCCTTTTTGTAAAAACCTCCAACTTTTAGAGATTTTAGAGTCACTAGCATGCTTCTAGCTATGTTTACATAGAGAATCTACCAAATAAAGAACTTGGAAGTCGGAGAACACAATCGGGTTCCTTAGTTGATTAGAGCGTTAAAGTTGGATTTAACCATACGGAGGGCTTAATTAGGTCTTTGTTTAGATATTCGGTAGTAGAATTGTGATCACCCATAGTGGAGACTACCCAATTTACATCAAGTGAGGCACCAACCTTCAATTTTTGCAACTTTCTAGAAAAGTCTGTTAGAGTGTGTGTCACCGTACGTAAATTAGGGTAGGAATGGTGAGCTACCCAACTTCGCACCAATTTCAGCACTACTTTTGATCTCTTGAGTGCTAGTTTTTGTCAATCATGAGGGTGACGTCTAAAGATGAAAACTCCTTCTAAATACCGATTTGCCGTTAGCATCACTCTCTCTCTCAATCAGCAAGACCCATAGAAACACATCATCGTCAGCAAGCGGAGCATCATCAGAATATTGAAAGAAAAATTGATATAGTCCAAGGTTTACGTGCAACAAAGAAAAGAAAATAGGATGAGAATTAATAAAATTTATAAAATCAAGACAATACAAGTTGTGAAAAAATTGAGTATTAAAGTCCTTTGTCCATGGAGTTAGTTGTTTCATTATCTGTATTTTTATTTTCACTTTTTGTAAACTAAAAAAAAAAAAAAAAATCAAAAATCAAAAATCAAAAATCAAAAAAATCAAAAAATATTGTAGTTTATTTTTGCTACCACCATGGTAAAGAGAGTTCAAGAAGAAAAATCCAAACAACAAGGAATTTGAGTAGAAAAGTTAAAAATTATCAAGTTTTGTGAAGTTTAGAAGTTCGTCATCAACATTTGAAGACCGAAGACCGAAGATTGAAGACGTTTCTATGGTTCTTATGAGAGAGTGATATTAATTGCCGATCGGGTGAGAAGTGAGTGAGTACTCCCACCCCTTGCTAATGGTTGATTTCCTTTCTTAGAGATCATCGAGAAAAAGATTCTTTTTGTCCACACTTTTGTGGAGTCTCCAGATTTTATTTCGGAAGGTTATCCTTCTTACCTACAACGTGTGCGGGATTTCTCTCTTTACTCCCGCCGCACACATGAGAGACTAAAAAAGCGATCTTTTTGAGTGCAATTATCATAAAACCCTAATGGTGAGGCAGAAGTTGAGACTTATGATCACAATCGAATCCGAATTCTTTCATATGGTATGGTTACTTCTCGCTCAGCACTTAAGTATGAGAATGCGTTCTTCGATAGTTCTAACTTCTGTTACTAGCATGCAGAAACTCTATGTCTTCATAGCTTCTTGGAGGCTTGAGACTCTTTTACACTCTGAAGTTGGAGAAGGTTTTGTGGGTACACCTCTGGTAAACCCTCACGAGACTACAACTCGTCCACTAGGGACACCTAGCGGTTTAAAGGCTTTGTGCATACGCTAAATGCATTCGAGAGACCTGCGACAGGGGTATAGTTAGGATTTCTTATTTTCTGTTTCACTTGAGGACAAGTAAAATTCAGGTTTGGGGGTATTTGATGAGTGCCAAATAGTGCATATTTATACACCTTTTTATTGGCATTTTACTCATCTTTTGCGCTTAGAAATCAGATATTATCCCAGATTCTGTGTTTTCTTTGTTTTCAAGAATAAATATTTGTATTAATTAATTTTGTGTTTTTAGGTAATAAATAAAGCTTGGAGAAACTGAGGAGCCCAAAAGAGCGAAGAATTAGAGACGAGCATCTATGGAGCGAGATAGCCAAAGCCGCGCGCGCAATGATTGCAATCTAACAAGTAGCAACTCATCTACTAGACATGGGCTTGAGCTAGACCCGACCCGCGACCCGGATCCGATCCCATCCAACCCGAACCGTTGAGATCACACTGGCTACATCCTACGGTCGCTGCCTCCACGCGCATCGAAGTTCGCCGCTCTGTGCAACACCAAATCGTCCCAACTCTACCTCGGTAGTTCGGATCTTACTGCTACATCCGACGCTTTCGCTCCGACCTTCACATCAAATCGATGCACCCGCTTCACATCACACCACCTATATAAGCCCCTATCACCAAAACCTAACCCTATTCTCTTCTCCTCCCCCATACCTCTTCACCCGACAGAGCAGAGCTCTGCTCTTCCGCCACCTCCTTCCCTCTCCCTGACAGAGCCGCCCTCACCACCTCCATCATCACCATCTCCTGCCACAGCCGCAACAACCACTCTGCAATGCCAGTAGCTCCATCTTCGCCACCTCTAGTTTTAGTTATCCTTGCCTAGCCTCTCTCAACAACTCTAGAGGCTATGAAAGAGATAAATGGAACTAGGGTTAGGGTTCTGTGTAAGCAATCAATTAATGGAGTCAGAGACGATTGAGTAGAGCCATCACTCGATTCGAGACGTGGGTGAGAGATTATTGAATTTAATTTCTATTTTAAAAGTAAATTTAGGGTTTGATATTTTGGGGGATTATTCATGTATAAATAGAAGGTGTAATTGGATGTTTGAGGGCATGCAGGCTAGTGATTGCTTCACTTAGGGTTAATTTGTAGTGTAATTGCTATTTCAATGTTCTAATTTAGTTAACCAGGGTGTTTGATGAAACCCCTGTTTCTATTGTCAAGCATGTTTATTTTCGGTTGTGTCTTTCTTTGAGTATAAGATGATTAGGATTACTAGTTAGGTGATGAACCTTGTTAGCCTTGTGATGAGCTATCTTTGTAAGAAGATAGTTCATACTAGGGGATAATTAGTTAAAATTGGTTAATGAACATCCAATATAGACCTTCATAAGAAGGCACAAGAACATAACTCAAAATATATAGTCTGGGCATGAGATTAGGGATGGATTCATCACCCTGATGCTTCCAATTTGTTACATTTTATTTTCGTCCTTAGTTGAGTCACTTCAACCATTTTTAGTCGCTTCCGACAACCTTATAATTGTGTTACTCCTCTAGGAATTCAGTTAAGCATAGCCATTTGATCATCTTAAGCACCACAAGTCCTTGTGGGATCGACCCGTACTTGCCGCGTCTCCGATAGACGCCGTGCACTTGCGGTTATCATCGTAGGCCATAATTTATACACATTCTGAGGCCTACCATTAGACGTTATGCTTCAATGATGAGGGAAGTGAATTCGTGTAACCGCCAGTCATTACGCTTCCATGATGAAGGAAATGAATTGTTTACACCGTTACTTTTCACCACCACTAATTATCCGACTTCATAACACTTTCTTATAACGGGCGCATTGCACGCCGCATGCTGTAAACCGCCAGACCAATTCCCTAATGAGCATCCCCCAGTTTTTGACATATTTTGATGTCTCGAGTGTTTTTGTGGAAAACATGTAGCACTTTGCTACGTGTGGCAAGTTAAAATTGAGATGCTTGCCGCAGGTAAATAGCATGTGATGCTAGGTTCGTTTTGGCTAGTCGCCTAAAACTTGTCGCGAGCTTACCGGTTTGGTGGCGAACTTTGATGGCCGAGATCGCATCTTATGAATAAAGGTAGCCGTTGATTGTGGCTACCTTGTGTTGGCGCCTGACAATGGCACAGTGGCATTGCGGCATGACATGTGCATGCCAGTGGCACGATGGTGCAAGTGGCGCCTGGCGTAGCCATGGTCGTTGGGTTTAGGCGGTTGTTCGTCTAAGAGTTGCCACAAGTCCATCAGTTTGGTGGCGAACTTGGATGGCTGATATTGCATCTCATGAAGAAGGATGGCCATTGATTAAGGCCACATATTGTTGTATAGCGAAGTGGCGTCAGCCGCATGCTAATGGCATGCCAGTAGCGTAGCCATGGCATAACGACATGCTAGTAGCCGCGGCACAGTGGTATGCTGATAGGTGTAGAATACACCGTATTTTCTATCTAGTAGTTACGCTTTCTCTGCTATTTTTCTTGTGAATTATGTACTTTACGTGTGTTTTTGAGTTATTAGGTACTCTGGAGTCGCGCGGGGGAAAAGATGGAGAAATCAATCAATAGGAGTAAAAAGGCAAAATTGTCATTTCATGGCAATCACTACCGGGAGCTGAGCCAAGGTTAAGGGGCAACTCTAGCGGGAGGATTATTAATGCAGCCATTTGTGGTTAAGGGGTGACCACATGTTATGGGGCATCCCTTATCTGATACAAAGGGGTGTCATTATCCAGCATACCCCTACCCTAAATCGAGAGAACACTTTGTTCTCATTCATTCATTTCAATCATTTTCACCTGAAGTTAAGAAGGAAGAAAAGCTTGCAGCCATAAGCAGAACCGAGAGATTGAAGATCTTTGTTGATGATCTTTGCAAATGAATAATGAAGGGTTGGTTGAATTTCAAAACGAGACGAGAGCGAGGCTCTTTGTGAATTTGTGAAAAACCCAGGAGAAATTGAGAAGAATCCATGGTTGAAGTTTGGAGGACGAATTGGTGCTTGTTGATGGGTTATGATGGTGATTTAGAACAAGATTAAGAATGGGTTTTGGTTGAATTTGGATCTCCAGTAATTCAAAGAAGATTAATGAAGGAATTAGGGTTTTGAAAAGGGTTTGATTCTCGTGATTGAGGATGATAGTTGCGGTGATGGAGATGATGAATTTGTAATCGATTCATAAGGCGTACGGGTATGGCGGAGAGGTTAAATTAAGGTTAGATGATTGTGTGTGAGAAGATGATGTTGGCTCTCTCTGTGTGTGTGTGTTGGCTCAAGAATGAATGCTAGGATTGCAATTACTGTGGTTTGTAGGATATGGAGTTTGGTTGTTACAATGGGTTACGTTCTTTGTGCTAAGTGAGTTGCGGTGGTGGTCTTGTAATCGAGCCAAGGAATCAGTGCGGGCAATTGAAAAAGATGGTGTTGTGGTTGCGGTGGTGATCTTTGGTCTAGATATGGCCTCGAGTTCCGAGTTCTTGTCGGTCTTTGTTGAGTTTCATGGGGTCAAGTGTGTCGACATGGAGGATGTCTGGAAGTGAGCCAAGAGTTATGGGAAGGAAAGCCATCCGCCAATGGGTACTTGTAAATTTGAATTAAGGTAACAATGAAATTTGAGTGGCAAAGTTGCAACTGGTTATGAAGAAGGCGATGGTGGAGCTGTTTGCAATGGTCGTGTGTGGATGCCATTTGATGCAGGCAATTTGGAATGGAGTCTCGATCTTTGTTGGTGGTTAAATCTTTGCAATTGGAGTTGAGAGTGGAACCGGAGCCGAGAGTCATGTTGCCGTGAATATATCCTGGAGTCAAAGTGCAGGGTAATGAGGACAAAGGTGCAGTGGTGACTATGAGTTAACTTGAGTTATAATGAGTGGAGATGGTGGACTTGCTTATTGAGGAGAGATGGCATGTAGGTGGAGGAACTGGGTCTTGGATTCTTGGTTCTTTGGAGATTTAAGGCCGAGGAGAAGGAGGTCTCGAAGCAATGCGGTTAAGGCATGTTGCGGAGCTTGTTGCGATTGCGGCATTGAAATGCTATGCATGAGTAAATTGAGTTGTCTTTGTGGCGTATTGCAGTGATGGCACGAGAAGAGATGGCAATGCCTACCGGGAGCTTGAACCGAAATGGGAAGCTACAGTGCAGCTGATCTGCGAGGGGATTGTGGTCCAGGGACTTGAAATGAGTTGGATGTGTAGAATCAAAACTGTTGCGATCGATTTGGTGATTGGGATTGTTGTTTGTGTGCAAGTGCAATGGATGTGCGGTTTTAAGATGAGCAAATGGGTTGTGTTTGAGTTGTAAGAACCGATATCATGTGCAATGGTTTTGATTAGTCTTGTTATTGCGGTATGGAGTGATAGTTGCGGGTTTGTTGGAAAAAGCTACGATAATTTGTGATGTGATGCTATGGCACTGAAATGATGAATAAACAGAAGAATACATAGCCATCATGGCTGGAATTTCCCAGCTGAAGCACAATGATAGTGCATCACAGATTAGGCCTGTGCAATGGCCTGCCAAGCCACTCAGCCCATCCAGCTGAGTAAGATGACGATCCAGACCCTGACTCACCTGACTCGGTCAGTGATTGACCCGGTTTGACTCACTGAGCTGACCCGATTGACCCGACCGATCCGACCGTTGACCGGTGACCGGGTGGACTTCTGCGGTCACCCGAGCTACTTTCCGGCGACTATTAGGCGGGATTCCGCCATAATCCCAGTTTTCCGGCGACGGTTTTGGACATAATTTTCTACATGGGTTTTCTCACACATGGGCTTGGAGGACTTCTATCTAGTGGACTTTTGAAGATTAGACCTAGTTTTGGAAGGGAGGAAAAGCTATAAAAAGAGGAATTCTATATCTTTTATGATTATCTTTTAATCTTTTATTCTATTCTTTTTTCCTCTACTTTGTTCTAGGGTTAGAAACATGAGACTTCTCTTTCTTCTTGTGATGAACTCCATGAATATGAGCTAGAGTTTTATTATTGGTTATGGAATAAGTTGAATTTCCAAACATGAGTTTTTGTGCAATAAATTAGTTTTGTCTCCATATTATCGTTTATGATTCACCATTAATATTGTTACATGATTTGAATGCTTGTTAGTCGAGTCGCAAATCGATTGAGTTTGCTTTCATCTTTATTGCTAGATTAGGGTTATTATACGCAAAAGTGATAATTCCGGATTGCAAGTAGCATAAGTATGATTATAGTTTGTAGTGATATATTCTTATGATCATATGTGAACCATAACCTTTGTTAAATCGAATTAGTGCGCTTTCCACGTTCGATTGCTTTGATTGGCCTGATTTCATAGAACCTAATGCATCTAGGGAATTAAACTTGATTAGTGCTTTTACACGTTAGGTTGTTCCTTTAGATAGAATTCATATTCGCATCTTTTAATGTGTTTGTTGATGACATGAGGAGATTTGCGGGATATTCTTGCGATCAAGGTATTCTAGGGTCTTTGATAAAAGTTGAGATTAAACTATCAATTCTAGTTATTGTGTGAAAACATGTTTGTGAATGAAAACGAAATCCATGACCAATACTTTCTTATCCTTGATTCGATTTGTTTGCTTATTTCTTTATTTGTTTTATTTAGTTTATTATAATCACAAAACCCCGGTGTTATTTATAGGGAACCGAAACAATTTGACAACCTAGACCTCTCTGTGGGATCGATCCTTTCTTTCCCTTGCTATATTTATATTTTGAGTAGTAAGAAAGTGTAATTTATTTTGACGCTACGACCGCGATCAAATTTTAGCGCCGTTCTCGGGAGGCAAGCGGGTTGTTAATTGTTTTTGGTTTCTTATTTTTGTTTTTAGTTTTGTTTTATTTTTTCTTATTTTCTGGGTTTTAACCTTGGTTTGAGAATCTTATTTCAGGTGCTTATTTCTATGGAAGGAGCATATTGGAACAATGGATACGGTTTTCAACAACCTCAACAATACGACAACTACCAATTCCATGGGTATAATCAAAACCAATTCATTGGTTATGACAAATATTCCATGGAACCTTATGGTTTTCCTCAACAACCTTATGTGTGTGAACAACCACAAGTATGGGAGGATTCTTATGCTCGTGAACAAAAGGTCTCTAATTTTATAGATAAAGTTTCCAACTTTTTACAAGAGGAATTTAAAAAAGCTAAAGAGACTACAAACGAGCAACTCCAAGAACTTCGTGAAGGTATGGCTAGCTTGCGAAGAGGCATTGATCAATATAAGGAAGATATGGATAATTCTAATGTGCATATGGTTTGTGATGAATATTTGATTGATGCTAATGTTGAAAAAGGGCAATCCTTGGGCACTTTCGTGGATAATTGTGTAGTTAACTCAACTCTTGATCGTAATAATGATCATTCACCTATTCAAAAGGATGAGTTAGAGATTAGCAACACTAAATTCAGCGAGGACCAATCTTATGTTGACTATGATAGTGACGGTGATTATGATACATTGCTTGAAACAACTCATGGTGACATCTCCGAGGAGTCTTTTTGGGATCAAGATGAAGACGAAGAGGAATATGATGACACTTGTGTAGATTACTCAAGCATTGATCTTAATAATGATCAAGAGCCTATTCAAAGGGTGGAGCTTGAGGATGATGCATTTTCGAGTGTTCTAAAAAAGTTTCTTATAATAAAATTTGGATCCGCAAAAGAGTATGAGCCTTACAACAAAAAGGAGTGTGTTGAGAATGAGACCGGTTTGACCAATATTGTGGAAGACCCAATTGAGCTTGCAAATGATTGTAATGATGATGTTTATGTTGAGACTTTGGTTAAAAGCGAAACGGACGAAGAATGGTTGCAAGGTTTGATAGAGTACCATGATATAAAAGAGGTGAATTATTCACTTGAGTTTTTCAAGGATGAAGAGGATTCCGTGATAAAAGAGATTGTGCAAGGTTTATCTAACCCTTCGCCTATTGTTTCTTCTCCTTTACCTCTTATTGGTTTGAATGTATGTGCTTCGAGAATATTGTTGAATGACTTTGTTTCTCGTTATCCTCCATTAGAGATACTTGATTCTCATACTATGCAGGTTATGGAACAAGAAACCGTGGATGTACCCGACTTCTATATTCTTTATACACTTCCAAGTGTGGACAAGAATAAGTGTGGGGGAAACTTTTATCGGTTCATAGCTTCACTTTTGCTTTATATTACTAATATTTGTGTGAAGCTAGTGTTTGCAAAATAGGTTCTATGGAAGGATCCTCAACTTTTCAGATTGTTGGTATATGGACGATAACAAAAGAGTCGGGCTGACGACTTTAAACCAAGCGCTAAATGGGAGGCAACCCATAGGTTTTGTATTTTGGTCCCTTTTATTTTTTGTTTTTATAGTTTTCATATCATATTTGCATCCCCATGTTTAATTTCATTGAGTCCGGAATCTATCTTAGAAGAGAATTAGGACGAATACCTTTTCGTCAGAAAAATTCAGACTGTACGTAGTTCAGTCCAGAGACCATAACTGTCAGACTGTTTATCGAAACACTGTGTCCTTTTGACACTTTGTAGAAAACACGTAGATGAACAACTTTTGTGAAATGGAGTTTTTCCAAATTCCTTACCAATTTGTACAGTTTTTGCGTTTTATATGCTGTTACGTCAGAATTCAGAATTTTCGGTTTTACACATTGAGGACAATGTGAAGTTTAAGTGTGGGGGAGTCTTTTGCATATAGAGTTTTTAGCCTTTTTGAGTCAAAATTTTCAACTTTTTTTGTAAATAGTGAATATAAAACTCCAACTTGTAGTTAGTTTAGAGTCACATAGTATACATGTCGCTAAGATTACATCGAGAATCTCATAAGAGTGACTGAACTTAGAGATGATGAGAGAACATGATCGGGTTTCTTAATTGTATGAGAGTTAAAGTTGGATTTAACCATGCAGTGGCAAATAAGGTGCAGACCGAATTCGGTATTAGAGTAGTGGTCCCCTATAGTGGAGACTACCCATGTTACATAATGTGAGGCACCAACCTTCAATTCTTTGTACCCGTCTAAATTTGTGCTTTTAGAGTGTGTGTCACCGTACGTAAATTCCGGGCAGAATGGTGAGCTGTCCAATTTCCCACCATAGAAGCACTATTTTGATCTCTTGAGTGATATTTTTATCAACCATGTTGGTGACATCGAATTGCTAACTTACATACCACTTGTAATCTTGTTCGCAGTTAGCACCATCCACCTTATCTCTCTCTACACCAACAGGTCCATAGAAACACCATCATCATCAACAAGAGGAGCATCACGAATTTGAAGGAAAGTTGAAAGACGTTTAAGGTTTACAAGCAACATGCAAGAGCGAAGTTTATAAAGATGAGAATTCGAAAAGTTTATGATATCAAGACATACAAGTTGTGAAGAATCAAGCGGTAAAGTACTTACACCATGGCCTTTGTATTTTATTTTATTTTGTATTTATTTTTCTCTTGCCAAAAAAAAAAAAAAAAAAAAAAAAAAAAAAAAAAAAAAAAAAAAAAAAAGAAAAAAAAAAAAAAAAAAAAAGACAAGAGAAAATGTTTAGGTTTGTTAATAGTTTTTATTTTGTTTTATTTTTATTTTTTGTATTTGTTTTATTTCTTAAAAAAAAAAAACAAAAAGTAAAAAAAAAAAAAACAAAAAGTAAAAAAAAAAAAAAGTAACTTAAGTCCAACATCATTAGCACAATGAAGCGCATGATCCCCGAAAATATCCATAGGTTTACCACAACAGGAGCACAAACCATCTTCAACAAACAAGGGAATACCGAGGCGATAACAAACTATAGCTCTGAACTGTCTGAGCCCAAGACATTGATCCAACCCACTGATTGGAACAGCTAGGAGGTAGTCTTGTGCATGTTTGACCCGGTTGCATTGCCACAGAATAGAGTCTCTTGCAGATAATGAAAATTGGACAGGGATTTGCTTCTTGACTGCATCAAAATAAGTGACTGCCAGGGAGTGCATAGAAGGGGGGGCAGTATTATCTACGCAGTAAGTTGAAGGCAAACCACATACCTGAATAAAGTTCTGAAGAGCCGTCTGGTAAGCAAGACCATCGTCTGGTGGAAATAAGTCGCCAAGAATCACCTTCCGAGTCGGAGCGGTCGACTACGGGAGGCAAGATAACAATAGGCTGCGAGTGTCAGACATAGTATATATACCAAGACCACCATCTTTGATAGTCAGGGTAGCCAATCTCTGTTGCAAAGGCCCAAAACCAGCTCCATCTCCCGTGATTAAAAGTCTCAAATATTGAAGAAGATGGTCGTCATAAAGATCAGTGGCCTTTTGTAAAGGCTGCAGGATTGGTGGTACGCATCGCAAAGTATAGTCCGGACACACCAACACGATTCTGAAGTAACAACATCTCACTTTGTGGGTCCTGAAGTTTTTTGATAGCAGACATTAGCCGAATAGTCTTGTTCACCCTACTCAAAACAATGTCACTCATGTAATCCAAGTCCAAACTCACAGGTCCACCAAGAAGTTTAACAGATTCTTGGGCCGACCAATATCCTTGGGGAAAACACCTTCAAGCAATGTTGCGTGGATCAACTGAGGGCCAAAAGACTTCAGTTTCCTTAATATTAAGATGTAAACCCCTGCACGGACCTTCAGATTCTATTATGCTCAGAGCCTTAGCAACCTCAAGCGTATCTCCAATGATAGTACCATCATCCAAGTACTAGGCATGCAGATCAAGTTTGCAGTGAGAGGCAATGGACTTCACGAGGGGGTGAAGTGTCAGAGCAAACAAAAGGGGACCGAGCGGATCACCTTGTTGAACACCAAGGGCAGAGGATAAAATGTGTTGATCATAGTAAAGTCTAGCATGCCTAGCATAACAGAACTCAACCCAACGAGAAATACCGGACAATGAAGCCGAACCTCTTTAATGAGATGAGATCGCACACCATGTTGAATGCATTCGAGAAGTCAATAAGTAACATTGACATCTTATCTGAATGACCCTTCAACTCCAACAAACCATTTACCGCATGAAGAATGCTCTCTCCCCCAACTGGCATACCAACACCAAATTGGTAATCGCCTAAATAAGAAGATATGGTCTTCCCGACAGAAAAGGCAGACCACCTTGGAGACCAAACGACGCCAAATGGTTCCAAATGCAATAGGCCTAAGTCCTCCCCGGCTTGAGTAGTGGCGTAAGAGGTGCACGGCAATGTATTCACCTAGAGAACTAGGGCACTTACCCGCCAACCAAAGGTTGACTACTCCTGTAATTGAGGCCATCAACTCATCCAGAAGCGCCGCCATTGCACCACTCAAAGCATCAACTAGGTGTTGTGCACGCAAGCCATCACGACCACACGAAGTCCCTTTTGGGAAACTCTTGATAGCACCCAAGACCGCTCTTGAATCAACATTTACGGGGTCGCTGCAAAAGTCTGTATTCGGAATGGAAGGTGGAGGGGCAGCTGGATGTTTGGACTCAAGTTCAGCCAGGGTGTTATCATCGCAGGGGGCAACACCATTCGACGACAAAACCCGAATCGAAGCTGCATAATGACCATACCCGATCTTCTTACGACATGCACTCAAGTTAGCAACCTCCGGCTTCTTCTTGCTGTCCCTTTTAGTGTGCTGATGGCAAGGTTGATGCAACAGCTTTGAAATCAATTTATGACACCCATTGGGCTCCTTCCAAATCAATAAAGCTTGTTGAATCGCAGCTACTTGAAGTCTCTTTCTATTGCTTGACTTCGCCTCCGCTGAACGTTTGGGTCTGTAGAGAGACAAGGTGCAAATGGGGAAGAGTAAGAGCCGCAACCAAGCATTCAAGTCACTGGTCGCTAAGCACACTTTGTCAAGGCAATTCTTCAAAGTCCGGGAAAAGCCGAGCCTGCACCGATATGGTACACTGGACTGATGAGTGAAGCGTCGTTGGAAAACAAAGCATTGAGGAGCTCGGTTGACAAGGAGAACTCAGGGCATCATCAAGACTCGCTTCTACTACCGTAGCTACCTTGACAAGCAAAGCAGGTAAGACACTCAATGGCTTATCAATACCGTGAATGATAAATTCTGCAGAAGTGCCATTGAAAGGACTAGATATGATATCACAGTGATCGCCTTTATGTCCTTTACATGGAGTTCTCCAAGCGTGCAGGTTCATGCATGAACTACATAACCACATACGAAGCTGGGAAAGAACCCTTTCGACAGATTGATAAACCTGCAAATCACTAGCAATGGCAGCTCTGCAACTAGTCTTGTTAACGGCCGAGAAGTGCTTACCTTGCAGATGACTAACGATAGAAGCCCTGGCATATCCCCTGCCATTAACACCATCATGGCATCCATTGAGATGTTTTAACGGACAATGATAAGTATTCTGCTCCTCTCCTAGATTAGATGGATGATGAAGCTCTGCGGTCTGTGAAGATGGAGGAGATGGGGATGATGGTTGAGACTTAGAAGCGAAGTAGAAAGACGAGTAGATGCAGGCATGATAGGGAAAAACGCAACCAAATAAAACCCTAAAAAGATTTTTCTGAAAAACAAAAACCCTAAAAAGCTGTAGCAGCAGACTAAACAAAAAAACCCCGTGAAGAACAAATCTAAAGGCTAAACAAAGAAGAAAAAGATAAGCAATGAAATCAAAAAGTGGGCGGGAATGAGACCAATCCATCGTTATCCCTGGCTTTCAATCGCCAGACAAAAACGCCGGAGCTCATCGCCATCGCCGGAGCTCCATCGATGAAGGACGTTGAAGGAACGTTTTGGTGTGTCCAGATTGCGATGCGTACCACCAATCCTGCAGCTTTACAAAAGGCCACTGATCTTTATGACGACCATCTTCTTCAATATTTGAGACTTTTAATCACGGGAGATGGAGCTGGTTTTGGGCCTTTGCAACAGAGATTGGCTACCCTGCCTATCAAAGATGGTGGTCTTGGTATATATACTATGTCTGACACTCGCAGCTATTGTTATCTTGCCTCCCAGAGTCAGACCGCTCCGACTCGGAAGGTGATTCTTGGCGACTTATTTCCACCAGACGATGGTCTTGCTTACCAGACGGCTCTTCAGAACTTTATTCAGGTATGTGGTTTGCCTTCAACTTACTGTGTCGATAATACTGCCCCCCCTTCTATGCACTCCCTGGCAGTCACTTATTTTGATGCGATCAAGAAGAAAATCCTGTCCAATTTTCATTATACGCAAGAGACTCTATTACGTGGCAATGCAACCGGGTCAAACATGCACAAGACTACCTCTAGCTGTTCCAATCAGTGGGTTGGATCAATGTCTTGGGCCAAGACAGTTCAGATCTATAGTTTGTTATCGCCTCGGTATTCCCTTGTTTGTTGAAGATGGTTTGTGCTCCTGTTGTAGTAAAACTATGGATATTTTCGGGGATCATGCGCTTCATTGTGCTAATGATGTTGGACTTAAGTTCCGACATGACTTGGTTCGTGATGTAATTCTTTGATATTTGCTACAAGGTCGGTGTGTACCGCACGCAAAGAAGTCGCTATGGGGTTTCGTCTCGATGATAACAAGGACTTACGTCCGCGGACATCCTTGTTCTCAATTGGGAAAATGGTCAAGATGTGTGTATGGATGTCACGGAGTTTCTCCTTTACTAGCGAAGGAGTTCGGGCTTTTATCCCGTGCCGGAGCTATTTCAAAGGCAATTTCGCGTAAACGCAATAAATACTTGGACGAATGTGTCTCGCACGGTTATGGTTTGGGTGTTTTAGCTTTCACTACTTTAGGTGAGCTTAGTGAGGATACTATTTGTTTTTTCAAGCGTTTAAAGAACTGTTTAGTTAGTAAGGATGCTAGTAGTGGTCCAGGTAGTTTTATTTTCCATAGATTGGGTGTGGCTATTCAAAAAGGTGTTGGTGCCCAGCTTGTAGCTGTTACTGCCAACTAAAAGTGTAAAACTTTAATCATTTATTATAAAAAAAAAAAAAAAAAAAAAATTGGGTTTGTATAGTTTATTTTTATTTTTGTATTCTTTCAATAAAGCCTATGGAAAGAAGGAATATCTATAATGAAGTTTCAAGCGACAAGGAATTAGAGGAAAGAATCATATTGTCAAGATTCTACGAAGTTCGAGAGTTATCATCAAGAGTTGAAGACCAAAGACGAAGATGAAGACACCGATAGAAGACCGAAGACGTTTCTATGGATCTTTGTGAGAGTGGTGCTAGCTGCACGCCGAACGGATATGAGGTAAGTAAGCATATTCCCACCTTCGTTAAATGGTTGATTTCCTTTGAAGAGATCGTCGGAAAATGGGTTTTCAAAAATATATAAAAGATGGGGTTTTCAAAATATTTCGGAGGGTTTTGCCTTCCTACCATTCAACGTGTCGCAGATTCTCTCTTCACTCCTACCGGACACATGTGTGACCCATAAAGAGTCATTTATTATTGAGACCAATTTCATAAAACCCTTTCTTGTGAGGCAGAGTCGAGACTTTTGATCACTCCGAACCCGAATTTTAGTCGAGAAGGGATGGTTATTTCTCTCTCAACTTTTAAGAATGAGATTGTGTTCATTTATGTGTCTAACTTCTTATGACTAGTGTGCAGAATCTCTATATCTTCTTAGCGCGTTGGATGCTATCATTACGGAGAACTAGTAAGTTGGAAATATAGGTTTTGTGGGTATATCTCTAGTAAACCCTCACGAGACTATAACTCGTCCACTAGGGACACCTAGGGGTTTAAAGGCTTGTTATTTATGCTAAAAGTGACCGTAGCCTCGACGACACGGAGTTGTTGTATTTTATTATTTTGTTTGATTTGCTCGAGGACTAGCAAAGTCTAAGTGTGGGGGAATCTGATAGGTGTAGAATACACCGTATTTTCTATCTAGTAGTTACGCTTTCTCTGCTATTTTTCTTGTGAATTATGTACTTTACGTGTGTTTTTGAGTTATTAGGTACTCTGGAGTCGCGCGGGGGAAAAGATGGAGAAATCAATCAATTGGAGTAAAAAGGGCAAAATTGTCATTTCATGGCAATCACTAACTGAGCCGAGCAGGGCAACTCTAGCGGGAGGATTATTAATGCGGCCATTGTGGTTAAGGGGTGACCACATGTTATGGGGCATCCACTGGGGCATCCCTTATCTGATACAAAGGGGTGTCATTATCCAGCATACCCCTACCCTAAATCGAGAGAACACTTTGTTCTCATTCATTCATTTCAATCATTTTCACCTGAAGTTAAGAAGGAAGAAAAGCTTGCAGCCATAAGCAGAACCGAGAGATTGAAGATCTTTGTTGATGATGCTGCAAATGAATAATGAAGGGTTGGTTGAATTTCAAAAAAGAGACGAGAGACGGCTGCTGTGAATTTGTGAAAAACCCAGGGAGAAATTGAGAAGAATCCATGGTTGAAGTCAGCTGGAGGACGAATTGGTGCTTGTTGATGGGTTATGATGGTGATTTAGAACAAGATTAAGAATGGGTTTTGGTTGAATTTGGATCTCCAGTAATTCAAAGAAGATTAATGAAGGAATTAGGGTTTTGAAAAGGGTTTGATTCTGTGATTGAGGATGATAGTTGCAGCTGATGGAGATGATGAATTTGTGATCGATTCATAAGGCGTCTGGGTATGGCAGAGGTTAAATTAAGGTTAGATGATTGTGTGTGAGAAGATGATGTTGGCTCTCTCTGTGTGTGTGTGTGTGTTGGCTCAAGAATGAATGCTAGGATTGCAATTACAGGGTTTGTAGGATATGGAGCTGGTTGTTACAATGGGTTAAGCTGCTGTGCTAAGTGAGTTGCAGTGGTGGTCTTGTAACTGAGCCAAGGAATCAGGTGCAGGCAATTGAAGAAGATGGTGTTGTGGTTGCAGTGGTGATGCTGGTCTAGATATGGCCTGAGTTCTGAGTTCTTGTCAGTGCTGTTGAGTTTCATGGGGTCAAGTGTGTACTGAGATGGAGGATGTCTGGCAGTGAGCCAAGAGTTATGGGAAGAAAAGCCATGTCGCCAATGGGTCTGAATTGAATTAAGGTAACAATGAGCTAAGTGGCGGGTTGCGGTGGTTATGAAGAAGGCATGGTGGAGCTCAGCTGCAATGGCGTGTGTGGATGCCATTTGATGCGGGCAAAGGCTGGAATGGAGTCGATGTTGTTGGTGGTTAAATCTTTGCAATTGGAGTTGAGAGCTGGAACTGGAGCTGAGAGCTGTTGCCGTGAATATATCTGGAGTCAAAGTGCAGGGTAATGAGGACAAAGGTGCAGTGGTGACTGATCGTGTGTCAATCCGTCAAATATAATTTCACTTTCCCAATCAACTAGATATAAATATAGTATTCGATAAGAAAGAGTTCGTATCCACAGAGAGGCGTTTGTTGTTATAAACTTTTAGTTTCTAAAGTAAATCGAAGGTATGTTTGTTGTATTTAAGCAAATAAAAGTAATTAAAAGCAAAGTACGTAATTGAGAAATCAATAAGGAGAAGATATTGGTCAAGGGATAGTATCATTCACAAACATGTATTTTCATCAATGATTAGAATTGGTATTTAATCGTATTTATTAAAAGTCCTAGGATATCTTGATCGCAAGTATAACCCGTTAATTCCTGTTTTCATCACAACCACATTAAAAGATGCATATGTGAATTCTTTAAGAAAGCAACCTAAAGTGTAAAAGCACAATTAAGTTTAACTCCCTAAAAGCATTAAGATTTATGGAATAAGACTCATCAATGCAAACGAATGTGTAAAAGCACTAGACGTTTTAACAAAAGTTATGATTCACTTGTGACTAATAGGATGTATCACTACAAGCACTAACCACAATTATGCTACTTAGAATCAGGGATAAACAACTTTTTCGTATTGAAAACCCTAATATAGCTCTAGAGATGAACACAAATCGGATTGATTCCGGACTCAACCTAACAAGTTTTCAAATCTTATAACACTATTAATTGTGAATCACAAACAATAATTATCGAGACAAAACTAATTCATTGAATCAAAAGCATGTTGAGAAATCAACTTTTATCCCATAACCAATAAGATGTTTAGCTACTCATAGCTATGGAGTTCATCATCATCAATATTCAATAATAAACAAGGAAGAAGAAGAACAAAACCAAACCCTAGAAGCGTAAACAAAAGTGGCTCTCCAAAAGAATTCCAAGAAAAAGATATATCATGTGTTGTAGAGAACCTCCCTTTTATAGCTTTCTCCAACTTCTAAAAGTAGGTCTAGTCTTCAAAGTCCATTAGGTGAGAATCCACCAAGCCCACAAGAATGAAAAACCCGTGTAGAAAATACGCTCCAAAAACGGTCGCCGGAAGTCTGGGATTGCGGCCGGAAATCAATAGGAAAGTCACGGAAATCAGCTCAGGTGATCGGCAAAGTCCGCTTGGTCATAGGTCAACGGGTCGGATCGGTCGGGTCAATGCCGAGTCGGATCGGGTCAAACCGGGTCAGGGTGAACTACCGAGCCAGATTGCTCAATTCAGGAGTCAGACCTGAGTAAGCTCTGAGTTGGGGCTAACTCAGTCTGACTGGGCTTGGAAAGAGCCATTTTGCAGGCCATTTGCCAGGACAAGCCACTGATGCACCATCATTGCATTATTTCATTGCCAGCCATCATGGCCCTGGCTGAATTGCATCACTGTTATATATATTCATCACCTCGTATTCTGTCTCACTTAAAACACCAAATTATAGTTCATCCACCTGGCAACTCTTTCTTTGCAATAACCTATCCATTCTTGCAATCTCAATATCAAGCAATCATCACTGGCCCATTTCTGCTTATAGCTCCAGTTCCTTACACAGCATTAACACAACATCTCAGCCATCCTGCAACCTCATTATCTTATTGCCCTGAACCACCTCAAAACACCATCAGTTCCATTTCACTACCACTGCCAGAATTACTAGCCATTTGAACCATGCCAGAGTCACACTAACTCATCTAAGTTGCAACCTCAGTGCTACCTCCCTGGCTCACTGCTTCCCTTGCCTGCAGCTCATCTAAGTAACAAGCTCAGATCACTTCACAACATGAACTGCAACAGCACAGCTCAACCTGCATCACTTGTAATTCCCTGACCTTCACTGACAGAATCCATGCCAGCCATTTCTCTGTCTTAAGCTCAGGCCAACCTAGCACCAGCTCTAGCTCAGCTGTACCAGCCTGCAGGTTCCCTAACACAGAGCAACACAGCCATAACACCAGCCGGTCAGCTCAGGCCATCATTCCCTTTCAGCTAGTCACTGCAGCATCATTCTCTTCATTAGCTGCCCAGTTCCAGATTCAAAGCCATCTCCATCTCAAAAACCAAGTTACCAGCACCACTTCATTGAGCCCACCTGCACAGCACCCTGTCACTTTAGCAATCACCAGCTCCTGAGGCTAACATCATCAGACCATAGGGCTGCAACACTGTCATAGCAACACCAATTCTCTTCTCAGGATCCTTGCTCCAACTCCGAGCCAATTCCAACAGCAATTCCATGAGCAACATCAGCTGTAACTTCACACCCTGCAACCCAGCTTCACCTGCAACATCTCAATAGCATTTCATTCATACAATCTCCAGTCACAGCTTCATCTTACGCCACATCCATCCCTGGACTTGCTCCATCCACTTCTTGTGCACCACCAGTCTCACAGTTCAGCCTACCAAGACCCTCCATTGTTTCTTCTCACTTGCCTTCAGCTCCAAACCTGATTCAACTAGCAAATTGCAGCTACAACTTCTTCAGCACACAGAACCCACTTGAGCACATACTCCTTAATTACCAGCTCAACAACATGACCTGAGCTCACTGCCATCTTCCCTTCGATTCCAACTCCATTTTCTTCAACAGAGAGCTTAACCCATTTCAAGGCTCTAAGACAATCATCAACGATGAGCACCATCCATCCCCATTCTTCTCAGCTTTGAACTAGAAACCCATTTTTCTCACACCAGATCCCGAGTTTCTTCATAACATCAACAGCAACTCTTTGACTCTTTAATTCTTTCCTCTTCTTCAGTTCTTCCATCACTAATTCAATGTAACATCAACTCCAGCCACAATCAAATCATCTCCTCAACAGAGTCAAGACCCATCTCTCCAATTTCTTGATTTCATTCTCAAACCCTAACTCAGGCAGCTTCAATCGATCTCCATACACAGTCAAGCTCGAAACCCCTCCATTTCATCACCCTGAATTCAATCTAAACACAATCGCGACTCAAACTCCTTTCAATCGACTCAAACCCATATCTATTTTACTCAAGAACATCAATTTCTTCTCTGTAACAGCACATTGATTTCCTTGCTAGATCGAACTGCACCATCTCCATCTTCACTTCTTCCACCATTAGCAACGCCTCCATTGCACATAACAGCATCAGAGAGTGAATAAAGAGATTGAGGGGAAAAAGGAGAAATGAACCCTAACTTCTTCTTTCACAGAAAAATCACAAAGAATTTGGGGATGAGAGTGAATTCCCCACGACCAAGTTGATGGTGTTGCCTGTACGGCCAGTATTTAGGCACCCTAGACAATGGATATGGGCCACCAATAAATCTCTTTGTATTGTCAGTCCTTGGGAACTGACAAGCTTAATTGCTGACTTTGCTTACAACCTTCTCATACGGACCCGGAATGGCCTCGTTCTTTCTCCGATAGCTTCGCCTTTTTGCTCCAATTGGGATGATTTCCGCTTCTTCTCCTCCGTGCGACTCCAGAGTACCTGATAACTTCAAAAGCAACCATAAAATACATAATTCACACGAAAAATAGCAAAGAAAGCATAAACTCTATATAGTAAATACGGTGTATTCTACACCTATCAGTGACTATGAGTTAACTTGAGTTATAATGAGTGGAGCTGGTGGACTTGCTTATTGAGGAGAGATGGCATGTAGGTGGAGGAACTGGGTCTTGGATTCTTGGTTGCTGGAGATTTAAGCCGAGAGAAGGAGGTACTCAAGCAATGCGATTAAGGCATGTTGCAAAGCTTGTTGCGATTCGAAAGATTGGGTAACTACATGAGTAAATTGAGTTGTGATGTGGCGTATTGCGTTGATGGCCTGAGAAGAGATGGCAATGCCTTGATGGGAGCTTGAATCGAAATGGGAAGCTACAGCTGCAGCTGATCTGGCAGGATTGTGGTCTGGGACCGAAATGAGTTGGATGTGTAGAATCAAACTGTTGCGGTCGATTTGGTGATTGGGATTGTTGTTTGTGTGCAAGTGCAATGGATGTGCGGTTTAAAGATGAGCAAATGGGTTGTGTTTGAGTTGTAAGAACCGATATCATGTGCAATGGTTTTGATTAGTGTTTATTAAAAGATGGAAATCGATAGTTGCATTTGTTGGAAAAAGCTACGAAGGTTTGTGATGCTATGGCACTCGAGCTGCAGTGAATAAACAAGAATGCATAGCCATCATGGCTAGAATTTCCCACTGAAGCACAATGATAGTGCATCACGATTAGGCTCGTGCAATGGCTCGCAAGCCACTCGGCCCATCCAGTGAGTAAGATGACGATCCGGACCACGACTCACCTCGACTCGGTCGGTGATTGACCCGGTTTGACTCACCGAGCTGACCCAGTTGACCCCGAGCCGATCCGACCCGTTGACCGGTGACCGGTGGACTTTGCTTGTCACACCGAGCTACTTTAGGCGACTATTCTACGGGATTAGGCCATACTCCCAGTTTTCCGGCGACGATTTTTGGACATAATTTTCTACATGGGTTTTCTCACACATGGGCTTGGAGGACTTCTATCTAGTGGACTTTTGAAGATTAGACCTAGTTTTGGAAGGGAGGAAAAGCTATAAAAAGAGGAATTCTATATCTTTTATGATTATCTTTTAATCTTTTATTCTATTCTTTTTTCCTCTACTTTGTTCTAGGGTTAGAAACACGAGACTTCTCTTTCTTCTTGTGATGAACTCCATGAATATGAGCTAGAGTTTTATTATTGGTTATGGAATAAGATGAATTTCCAAACATGAGTTTTTGTGCAATAAATTAGTTTTGTCTCCATATTATCGTTTATGATTCACCATTAATATTGTTACATGATTTGAATGCTTGTTAGTCGAGTCGCAAATCGATTGAGTTTGCTTTCATCTTTATTGCTAGATTAGGGTTATTATACGCAAAAGTGATAATTCCGGATTGCAAGTAGCATAAGTATGATTATAGTTTGTAGTGATATATTCTTATGATCATATGTGAACCATAACCTTTGTTAAATCGAATTAGTGCGCTTTCCACGTTCGATTGCTTTGATTGGCCTGATTTCATAGAACCTAATGCATCTAGGGAATTACACTTGATTAGTGCTTTTACACGTTAGGTTGTTCCTTTAGATAGTCTTTTAATGTGTTTGTTGATGACATGAGGAGATTTGCGGGATATTCTTGCGATCAAGGTATTCTAGGGTCTTTGATAAAAGTTGAGATTAAAATATCAATTCTAGTTATTGTGTGAAAACATGTTTGTGAATGAAAACGAAATCCATGACCAATACTTTCTTATCCTTGATTCGATTTGTTTGCTTATTTCTTTATTTGTTTTATTTAGTTTATTATAATCACAAAACCCGGTGTTATTTATAGGGAACAGAAACAATTTGACAACCTAGACCTCTCTGTGGGATCGATCCTTTCTTGCCCTTGCTATATTTATATTTTGAGTAGTAAGAAAGTGTAATTTATTTTTGACGCTTACGACCGCGATCATATGCCAGTGATGTTGCGGCATGGCCAAAGCTAAAAATTGGCTCCGTGGCCAAAGTTAGGGTTTGGCTCCGTGGAATAATTCGCCGTGGAAGAATTAGGGCTTGGCGTGGCCAAGGCACCGTGGAAGAATTTGTCGGGGAAGAATTAGGGTTTGGCGTGGCCAAGGCTCAGTGGAGTCGGATCCACATGTGGCGTGGAAACATTGGCCCTGTTGCCACGCCAATCCTATTGCTTTGGGAATGTTATTTGGCTTTGGTAGCAATTTGCTCAAATTAGGGTTTGGCCTGTCGAAACCCAAATTAGTGCACGTGGTATGCGGCTGCGGCATGGCGCTACTTTTGTGCAAATGGCGTCATGGCTTTGCCAAACGAACTATGGAAAGACCATAGTGTGGAAACGGCCATGAGAGTAGGAATTTCTGTGGGTGGATATATGGCAGGTTGCCACGAAGTGGCATGTTTGCGAAGTTGACGCGATAGACTGGCATGTTGGCATGCTACCGCGGTAGACTGGCATGTTGGCATGACGACCAATATGTTGTTGTAGTAGGGCGTGTTTGGCTTGCCAGTTAGTATGGTGGCGCGGCAGGGTGCGTTTTTCCTTTAATGTATGGTGGCAAGTTCAGAACAACTTGATTGGCCCCAAAAGGGGGTCGGCCAAACATAAAGCGCGACTATACTTCTTGTGAGAGTGTGGCGAGTTTAGAGCGACCTGATTGGTCGAGGAAATTGGGTCAGGGCGTGGCCAATGGCGCTAGCTGGCCTTGGGCATGGCCACGCCTCTTCTTGCTGCTGCGGCTCCCTGTTTTTCTTATTCTGAGCGAGGTTCTGCACCTACTAATCCATGGAGGATTAATTACTTAGTTTGCTTAGGCTTAATTTTGATAAGCAAGGTCTGGTATATTGCGTGAGGCGCGAAACCCTAACTTCTGCAAGTTAGTCGGGACGATTGACTGAATTTTATGTGTCGACACAGAGCTCTTTTAAGTTCGTCGTGAGAGCAAAGATGCTTTTCTCGATTGAATACCTTATGCAAAAATCTTATTCTTGATACTTGGAGATTCGTGCTACTCGCTGCGAGTGAACACAAATCGTTATGCCATATCAACATTAAGAGTTCATTTAGGAGAACATAGCATAGAAGGCATTCGGAGGAACTTATATTAAGTGAATATACGCGAGGCGCTAAGAAATTCACGGAACATGCCGGGGATGGTTGCTACATTCGCCAGTCTGGATAAATTTCATGTAAGTGTATTGAGCAGCTCAATAAGTATGCCAGTGGAGAGCTTAGCACACGTGGCTCTGTTTCCTTGCAGAGTGACGTCACACCAGATGCAAGGTTTTACGATTTTAACCCTAAGCTAAAAACCACCATCAACATTAAGTCCCCTGCTTAGCTCGGAACAGTGGCATTGTAGCGGGGTAAGCATTAGATGGTGACAGATGAGGATAAAATCGAAGCAACAAGTCATGAAGAGACTGTCAGGGAGATTTGGCTAACCTTTGTCAGGAGGCACGAAGAATCTGCGATCCTTTGATAGGGTGTAGAATACATCCTATTTACTATCTATTGTTTATGCTTTCTTTGCTATTTTTCTTGTAAATTATGTATTTTACGCTTGTTTTGAGTTTTATAGCTACTTTGGAGTCGCACGGAGGAAAAGAAGAAGAAATTACTCTACTTGAGCAAAAAGGGCAAAATTGTCACTTCAGAGGCGAACACTATTTGGAGCCCAGTCAAGGTTAAGGGGAAACTCTCTTTTGGAGAAGTACTAAAGGATAGCCAACATAGGTTAAGGGGCTGCTAGCTGGGTATCCCTTATCAAGGTGACCGGACACTGAGTATAACCCTACTCCCATAACCCTAAAGTCGAAAGATTTCTTCCTCTTAATCCTTTGTTCATGAGAAGCAGTTGTTGCTTAAAGGCGAGAAACTGAGAGATCGAGATTAATGGCAGAGCAATTGAGAGAGCAGAATCGAGAGGGATGAACGACGAGAAGAGAGGAGAAATCAGATATTGAATGTTTAAGCTGTCATCTGTAATTCGATTGAGATGCAGTCAAGACTCGAGAGTGGAAATTGAGGGAGCGATTTCATCAGTATGAGGCTAGGTTGAGTTCTGAGACATTTGAGAGAATAAGATTTGAGAAATGGGTATTGCTATTGGTGATTATCAAGGGTAATGACGAATTCGTAAAATGAAATTGAGGTAGAGAGAGTTGCGCGAGTTGTTAGCATATCTAAGATTGATGAACCAAGGAAGATTGGGTTTGATTTGGAATCAGGAAACTAGGGTTTGATGAGAAGATGGAATTGATGAATCGGAAATGGGTTTGGGTGGTTTTGCTGACTGAAGCTGTGAACAGATGGAGTGTTGAATCTGAAACTGCCGAGTTTCTGCAGCCAAGGATGAAGAAGAAGAATATGGGTTCGATTTGTTAGAGATAATAAATTAGGGTCTGTGTTGGTGTTGTTGAAATCGAGTAGAAGAAAAGGGGATTCGAGAGCTGTTAGTGATAAGATGAAGTTGTTAAAACAAGGCTCTGATGATTCCAAGATGAAATTTGTGTGTCCTTTGCTCAACGAGATAGAGATTAATGGGTTAGTTTGATTCGATTTTGTCTTTGGTTCGGTTGGAGAAGTTAACATTGTAGAATCGAGAAAAGAAAGAGTTGGTGCTGCATTATTACAGGGCATGGTGGTTGTGGTAATGAGTAAATCGCAAGAGAAGAATGGTGAGCTGAGCCTCGCACTGCAATGCAGAGAAGGAGTTCTTGCCGCTATTGAGTTAGGATCACCGATCTGCAATGTGCAGTGTTGGTGGTCGAAAACAAGGAGATGCTGCTTGTGATTGGAAGCAAATGGGTTGAATCCGTGAAGGTGGTGGTGCCGAGTCGATGGTGGCGATCCGGTGTTGATATCAATTTGCGGTGTGAGATGAGGCGTTGTGAAGCTCGTTACGAGGGGAATAATGTTGAATTTGCTCAATAGATGAATGTGTTAGGCTTCTTAACGGTGAAGACATAGATCGGCTTTGAATGTGGCCGGAAGTCCTATAAATAGTCCGAAACTCTACGGTTTTCCTGCACCGGCGAGTCAACTCGGCGATGACCGATCCGGCTCGGTGATCCTACCTAACTTTCGGTAGAGTAAGCCAATGAGTCGGACCCGGTGTCTCGGTGACTACCTCTTCGCCTTGACCGTTGACTGACGGTTGACCCGTTTGACCGTTATCTCTAACGGTGGATGACGGAATATTCGTCGAATATACCGATGACGGTGAAATTTTCAGTGTGGCCGGTGACGGATTAGGACAAATTAGGCCATAATACCGCTTTTCCCGTGACCAAAATTCCAGAATTTTCTCCGTGGACTTCTCTCATGGGTGTGAAGACTTGGACTAGGAATTGGATGGAGAATTTGTCTCAAATTTGGAAAGAGAAGATGGAAGATGAGAAAGACTTGAATTTGGAAATTGAATTGCTAAAGGAAAAGGGTTCTAATTCTTGGAAGATTTGGAGAATATTGAAGCCTATAAATAGAGAAGTTCTCTATATCTTTTACACATCTCTCTACACACAACACTTTTCTTTTCTTATTCTTTGTGTGAACTCTTTAGCATGAGTAGCTAATTTTCTTATTGATTGAGGATGAATTCCTAGTTCTTAATATATGATTTGAGTTTTGTTTCAATTCTATCTTGAAGTTTTCACATGATTATCGTTTGTTTTTACTAATAGGAATGTTTAGTCATTCATGATTGATTGATAGATTGTTTAGAGTGCACGCTAAATTGATTTGTTAATTTGATCTAAAGCTAGTGAAAGTTAGGGGATAAGTAATCGTTTCTTGACTCTTTACATAAGTAGCAAACACGAGAACTTGTGGAGGGATTCCGTGGAGCAATTGTGTGTGAAAACAACGTTGGCAAGTAGACCTTGATCTAAGAGTCTAACTACTAATATTAACCTAATAAGTTCATATATCTTAATGCGTTTATTTAAATTACATCTAGAGTGATCTACTACTAGGTGGTTTGGTAAATAGAATCGGTGTAGTCGAGAACTTCCGTATCCGGGTGATACAAGGGATTTAGGGGTTTAGCACTGATCTAGCTGCTTTACCTACGGTTGGTGATAATATGTGACTAATAACAAGTAGAAAAGAACATAACTTTAATCATTGTTTTGCAACGAAGAAGGATTCCTTGATCTTGTCTCTCTTATTGATTTCAACTTTATCTTTTAATTGCTTTGTTTATTTTCTTTTGATTTTTACACCCCCCCCTTTTTGTGACAATTTTTACAACTAGAATCTCTTGCTCCTCGTGGGAACGAACTTGACTTCCATTATATTATTTTTAATTGAGTGGAAATATTAATTAATTTGATTGCACCTACGAAACGCATCATCCTTGCATCAGTGGTTTCGCATAAATTTGGTTTGGCCATGGGGTGCTGGCCTCAGCACTGCAACTTCGGCTACTAATTGGCAAAGGTGGTACTGCGACTTGGTCCGAAGATCGGCGAATGTTTCTAGCCGGCTAGGTTGCGAAATGCATGGAGATGGTGCTGTCTTGAACGGCCAAGATGGTGCTTCCTTGACTGTTGGAGATGGCGCTGCTTTGAACGGCCAAGATGGCGCTGCTTTGAACGGCTACGGAAAGGTGGATGGCATGGCTAGCTTGGAAGGGCCGATGGCGAGGCTAGCTTGGAAGGGCCGATGGTGAGGCTAGCTTGGAAGGGCCAATGGCATGACTAGCTTGGAAGGGCCAATGGCGTGGCTCGCTTGGAAAGGCCAATGGAGCGTTGGCTTGCTTGGAAAGGCCAATGTAGCGTTGGCTTGGGACGCGGAGAGGATGGCGCTGGTTAGGGATCGGCTGCAACGTGGAGCGGACTCTTGGGTCTTGAACGCGGACTGTTGGAGTTGGCGTGGAGCGGTAGAGATGGCCGTTTAGCCTTGTCTTGGCCGCGGACTGGTGGTGCCATGAAGCGTTGCCTTTGCGGTCCCGGTTGCCTTTTTTCGTGCATAGCTTAAACGAGAAACCTTCCTCCACTCTAATTCCAAAAGTGTTGTGCTTATAAAAGGAAACCTTCTTCCACCCAAACTCCAAAGTAATATGTATATAAAAGGGGTCGCACATCTTTTATTTTTATTTTGTAATATTGGCTTTGTTTTCACGTCTCCGCGTTAGCAGCAAAGCAGAGGAGTTGGCGAGCGTACTCCAGGTATGTGCTCCAACGTTTCTCCTCCGTTTCCTTTTTTTTTTTTTTTTGGTGTAAACCCTAGCCATAAACATATCCTCCATAAACCCGTAGAAATACTTTTGTATGAATGATTCTTCTCTGCTAGCAGTATCGTAGTAATATTAGTCGTCGCATTGATAGTAAAGAGGCCAATTATTATACAAAGTAGGCGCACATGGATGGGTGGCTGCCATTAGTTCTTCTCCCGTGAAAACCTAGCTTTTAGGGTTTCCTTTTCCTCTCGTGGACGTGTGCACAATTTCCGTGGCCATGCGTGACTTGGCCGAGGTCATACATTCCGCGAGTTCACATGTTCCCCGCGGCATTGTCTACTTTCGGCCAAGGGTGTACTTTCCGCGATGTCACGTGTATCTCGTTGAGTAGACATCAGTCCCCATTCCCTTTAGCCGTGAGTGCCATGACATGTGGCCAAAGGAGAAATTTCCTTAGCAAATGTGTTGTTGACTCTTGATTGTGGTAATTTTTGATAAAATCTTTATGTATGCTTTTCTTCAAAGTAGTAATTTTTGCTTTGCTTCGTTGTAGTTACTTCAAAAGCATAAGGAATTTTGTTAAGATGTTACCTGAAAGTAGTTCCGCCGCCGCGTTGAGAAGTGTCAACAACTCCAAACCGAACAAATATGATGAGTTCTTTACGAAGTCTGCTGCGATTACAAGGACCCATCCCAAATTCGTGGCAACTCTTCTAACTGATTCAGAGAATGATGGAGAAGTTCAGTCGGTCACTCCAGGGCGCATAATGAGGTTTTTCCTTCAGAAGAAAGAGTATCCAGCTTCTCCCATAGATTTCAAAATCTGTCATAGTCCATTGCACTCTTATGATAAGTGGATGAAATTTATGATGAGCCGCGACCACGTAAAGTCCAACTTAACTGAGGCACAAATCATGCATGTTGTCATGGCAACTGCGGCACTTCAAATCAGAAAAGATGTTGCAGGCTTGATTACTTTCATCTTCAGATGGTGCCCGGGAACTCACACGGCTATATGTAGATGGGGTGAGATGACTATTTCTTTAGAAAGCTTATCCGTTCTGTTGAGTCTTACAATAATTGGGAAACTTGATGTTGTCTTGTCTGAAGAAGAAGAAAAAATGCACGCCGCTTTGGTCACGAAAGCAGCGGAATATGTTCGAAAGAATGAGGAAAGTTGTTTTTATAACTGGTGGGTGTCTGAGTGGTTCCCTAATGAGCCAGAGTCAGATCAAGTCCTGGATGATACACTCCATGTTACTGCATTTTTAATTCCGTGGATATCTAGAGATGTTTTTGATGATGGCTCTGGTAAGAAGGAGATAAGACAGAAGCTCATCAAACTAGCGAAAGGCATTGCTCTTCCCATCGGTAGTTTGTTTGTTGGCTCTTTGTACACTCATATGGATCACTTAGTAGCACACATGTACGTCTTTAATGGGTATATGAAAGTGGACTCGTATATCCATGTTGCCTTTCTTCAAGCGTGGTTGTGGGAGCATTTCAAAAATTACGCTCCTAACCCGAGAAACTTGTTTCCTGATGCATATGGCGGTTCTAGGATACTCCGTTGGTTGGAGAGGCGTCCAAGACCTGGAGAAAATCTCATTGATTTTCTTGACAACTCGCATGCAGTTAACTTTCGTCCTTGGTCCCCGGCCCATGCCTCCATAGTTCAACCAGATACTTTTGCTTCCGCACCGAAAGTGATATTGCATTCCGCTGACGGGAATATGAGCATTGGAGAAACTGTTTTCTTGCGAAGCTGCATATCTGGGTACGTGCCATCTTTTTTAGAGGATCTTGTGGAGTAGTCTCTTACAACATTGACAGAGCTGCTCGAAATATGGGCTTTGACCAGGGAGTCCCATTCCGTCGCCCGCTGACAGCTCCAGATGAATCGTTACCCTCTATTCTTGATTACAACGTCTTTGCACCAGGTAAAAGTCTTCCCTTCTTGATCCCAGAACGAAAACCTATGACGACTCCAAAATATAATATCTTCTGGCAAGCTGAGTTCCTCGCCATTCATCAGTTCGTGCAGGATGTTGTGACAAATCCGCGTGGTAAACCTTCCTCTGCGGTTCTAGCGAAGCATAAATTGATGAAAGAGCTTCCTTCGGGCAAGAAAAAATCCTCTAGCTTGGATGCAGACAGTCTCCAGAAAAAGGAGCAAATGTCGAAAAATCGTGCAGGTGGCTTCCAATCGGATTCGATAGCTCTTGTGACTTTCAGTTCTTTCAACACGCAGGTGTGTATGTTCCCTCAATGACTTGGCTGAATAAGTTTTCCTTTTCGCAACTGACTCCTTTTTTTTTTTTCTTTGACTCAGGGGCTTGGTAACTCGAATATCTTTGCCAAACTTTCCCACGGCCAAAAAACGGCGCCTCTTAATAAAGGAGGCAACGAGACTGAATTTCTTGAAGAAGAATCCGAAGAGGAAGAAAGCTCGAGATCCGGTGATGAGAGGAGCACTTCTGAATATAACAGCGAGTCTTCTTCCAGTAGACCCACAAATGAGTTGGTGAGTTTTCCACACTTTTCTCTTGGAATATTTATTTATACCGGATAAATGATTAATTGGTGATATTTACAGGAAGAGGCTGCTCCCGAAAATAACTCTGAGATTGGAGAGTCCACGGCAATGAAGGTGTAATGGTGTCTCCAAGTCATGGAAACCGTACTGCTAGCAACCCGGAGATGGAAAGCGATCGTCGTGAAGAGATATTGCTTTGTGCTTCGAGATAATGGAAAATGCCCCCACGGCTGCGGGCGCGATTGTAGCCAAAGAATCCTTCCGGTCGCGGAATCGATTGCAGGCGCCACTTTCGAACCTCCATTCTTGATTCCTCATGAAGATAACGTGTTGATTGGAGTCTTCAGTGTACCAGCTAAGCATGAGGAATTGTATACCAAAATATTGAAGAGATATGGACACATCGCAACAGTCAAGAAGATCACTAGCCGGTTCGCGTTGGTTAAGCGGGTGGAAGAAATATTTTCTTCAATTCGTGATATTTGCAAGGTGACTGGTCACACCGTTTCTGGAGATGTAATCTCAAACTGGGAGTTCCACAGGGATATGTGTGTAAAATTTGAGTTTAACTCTTCCTAGTTATGTGAGGGATTTTCCGAAATCCAAAGGCTGCAAAATGAAGCGGTTGATGGTCCTTCCACGAATTTAATTAATAAACAGGAGGTAGAAGTCGAGAAATTATCCCAGGAATTGAAGCTGAAGCAGGCAACTCTTCAAAGTATGAAGGACATTTTCTCTAAGAAGAACGAGTCGTTGTTAGGAAACTTTCCTTGAATACTTTTATTTTCTGAACTTCTTTTCTTAGGTTTTTTTTTTTTTTGAAAGGAAAAAGAAACGCCTAGTTTATGGTATGGTTTTCTGGTTTTTGGATTGATAGATGATTGCTTTTTATAAGAGTTTTTGGATTATTTTTGGAGTAATGGCTTTTTGATCAATTGATATGTCAAAATCTGAATTACGAATGTAAGTAGCAAAATCATTCAGGATCGTGAACATTGCATGAGAAAGGAAGAGATATGAAGTCTTGGGATGATTGGATCATCGACTTCCATGATAAATGTGAAAATCCAAACAATATAAGTCGTGTAAACATCATCTGGAAAACTTACTCGCTTTAGGGTGTTTCACCAGAGCTGAGTCTTCAGGTAGTAGATCCGAGTCTTTACGTAATGCCCTTCTTGCCACGAGAAGTCCCCGGTCGTTCTTTATTGTCGGTGGAACATCTTTATGTCGATCCGTAGTAAGATGGAGAATCTCTAGTCCCCAGACGCAATTCTCCTGAAACCCCTCTTTTCTTGGACGATGCGCTTCAAAGTATGGCATTCGCTGGTAGTATGATGGGAACGAGAGTTGAATTTGTAACCGAGAGATTAATCTCCCACTGTGGTCGCCAATTGTTTGAGGGTGAAAACCATTTCTGCTGATTTTGGTAATTTTGAGTGTATGTGGGTGAGAAACGAATCTAAACCCTAAACAATGTACTGCACGAGAGTACTTTTGATTCGAGAGATCAATATGTACAATCCTGACCTAAACCAAGAAATGGCCATTCCAGGATTGCGTCGGTCACAAAGTGAAGGAGAAGGGTTGGTCTTAGGGAGGGAAGCGAAGAAAGTGTGAAGACCATAATGGTTGATTCTGGAAGTGTGGGCGTTTTGTGACTTGTATCAGAAAGTTGAAATGGCTAGCTGGATGAAAAAGCTATCAGATGATTTCTGGATGTTGTATTGTTCTCATGACCAAAACTTCCTGTTTGGTGGAAATAGGTGAGACCTATGTATACAAGTCATAGTGAAACGTACCCTGGTCTCGTAGGAAGTGAAAATGATTGAGTGGTGGAAGAAAAGAGTAACGTGTAACTATTAGACGTTATTCTTCCATGATGAGGGAAGTGAATTCATGTAACCGCCAGTCATTACGCTTCCATGATGAAGGAAATGAATTGTTTACACCGTTACTTTTCACCACCACTAATTATCCCACTTCATGACACTTTCTTGTAACGGGCTCATTGAACGCCACACGCTGTAAACCGCCAGACCAATACCCTGATGAGCATCCCCCAGTTTATGACATATTTTGATGTCTCGAGTGTTTTCGTCGAAAACATGTAGCACTTTGCTACGTGTGGCAAGTTAAAATCGAGAGGCTTGCCGCAGTTAAATAGCATGTGATGCTAGGCTCATTTTGGCTAGTCGCTTAAAACTTGTCGCGAGCTTACCGGTTTGGTGGCGAACTTGGATGGCCGAGATCGCATCTTATGAATAAAGGTAGCAGTTGATTGTGGCTACCTTGTGTTGGTGCCTGACAATGGCGCAGTGGCATTGCGGCATGACTTGTGCATGCCAGTGGCACGATGGTACAAGTGGCGCCTAGCGTATCCATGGTCGTTGGGTTTAGGCGGTTGGTCGCCTAAGAGTTTCCACAAGTCCATCAATTCGGTGGCAAACTTGGATGGATGAGATTTCATCTCATGAAGAAGGATGGCCATTAATTATGGCCACATCTTGTTGTATAGCGAAGTGGCGTCAGCCGCATGCTAATGGCATGCCAGTGGCGTAGACATGGCATAGAGGCATGCCAATGCCGTAGCCGTGGCATAGCAGCATGCTAGTATCCGCGACATAGTGGTATGCCAGTGATGTTGCGGCATGGACAAATCTAAAAATTGGCTCCGTGGCCAAAGTTAGGGTTTGGCGACGTGGAAGAATTTGCCGTGGAAGAATTAGGGCTTGGCGTGGCCAAGGCGCCGTGGAAGAATTAGGGCTTGGAGTGGCCAAGGTGCCGTGGAAGAATTAGAGCTTGGCGTGGCCAAGTCTCCGTGGAGTCGGACCCACGTGTGGCATGGCAATATTTGCCCTGTTGCCACGCCAATCCCATTGCTCTGGGAACGTTATTTGGCTTTGGTAGCAATTTGCTCAAATTAGGGTTTGGCCTGTCGAAACCCTAATTAGTGCACGTGGCGTGCGGCTGCGGCATGGCGGTACTTTTGTGCAAATGGCGCCACGGATTTGCCAAAGGAACTATGGCAAGACCATAGTGTGGAAACGGCCATGGGAGTAGGAATTGCCGTGGGTGGCTATCTATGGCAGGTTGCCACGAAGTGGCATGTTTGTGAAGTTGACGCGGTAGAGTGGCATGTTGGCATGCTACCGCGGTAGAGTGGCATTTTGGAATGCCGACCATTATGTTGTTGTGGTAGGGCGCGTTTGGCTTTCCAGTTAGTATGGTGACGCGGGAGGGTGCGTTTGGCCTTTAATGTATGGTGGCAAGTTCAGAGCAACTTGATTGGCCCAAAAAGGGGGCGGCCAAACATAAGGCGCGACTATACTTCTTGTGAGAGTGTGGCGAATTTAGACCGACCTGATTGGTCGAGGAAATAGGGTCGGGGCATGGCCAATGGCGTTAGCTGGCCTTGGGCATGGCCACGCCTCTTCTTGCTTCTGCGGCTCCCTATTTTTCTTATTCTGAGCGAGGTTCTGCACCTACTAATCCATGGAGGATTAATTACTTAGTTTGCTTAGGCTTAATTTTGATAAGCAAGGTCTGGTATATTACGCGAGGCGCGAAACCCTAACCTCGCAAGTTAGTCGGGACGATTGATTTGAATTTTATGTGTCGACACAGAGCTCTTTTAAGTTCGTTGCCAGAGAGAAGCATGCTTTTCTGATTGAATACCTTATGCAAAAATCTTATTCTTGATACTTGGAGATTCATGCTACTCTGATGCGAGTGAACACAAATCGTCATGCCATATAAACATTAAGAGTTCAGCCGGAGAACATAGCATAGAAGGCATTCAGAGGAACTTATATTAAGTGAATATACGCGAGGCGCCGAAATTCACAGAACATCTGGGATGGTTGCTACATTCGCCAGTCTGGATAAATTTTATGTAAGTGTATTGAGCGTCTCAATAAGTATGCCAGTGGAGAGATTAGCACACGTGGCTCTGTTTCCTTGCAGAGTGACATCACATCAGATGCAAGGTTTTACGATTTTAACCCTAAGCTAAAAACCACCATCAACAACAGGCTTACTCACCTGCGCTCAAATCGTCGAATGATGGCTTCATTAAGGTCAAATGGCCGGTTTGTTGCAACGAGAACAAGGATCCCTTCACCAGGCTTAGTCATCAGCCCATCCCAGAACCACCTCCCCCAGAGGCTGCTGCAGCTCATGATGTAACTATTGCTACTACATAACCTCCACCGGCTGAAAATTCACCACCACCAGAGCTACGATCTCCTACAAACTCAACTCCACCATAGAATACCAAGCCTTAGATGCCAACACCACCACCAGCAACACACAAGCATAGAAAAGCAAAAATAAAAAACAGATCAGTAAGTACCTATATCCACAAAACGAAACCCCAAATCAACAAAAAATAAAGAAACCTTAAATTAAGAAATTGAAATTATAGAGGAAGCATAGAACAAAATCATCAGAAATCAATTAAGATATTGAGAAATTGAAATTGAGAATCCGATTACAAACCTGAACAATTGAAAAAAACCAAAATCAGTAGAACTCAATTTAGTGAAGAAGCATCGAACAAAAACATGGAAATGAAACAAAAACTTAGGGTTTTTCTACGAAAGGGGAAAAGTGTTTGGGATGAAAAGTAAGAATACTGGGTTTACTGGGTTCTAAGGTTTCTCTGAAAATATGTGAATAGGTAGGTAAAAGGGGAGCGTCGATAGATTTGGTTTACTAGGTTCTAGGGTTTGTCTTTTCTCTTTCAGATGAACATATTCTGAAAACCTAATACAGAACTAAAAAATATAAACAAACTGAAATGATTAACTCATAACATAAGAGAGTTCTTGAGAATAATCTTGAAATGATAGATTTCTTACCGATCAAAGCTTCTAAAGCTTCAGCTCTAGAGAAGAAAACAAGGGAAGATAGGTGGAGAAAACAAAAGTGAAGGAATGAGAGTGGAATAGTCGAGAGATACAAGTATGGGTGATGCGGGAGGAAATATCCTCTAGTTCAACCAATATTGGGTGGAAAAAAATATTCCACACAAGTGAATGGCACACGTGAAAATATCCCTGTTACGACCCTAGTGTTACCAAGCGTGTGACTGACACGCGTATAAAAAAATTCGTAACGGCTTATCGTTGTTACGAATTTTTCTAAAATTAGTAATGGATGCAATATGTTACGAATTTTTCGTAATGGCCATTTGTAACGGGAATTTCGTAACGGCTGCACAGCCGTTACGAATTGTTGTTACTAATCCAGGAATTTGGTGTAGTGTCCTTTCTCCGAAAGTGATTGTCTATGGACAGATTCGAGACAATACAACTAATCGGTTCACACTTCGTGTTATCGTCTATGGATACGAGATCGAGACAATACAACAAAGAAGTATGTTTATTTGATAAAAGTTTCGGACTTAACCAAACACAATAGGATTACTATCAAGTAAATAGGAATTAACGTTTGTGTAATTTAATTACTTTAAATTATAATAACAACAATTTTAATTTCAGAAAATAAAAGTAAATGACACAACAAGATTTTGTTAACGAGGAAACCGCAAATGCAGAAAAACCCCGGGACCTTGTCCAGAATCGACTACTCTCAGGATTAAGCCGCTATAAAAAATCAAACCAACTTTTTATAGTTGAGACAAAACAACTAAACCTATAGTTCACCTAGTTCCGTCTTTATTCCCACGCCTCCAACTTGTAATAAGTCATGTACTTGGAACAATTTCTTTGGTTCGTATTCCAAACATTAAAGGAACAACAAATCTGTTTGGTAACAACTCTTTTCAACCAAATGATGTGAGTTCGACAATAGGCTCTTCCGTTTATCACAATAAACTCCTTTGCCAGGTCATTAGATCTATCGAATAACAACTACTAAAGTAATTGTCTAGATTTTGCAGTCAATACTTATAATCACAAAGAATTGTGTTGATGCCGATCTACTCAACTAATCCTATTTAACAGAAACAAGTATTGTGCACACCAAATATTATGAACCCAAATCAGAAATCTTCAAAGTCTTCTTTGTCTTCAAATCTTCTTAGATCTTCAATAAACACCTGCACACAATCAACTTGTTAGAGCACTGCTCGGTTGAACCCACCAAGCGTTGGTATGTCAAGATTGGTTGTCATATTTAGTTCCAAAAACTCGAGTCCCTATTATGTAAACTACAGTCAACTTCGATAGGTTAGACTAGAAATGATAGAAGTATTGTGCTCCAGTTACTCACAAAGATCTGAAGATGGATTGAAGACAACAAAGACATCTATGACTTGACTTGTTCCACATCTATCTTGTGTCTTTCAAATCTTTTAAATTGAAAAAACATAACATGCAAAGTTATACTATTATGATCAAAGTGCTAAGGAATTTATTGAATCACGAAGTATAATGTTTATCTTTAGAACTTCGTAGATATGACATCGACATAATCTTTTGGATGTTATTATGACTATGTATATGGGTAAAGGTGAGGATTTCATCCTAGGAAATAATTTTTTACATGTGTTTTAAGGAAGTAAATTCATGAACTTGTTTTTTGAATCAAAAAGGAAATCGCCAGGCGTTATTGGTTTTGTTATTCATTGCATATCTTATGAACAACCAATATGTGTGATTTAGTATAACCATTCATGACTTGTTTGTGTTCTTGGTAAAAATATTCACAAAGGCCGGACTTATGTATTGGTATGACTTTTATTAGTGAAACCGATCCTAAGTAATCACTTGAGATGGTATGAGCATGTACAACAAGTTTTTAGTATTGGGAACCGATCCTATGAACATGTGCAACCGAATACAAGTTTATACCATAAATAAGATGAACATGTGCAATCGGCCTCAAAACATCTCAACCCAATCTGAGCACGTTTTGTGTTTTTAACACAAAAAGTTATCCAAAAATAGATTTTCGAATTTTCTATTATTCTAGAAATATTAGAGATACTGAAAATATATTTGGTAAGTGTGGATACGTGAATAATGTCAACATTAAGATTTGAGCATCATATTTACAGAAATTATGAAAACCGAGTTTTGCTGTTTATTGCATATCTTGAGAATATTTTCGATTTTGGAAATTCCTTGGTTTCCAAACTTTCTTGATCTATAAATACCTAAGTTTGCATCTCTAGCAAACCAATCCTTCGTGACAGCAAACTTCCTCGGTTGTGTTGTTACTGGTGTAGCCGCCTATTCAAAGAGGAGAGTAACCTAATTAGGCGAAATCTCTTACGGCCGCTCAGTTTAAAGTCTTCTTTGGGATTGCGAAGCTCTATTAGTAGCTTTGGTGGGAAACTAGAAGATTGCATTGTTATTTCAGTTTTCGATTATTGATTTGTTTGACTAACGGTTGTTGAATCTTTGATTGCACCTGACTTTCAAGAACTATGCGATTGATCAAATAACATTCAATCACAAATCATGGGTTTAACGGTTCTACCAAAACAAGTTTCGGTTCTACCTTCCATGTGAGTATTGTGCATAGTCACACTAGCTTTCCAAAATTCGGTTGACTAGGTACTAGGATCGGTTCCGCACATATATATGCTATCTAACTTATATGTGTTGCACATGTCCATAGGATCGGTTCCCCTTTGCCTAAAAACGTGTTGCACATGTCCATAGGATCGGTTCCCTTTCTGATATAAACCTTGCTGCACCTCATACAAGGATCGGTTCCCCTTTGTGATGTACTGCACCTCTTACTAGGATCGGCTCCCCTTTCCCATATTTGGTCAGACATAAAATCACAAACCCGATCATACCATCTTAGGTGACATCACTAATAAAAGTCATACCAATACATAAGTCAGGCCTTTGTGAATAGTTTTACCAAGAACACAACAAGTCATGAACGGTTATACTAAATCACACATATTGTATGTTCACAAGATATGAAATGAATAACAATCCCAATAACGCCTGTCGATTTCCTTTTCGATTCACAAACAAGTTTATGAACTTACTTCCTTAGAACACATGTAAAGTATAATGGTTAAGCAATAAACCTCGTATTGTATTCCTTAATACTATGTCTATCTAGAGTTCAAATATGCTTCACAGTTTTTTTTTCATTATGCACGACTTGAAATATACGTTAGGGAATGAAACAGTTCAAGTCAAATATCACTAACCTCAAGTGGAAGGATGATTGTTGTCGTTGTAGCTCCTTGCTTCTTCACATCTTCAAGTCTTCGCAATACTTGTAAAGTCTCATTATGCTAATACTTTCAAGCTAACATATACGAAGCTGACTCTAGTACATAATCAAGCGACTCTTAAAATGAGTTTTGATTCACTATATTATGACAACCAAACTTGACATACCAACGCTTGGTGGGTTCAACCGAGCTATGCTCTAACAATCTCCCCCTTTGTCAATTTTAGTGACAAAACTCTTACATCATATGGATAAACAAATAACAAGAATTCATTACACATACGCTTGATTCCCGAATTCAATAGCACAGTAAACTGCTTACATTGAATCCTTGAAAATGTCGTTGTTGACATTATAATAACAAAGTTAATACTCCCCCTAAGGAAGATAGGTAGATATGTAATCCGCACATCTTTGTTATACCAATTCATATGATGTGTTACTCCCCCTTATTCTGTGCTTTCACTCTTTCGTTCAGATAAAACGTTTAAGCACCAATGTTCTTTTCCTTAGCGATACCAATCAATATAAAATCAATGCCAATATCACTTGTTCACTCCATATATTTCTCCACCTTTTTGTCACAAAATGACAAAGAAACGAAAAAATAAAGGACAACACGAAAAGAATCTTACAAATCTCAAAATATACTTGCAACCTGTAGAGTTAGGCACGAGGGTTCCACACACCATGTTCTGATAACCACTATCAAAACCGAAACTACAAGTAGTTTTATTTTGATATGTTACCAAGGAAACAATTGCCCAAAACAATTTTTCTATTTTAGTTTAGCAAACCAAAAATCAACTAAGCACCTTAGTCCCTTTGCTAAACCGATTGTACAAAAACAATCGCTTAATTCGATAAGACCAAAATCAAGATAACTATATTTTTCTCATCAGGTTCTAATTATCCATAAACTTAGACCTTTAAATTTTAAACAAGACAAGTACTAGGTTAGTTAACTATCATTTCTTGTTAAGGCATTCAATTAGACTTGAATAACCGAAACCTCACTTCGATAAGTGTAACTAAGATCAAAATTAACTTAGTTTCTCTTATCCGGAATCGAATTGGACTAAACAACTCATCCCATAAACCTTTTATTTCGTTAAGCCATAAATAATTCATACAAACCAACTAAATCAACTTGCATAATTATTCACCTCAACCGGAAGCAATTGAAACCACATAGACATTAAAGCACCGCAATTGCACCGAAATTTTGTAAGCCCAAACAATTGATACCACACAAAAGCAAGATAACAATAGTTTTTCTTAACCAGAACCAATTGAATCACACATACATCCATACACACATGATGGAATAAACATCAATTGTACCGAAATTTTATTAAAGTAGCAAAATCGAAATCAAACATCCCATAAACATACATAGCAAATAAGATAAAAGCATTCCCTCCTTTTTTTAGCTTATGTATCTACTCCCCCCCCCCTTTTTTAAGGGGGTTGGACGGGGAGGGCGTTGGTTAAACGCGCCTACTCTCCCCCTTTTTTATTTTCAAGGAGAAGGGCACTTACTCTCCCTATTTATTTTAGGGCGGGTGGGTTGTTTTAAATGCGCCTACTCCCCCCTCTTTATTTTTAAAAGAGCCGGGTGGGTAGGGCGTTGTTTAAACGCGCCTACTCCCCCCCCCCCCCCCCTTTTTTATTTTCAAGGGAGCCGGGTAGGGTGGGTGTTGTTTAAACGCGCCTACTCCCCCCTCTTTTTTTTTTCCCCAAAGGAGCTGGGTGGGGTTGTTTAAACGCGTCTACTCCCGCTTTTTCTTTTCGTGCTCGTTGGTCGTTTGGGTGCTTTTGGCATTCCTAGAACCATTGTGGGCGTTCCTGAGGTTTTTACAAATATCAGTCAATCATGCGCTTTTGACATTCCTGATACCTTTTATGAAATTGTCAGTTAATCGGGCGCCCTTGGCGTTCCCCAGACCTTTTGATGAGACTTGTCAGTCAATCAGGTGCCCTTGGCGTTCCTGAGACCTTTTGTGAAACTTATCGGTCAATCAGGCGCCTTTGGCTGTCCTGAGACCTTTCATGGACGTCAGTCGATCAAGCGCCTTTGGCATTCCTGAGACCTTTTGTGAACTTGTCAGTTAATCAGGCGCCATTAGCATTCTTGAGACCTTTTGTGAATTTTGTCAGTCAATCAGGCGCCTTTGGCTGCCCTGAGACCTTTTGTAAACTTGTCAGTCAATCAGGCGCCATTAGCATTCCTGAGACCTTTTGTGAATTTTGTCAGTCGATCAGGCGCCTTTGGCTGCCCTGAGACCTTTTGTGAACTTGTCAGTCAATAAGGCGCCATTAGCATTCCTGAGACCTTTTGTAAATTTTGTCAGTCGATCAGGCGCCTTTGGCTGCCCTGAGATCTTTTGTAAACTTGTCAGTCAATCAGGCACCATTGGCATTCCTGAGACCTTTTGTGAATTTTGTCAGCCGATCAGGCGCTTTTGGCTTCCCTGAGACCTTTTGTGAATTTGTCAGTCAATCAGGCGCCTTTGGCTGCTCTGAGACCTTTGTGTAGACGCCATTTTTCCAACTTACTTTATTGCTTAAAGCAGGCATTTACAAGGTAGGAATCAAGCGTAAAAAAATTTCAACCACTTGCCATTGATTGGAGTTTTGACCTTGGTCCCATTCATGCGCCGAAGCTTGTAGTATCCGCTTTCTGCCACTTTCCTTAATTCCGCGTCTCGTAGGATCCGACTCACATAATAGATAGGTGACAGCTCAGTTCCCCCCATGTCTTGTGCGAGAACTGCGCCGATTGCTGAGCTGGTAAACACCGTGTAGATATAAAGAGGGACTCTGCATATCGGAGGTCTAAGAATCTTAGGGCTGATGATAGGCCTCGAAGATGGGTTATTTTTATATGGCCTACGGTAATACCGCAAGTGCACGGCGTCTATCGGAGACGCGGCAAGTACGGGTCGATCCCACAAGGACTTGTGTGTGCTTTGTGTGTGATCTAAGGCTTCTTCAAGCCGAATTCAAGTAAGTAACAAGGTGACAAAGATATATTTTTGTTGCCGATACTGGCTGATTTTGAAATTATGTGAACCTAAACTAAGGTATAGACAAGTGACAGTGGTAAAAGTATGCTAAGTCTTCAAATCCACCACTAAATTCCTAGTATGTGCTCAACCTGAGTTTGAGGTTTCTTGTTCCTATGGTAGTCAAGTGAGGTGTGTCAATTCCATCACCTAGCTAAGGAGTTTCTCCTTGTTATACTTCAATGTTCAGCTAGGTACTAACTTGAGCATTAGTTATCTAATCAAGTATAACTAATCAAAGGAATTAGCCTATAATTCTAAAGCTTGAGCTGCAGCATACCTAACCCAAGTATAACCTAACTACAATGCATCCATGGCATTGGCATGCATTGTGAGAGAAGAGAGTTAGTTGCTAGGATTGAAATTATCTATATGATTTAAGCCCTCAAGAACATTCAACGAGTTTAAACACATTTGGGAATCGGGGTTTCATTGAAACCCCAACAATTAAATTAAAACATCAAAATAAAATAACAAAGAACAAAATTAAACCTAATTGACACTCTGGCTAACCCAGGCGTGAACTCAAATCATGTTCTCCCTCTTCTATTTATACATGCACAATCAAGTACCAAACCCTAGTTTCAAAAACAGAAATTACAATAAAATAACTCTCACCCACTTCTCTCGAATTGCTTCTCCTCTTGTCTAATCGTCTTCGTAACTCCATGCGTGGTTGTTGGTTTGGAACCCTAGTTTTAGTTATCTCTAAATTAGCCTCTAGGTTATGAGAGAAGCTAAGAGAGAGGTAACTAACACTAGAGAGGAGGGAAGGTGGCCGGCAGCTGTTGTTGAGCGGTGTCAGGAGGTGATGGAGGTGGAAGAGGTATGGTGCGGCTCTGCTCAGAGTTTGGTGTCGGGTGATGAAGGAATGGGTTTTGCAGAGGTGAAGAGAGAAGAAGAAAGAGAAGAAGAAAAGAAAATGGGTAAGGCTCGATAGGGTATAGGGTATGGGGGCTTCGTTGTGAAGCGGAGTGCATCGACTAGCGATGGGACGAGCCTAGCGAGCGTGGGATGAAGCTGGTGCGATCCGAACGGGGTCGAGGATGGTAAGCGGTTTTGGAGCGATCTGGTGTTGAGCGGAGCATCGAGAAATAGATGTAAGTGAAGGAGCGACCGTGTGATGCATTTGGGCGAGATCTCAACGGCTCGGGATGAGCGGGTTCGGATCCGGGTCGTGGGTAGCTCTAGCCCATGTCTTCCTTGTTGGGTTGCAACTGATTTGCGCGCGGGCTTTGGCTTTCTGCTCCATAGATGCTCGACTCCACTTCTTCGCTCTTTTGGCTCCTCGATTCTCCGAGCTTTATTTATTACCTAAAAACACAAAATTAATTAATACAAATATTTATTCTTGAAAACAAAGAAAACACAGAATCTGGGATAATATCGATTTCTAAGCGCAAAAGATGAGTAAAATGCCAATAAAAAGGTGTATAAATATGCACTATTTGGCACTCATCAAATACCCCCAAACTGAATTTTACTTGTCCTCAAGTGAAACGAAATTAAGAAATCCTAACTATACCCTGTCGCAGTCTCTCGAATGCATTTAGCGTATGCACTAAGCCTTTAAACCCCTAGGTGTCCCTAGTGGACGAGTTGTAGTCTCGTGAGGGTTTACCAGAGGTGTACCCACAAAACCTTCTCCAACTTCGAGTGTAAAGAGTCTCAAGCCTCCAAGAAGCTATGAGTATATAGAGTTTCGCATGCTAGTAACGAAGTTAGAACTATCGAAGAACGCATTCTCATCCTTAAGTCTTTGAGCGAGAAGTAACCATACCATATGAAAGAATTCGGATTCGATTGTGATCAAAAGCCTCGACTTCGCCTTACCATTTAGGGTTTTATGATACTTGCACTCAAAAAGATCGCTTTTTAGTCTCTCATGTGTGCAGGCAGGAATAAAGAGAGAAATCCTGCACACGTTGTAGGTAAGAAGGATAACCTTCTGAAAATAAAATCTGGAGACTCCACAGAAGTGTGGACAAAAAGAATCTTTTTCTAATGATCTCTAAGAAAGGAAATCAATCATTAGCAAAGGTGGGAGTACTCACTCACTTCTCACCCGATCGGTAATTAATATCACTCTCTCATAAGAAACCATAGAAACGTCTTCAATCTTCGGTCTTCAACTGTTGATGACGAACTTCTGAACTTTACAAAAACTTGAATAATAATATTATTTTTTTTTTTTTTTTTTTTTTTTTTATCTAGCATAGTACATGAAACGAAAATAAACACACAATTTTTTTTTTTTTTTTTTTTTTTTTTTTTTTTTTTAGTTACAATAAAACGATAAACTCAATTTTTCACAAACTTCATTAATTCTCATCCTATTTTCTTTTCGTTTTCTTGCACATAAACCTTGGACTATATCAATTTTTCTTTCAATATTCTGATTCTGCTCCGGTTGCTGACGATGATGTGTTTCTATGGGTCTTGCTGATTGAGAGAGAGAATGATGCTAACTACAAATCGGTATTTAGAAGGAGTTTTCATCTTTAGACGTCACCCTCATGATTGACAAAAACTAGCACTCAAGAGATCAAAAGTAGTGCTGAAAATGGTGCGAAGTTGGGTAGCTCACCATTCCTACCCGGAATTTACGTACGGTGACACACACTCTAACAGCTTTTCTAGAAAGTTGCAAAAATTTGAAGGTTGGTGCCTCACTTGATGTAAATTGGGTAGTCTCCACTATGGGTGATCACAATTCTACTACCGAATATCTAAACAGCACCTAATTCGCCCTCCGGTATGGTTAAATCCAACTTTAACGCTCTAATCAACTAAGGAACCCGATTGTGTTCTCCGGCACTTCCAAGTTCTGTTATTTCGGTCAGAATCTCTATGTAAACATAGCTAGAAGCATGCTAGTGACTCTAAAATCTCTAAAAGTTTGAGGTTTTTATTTGCAAAAAGTTTTTGAATTTTTGAATTTTTTTTTTTTTTTTTTTTTTTTTTTTTTTTTTTTAGATAAGAAGGAAAACAAAAAGACTAAAAATTCTACCAAAAAGACTAAAAACTCTACATGCAAATCACACCCCCAAACCTAAATCAAACATTGTCCGCAATGTGTCACAGATAGGAAAAATTTAAACAGTCACGTACTATGAGAACTATGCTGAAAAGAGAAAAGGGAAGAGATTACCGGAAATGTCGGCGGAAGCAAGGTTGGAGCTTCACTAGTCAAGGCTAGAATCCAATATTCTCAACGGAGATCATATCGGATTAGCATAATATATGTGCAAGAAGACTCAACCGAATCAAGAAAAGAAAAATTTAACAAGTCCTACTGGATATATACAATGAAAATGCACCATAAACCAACAGTCTAAAGAGTTGAGGATCAACCCAAAAGACGATATGTACAACCATCAACAATCTTACACAAATATAACATGAGAGTGCAAGTAAGATGTAGATGTGAAGGAGTTTTCCCCAAACCTAAACTTGTGAACAGGTGTGTTTGGAAGCACAAAATCTTGCAATTTTAACGGTACATCATGCAAAAGGTCTAACTCAAACTGAGTTTTACTAATAACAGGCAGACATACACATTCCAACTGTGGCTCCTCGAGAGTGTTATACTTTGATGCAAAATAGTCCAAGAGGACTTGGGAAGCACAAAGTTCTAAGCCTAAGTTAGGCATTTTTAGAAAAGTTGGTTTTGCAATTTTGTGACAAACTACACCTAGGTTGGGTGGAGGAGTTTCAATTTGTGACTCAGGAGAGAGGTTAGGTACATCTAGGTTGTTTTCATTTTTAAAATCATTTGTACCATCACACACTTTCCTAAAGTCAAAAGAGGGTAAATCATGTTCATTTTCACGGGACAAGTGCATGGGTTCCACATCAATATCACATGCATGAATATCGAAGAAGCATCATTCATAGGGTTCACAGAAGAGACACTTGATGTCTCTGAACCTAAAGATTCTATTACATTTTCAAAATACACATGCTCTTCATATTCATCATCATCATCATCATCATAGCAAAAATCCATCTCTCCATTCAAAATTGTAGTATTTTTAGTGTACTCATCTACCTCTAGATTAGGTTCATATTCAATGTTAGTTGCATGAGTAAGACTAGAAACACTATTTTCAATCCTATCATTTTGTAATTCAATCAGGTGAAGAATCATCTTGAGTTGTTCTATTGAAGGAGAGTCTTCACTAGTGGGTATGCATTCCTCATATGGATATTCATTGTATGGTTGTGCATTAGGTTCACTAGAGAAGGGAAGTTCAAACATGTTGCTATGTGGATGGTCATGCATTGCATTCATTTCAAGCCTAGCATTTAGCTCCATGAGTGTATCCATTGTTGATTGCAAACTAGGAGTTGGGGGAGTATAAAATTGTTCATCTCCCCACTGTGGTGAATGATGCATGTGTGCAGGTTGATTATGGTCCCAATAGTCACTTCTAGACACTTCGTTCATTGGATTATCATGGTTTTCCCTAGACTGTCTAAAAGCATGCAAAATATAACAAGATTTAGCAGGGTGGTCTAAGCCACCACATAAGGTGCAAGCATGCATTTCGTATTGCCTAGAAAAACTAGATTCGAATGATTGCCTTTCTAAAGCAGATTGCCTATCTAAAGCAGATAGTCGAGCCTCTAATTGATCTAAAAGTGATGACTGGGTATGAGAAAATTGTTCATTTTCAACCTGTGGTGGATGATGTATGTGATCATAATGATTAGGGTATGTTAGATCAGGGCCCTGGAAGGCCCATAAAATTCCCTAAAATCACTATGGTATGTGGGGGTTCATCCTGTGAAGCGTGCCCGTAAGCACGCTCTCTAAGGGATTTATTTGTTCCATCCCCAGATGCAGACCAAAATCCTGACATGGTCTAGCTCTCAAATTGAACTCAAAGCCCAGTGAAGTGGACTAAGTTTGGTTTATTGGGTTTTTGGTTTGTTGGGTTTTGGTTTGTTTGGGTTTTGGTTTGTTTGGGAAAGTATAGCCCCTTGGATGTTTAAACAGTCCAACAGAATAGGTTCTAGCCTAGATGGTCTGGCTCAGCTTGGTTGCACAGCCCAGATTAGGCTGAAAAATGTATAGCCCAGTAGTTGGGCTTCAGTTAACGTGCAGAGCCCAGCTTATTTGAACAAGTGCAGCCCAGATTGAATGGCCCAGTATGTGGGCTGAGTTTGTGTGTAGAGCCCAGGTTCAGTTAGCTCAGTTTGAGTTTTTGTGGGCTCATTTGTTTGCACTTGGATGTGTAAAGCCCAGATGATGTTTAGACAGCTTTGCCTTGGGTTGATGAGCCCAACCGGTGTGGTGATCGGCCAAGAATTGATTGTGGGCTCTGGTTATGCGAATGCAAGCCCAGATTTAGTGAATGCACAGGCCAGTAGTTTATGCAAGGCCTAGTGGGTGTGCAGCAGCAGAAGTAGCACCGTTTGGTTCAAAAGACTCAACCCAGTAGTGCAGATCAAGAAAGTGACAGTTTGGTTTCTCAGCATTCACACTCACAGAGCTCACAGCACACAGCACAGCATTCAGCACAGTTTGGTTCAAAAACTTGTTATGTGCTTAAAACACACAGAGCACACAGAGAACACAGCATAGCTTGAAATGAGGCACTGGTTTGAGTGCAGCTCACAACCCAGCTCAAGATGGCTGGCTTACAGCCTAGTTAGTGGTTATTAAGCACAGGCTACAGGCTGTGCACAGCACAAGAAAACTCAATGTGCACAGCTTGGCACATGAATCTCAGTACACAGCAGCAAAAATTACAGCAATGACACCTGAGCTATGTGCAGCCCTGGTCAGGCCAAGCACAAGAAAACATTCACAAAGATGGGACAAGGTCGGTCGACTCGGGGTATGCAAGGAGTTATGCTCGCTAACTTGGGTTTCAAGTTGTGACCCAACACTTGCAGCTTCGGGGGCTAGCAAGGTGGCTCACAAGGTCTGAGGTTTAGGCACTGCGGCTACGGGGCCCTTTGCTAAGCTACGAGATGGCATTGCAAGGTAGATTAGTTTATCGGTGCACGACAAGTTGGCCCAATGACTTCTGGGGCTGTGTGCACGGCTATGCTTATCAGCACAGGTAGGTGCAGGATACCAATTCACAGCAAGTTATCACAGGTTGAGCACCAAATAAGGCTTGCAATCAGCCAAAACAAGCAGGGTATGCAAAAGGTTGCAGGGATTGGCAGAGATTGACAAGTCTCTCACAACTCAAGTCTGAGAGCAGCTCAAGCTCTCCACAGGTTGGCAAATGCACTCACAGGGTAACACAGACTAGCTCAGGCCACACAATTCCTCACAGATGCTGGCAACTCAAGACAAGTCAACAAGATTTGTTTAACTATTTGGTTTTCACAGGTGATAGCTCAAACTTGTAGCTTCAGGGACTAGCACGTGAGCGAGGTCTGTCATTCAGCAAAGTGGTCAAACAAGCAAGCAAGTATCATGCAAAGTTTGGGATTATGCTCAGGGCTTTGGTTATCTAAGTTCACTTTCAAATCGCAGCTGCAGGGCAGATGGGATGCGCAGGTCAGTTACAAGCTCAACAAGCTCACAGATGTATGCTCAGATATGGTTCATAGAAGCACTGATGCAAAACGATAGAACGTGCACAATCTTAACAGAACACAGCTCAGAGGTGGTCTCACACAGGGTTTAGCACAAGGTTACGGTTGAGCATAAATGGCACAGAGCATACCTGGGAGGTTTAGTGGCATACAGGGATCTAACCTCAAGTCTGCGCCTAGCCTCGTCTTTCTCCCTTTTGGCAAGCACCTGTTGTTTCAACAAACAATTCTTAGTTCCCAATTTTTCTGATTAAAGCAACAAAGTACTAATGTTAAAGTAGTAGTTGCGGGTTCTTATTCTCAGCCACAAGATAGAGCACAGGGCATGATTGGCAAAGCACAGAATATGCACGGCTTCTTGCGACTTAGCACAAAGACAACGCAAATTGTGCTCAACTCAAAGATCGCTTAGCGGACTTACGGATCAATGGGTACAAGACACGAGTGGCGAGGGCGGTTTAAGTCGTGGCTTACAACACGATTCGGGGCTTGCACGGGGGAAAAGAATTACGGTTGGGTGACTCGGCTCAAGCCAATGTTTTTGTGACTACAACTAACTTGACTCACAACTTGCGGCTTCAATTGATGCACGGGCTGGTTGAGAGTTTATGCGGGGCAATGATGCGAAGCTTGTTAACAATAAAGAGTGCAGAAATGAAAAATAATTATGGCTAAGTTATCATGCTTATAACAGCTAAGTCTAAGTTACGCTAAGATGCAATGCAGCAAAAGAAAACTAGATGCAATGGTAAAGCAAGCTAAGTTACTCTAAAAGAAATAACACAAGGTGAATATGTACAAGGGATGCCAAAAACACAGTGAAGCGAGCCAAAAATCAGCAAGGCACGCGCCAAGTCCCCGGCAGCGGCGCCAAAAACTTGATAGGCCTCGAAGATGGGTTATTTTTATATGGCCTACGGTAATACCGCAAGTGCACGGCGTCTATCGGAGACGCGGCAAGTACGGGTCGATCCCACAAGGACTTGTGTGTGCTTTGTGTGTGATCTAAGGCTTCTTCAACTGAATTCAAGTAAGTAACAAGGTGACAAAGATATATTTTGTTGCCGATACTGGCTGATTTTTGAAATTATGTGAACCTAAACTAAGGTATAGACAAGTGACAGTGGTAAAAGTATGCTAAGTCTTCAAATCCACCACTAAATTCCTAGTATGTGCTCAACTGAGTTGAGGTTTCTTGTTCCTATGGTAGTCAAGTGAGGTGTGTCAATTCCATCACCTAGCTAAGGAGTTTCTCCTTGTGATACTTCAATGTTCAGCTAGGGTACTAACCTGAGCATTAGTTATCTAATCAAGTATAACTAATCAAAGGAATTAGCCTATAATTCTAAAGCTTGAGCTGCAGCATACCTAACCCAAGTATAACCTAACTACAATGCATCCATGGCATTGGCATGCATTGTGAGAGAAGAGAGTTAGTTGCTAGGATTGAAATTATCTATATGATTTAAGCCCTCAAGAACATTCAACAGAGTTTAAACACATTTGGGAATCAGGGTTTCATTGAAACCCCAACAATTAAATTAAAACATCAAAATAAAATAACAAAGAACAAAATTAAACCTAATTGACACTCTGGCTAACCCAGGCGTGAACTCAAATCATGTTCTCCCTCTTCTATTTATACATGCACAATCAAGTACCAAACCCTAGTTTCAAAAACAGAAATTACAATAAAATAACTCTCACCCACTTCTCTGAATTGCTTCTCCTCTTGTCTAATCGTCTTCAGAACTCCATGCGTGGTTGTTGGCTGGAACCCTAGTTTTAGTTATCTCTAAATTAGCCTCTAGGTTATGAGAGAAGCTAAGAGAGAGGTAACTAACACTAGAGAGGAGGGAAGGTGGGCTGTGGCTTGTTGTTGAGCGGTGTCGGGAGGTGATGGAGGTGGAAGAGGTATGGTGCGGCTCGCTCGAGAGTTTGGTGTCGGGTGATGAAGGAATGGGTTTTGCGAGAGGTGAAGAGAGAAGAAGAAAGAGAAGAAGAAAAGAAAATGGGTAAGGCTCGATAGGGTATAGGGTATGGGGGCTTCGTTGTGAAGCGGAGGTGCATCGACTGCCGATGGGACGAGCCTAGCGAGCGTAGGATGAAGCAAAGTGCGATACGAACGGTCGAGGATGGTAAGCGGTTTTGGAGCGATCGGGTGTTGAGCGGAGCATCGAGAAATAGATGTAAGTGAAGGAGCGACCGTGTGATGCATTTGGGAGAGATCTCAACGGCTCGGGATGAGCGGGTTCGGATCCGGGTCGTGGGTAGCTCTAGCCCATGTCTTCCTTGTTGGGTTGCAAGGCGATTTGCTTGTGGGCTTTGGCTATCTGCTCCATAGATGCTCGACTCCAATTCTTCGCTCTTTTGGTTCCTCAGATTCTCGAGCTTTATTTATTACCTAAAAACACAAAATTAATTAATACAAATATTTATTCTTGAAAACAAAGAAAACACGAGAACTGGGAAAATATCGATTTCTAAGCGCAAAAGATGAGTAAAATGCCAATAAAAAGGTGTATAAATATGCACTATTTGGCACTCATCAGCTGACAAGACACTGCTTCAACTTTTCAAAGGCGGCACACTGTACCTCTCCCCATACGAAGGGTATACCTTTTTTCAGCAAGGGAAGGAAGGCAGTCATCAGCTGTGCTAAACCAGGCACGAAGCGTCGTATGTACGATATTCGTCCTACAAAGGCTTGCAACTCTTTGGTGTTCGCCGGCGGTGCCATTGTTGTGATTGCTTCGACTTTGCTCGGGTCTACTTGAATTCCCTCATTAGTCACTACAAAGCCCAAGAATTTCCCGGATGTGACCCCAAAAGCGCACTTAAGAGGGTTCATCTTGAGTTTGAATTTATTGCATCTCTCAAAGGCCATCATTAGGTGAGAGATGTGATCCTAGGCCTCTTGTATCTTGACTACGATGTCGTCAACATATACTTCTACTGTCAGGTGCAGCAGGTCATGGAAGATGAATGTCATGGCGCGCTGATACGTGGCACCGGCGTTCTTCAATCCAAACAGCATCACTACATAGTAGAAGTTGCCGTATGGGGTTTGGAAGGCGGTTTTCTTTGCATCTGCATGGTCCATCTTCACTTGGTTATATCCGCTGAAGCCATCCATGAAAAAATATCTTTTCTTTTTCCCGGTCGCGTCCAGCGTCATGTCGATGTTTGGCAGCGGGAAATCGTCCTTTGGGCAAGCTCGGTTCAGGTATCTATAGTCTACACAGCACCTAACCTTTCCATTTTTCTTGGTTACCGGCACGATATTAGCCAACCAAGTGGGGTGTTGTATTGGCTTAATGAATTTGGCTTTAAGTAGCCGCTCCACTTCCTCCTTTATCGCGAGGGCGGTGGCCCTAGGAAACTCGCGACTTCTTTGCTTCACAGGTTTGAATTCAGGCGATACTCCTAGATTATGTACCACGAGATCGCTATCTAAACCCGGCATTTCATCATAGTCATAAGCGAAGATGTGCTTGTATTCTTTAAGTAACGCGATCAATGCTACCCTTTCCTCTTGGTCCAGATTCTTGCTTATCATGATGGAGCGCTTGTCTTCTTGTGTTCCTATGTTGATTTCTTCCATTTTATCCACGGTGAGGTCTTTTGGCGTTCGTTCCTCATTAGTTCTCGTAGTGATGCTTACCAACTGATCGCGCAATTCTTGGTCATCAATCGTGCTGTAGGGAAGCTCGGAAAAGCTTTGTTATGTGCTTTCATCGAGAACCCCCGCTTCACTCATCAACTCATCAGCGTGGTTTTGCTCATTTGCAGGCATTCCCTCAGCTAATTGCTATAATCAGTACACATGTCAACCATCGGGCCTGGAGAAGCGTTGGAAACTAGGTTTCTCATCTTGCTTTCTTTTTCTTTCCGCTGGTAACACCATCCTTGACGGACTGAACACGAATTTGGTGGGTTCCGCTTTTTCTTCGTCCCCCCACTTCGGAAGCGGGGTGAGTAGAGCTTTAGGCATTTCGTCCTCTTCTTTTGGGTCGTCATAGAAAATTGCGTCCGCCATATATGCTTCTTCTGGGTCGAAAGGGTTGCTCGTGGCAGGAATTCGGTACTGCTTGCCTCCTATGTTAGTTTTTACGCATTGATGGTATGTCTACGCGACTACTTTGTGGTTGAGTAGCCAGCCGCGCCCTAGTAACACATGGAAGGTAGTGTCATCTTCTAGAACATAAAAAGGGGTGGTCCCTCGGATATGACCAACCTTCATTGCTAGGTTAATGATTCCAATAGTTGTTTTGGCGTGGCCTCCAAACCCTTTCACTGTAGTGACCCGCATTCTTATCGCGGACCGATGTATGCCTAAAATATCGAGCGCATGCATCAAAATCAGGTTTAAGGATGCGGCCCCATCAACAAAAGCTCTTTCTATTGATATACATGGTGAGATATAGAGGCCTGAGGTGCTCTCCCGGGTAACAAATGTCTTCGTTGGTGAATACGATCGCCTCCTTGGGGAGAAGACCACATGGCCTCCCTGCTGCTACGACTTTTATGGCCTTAGATGCTTCCTTGATTTGATCTTCACTAAAGCCGAGCGAATTGAAGAACTGTTGAGCCAATACTGTCTTAGCAAATTGATGAGCCACGCCGTCTGTGTTAGCAAAAGTGGAATTCTCCATATCCACCTCGCATGCTTCTCCTTCATCTTTGGTCCAGGGCCTCCAGGCATCTCCGCTTGGGTCATGGGAAAGCACCAATACGTGATGTGGGGTGGTTTTGCCATCTTCCGCTTTGCTCATTTCAATCTCGCCTATTTCCAGCTTCTTCTGAAACATCCTTCGCAGGTTGAAGCAGTCGATTGTAGGGTGTTGTATCCTCCGATGAAAGTGACAATAGCGCGCATCATTCTTGTCTAGAGTGCTAGGATCCATTTTTGTCGGGGGAAACTGGGTTTCCTTGTTTTCTACCCATTGTTATAATAATCCGAAGATTTGTTCCTTACTGCAAGGCAGAGGTGGCGGGAGCGCTTGTGTTCCCCAACCCTCGCGATTATTATTTTCACGGTTATTTCTCGGCATAGTCGATACAAGGTGTTAACCGAGTTTCGCCAAACATAATCCGAGCTTGGTTCTTCAATGCATCGGCGATCCTTGCGCACGCCTCCTCCCGGTTCTACAAATGTGGGGAATCGAAAGTTTACCAGATTCTTTTTTGAAAGATGGAGTCATCCCCCCGGACGCAGATTTCCACTAACGCTTCTTCTTTAACGTCTTCATGGCAATTGAGAGTGAGAAGGCGGAATCTAGCGATGTATTTTTCTATTTCCTCGCCTATGCGCTGATTGCACTTGCTCAAGTCTATGGTTGTGACCTTCCTTTTTGCTGAATAAAACTTTCTGAGAAAAAGCGTTGATATGGCTGACCATGAATGTACGCTCCTTGTCTTGAGGTTGTCGTACGAGGTGAACGTCATATCAGTCAGCGATTTTAGAAACTCTCTCAGGCATAGCTTCTCATCCGCCGCGCGACCGTTCATTGTAGACAGGAATCGAAGGAGCTGCTCTCTCGCGTTGCCTTGGCCATTGTAGACCTTGAATTTTGGTGAAGTATAATCCTCAGGGTACTGATATTCCATGATTTCAGAGGAGTAAGGACTCGCCATGAAGTTATAATTATCTTGTTTAACGATTTTGTGATTCAATTCTAGGTATTTTGCGATTGCCTCTTGCGTCATATCCGCAGGCTCGTTTTCCACTTCCTCTACATCTTCTGTTGCTTCTTTAACATTTTTCCCTGCACTAGCCGCCTTCATGAGCTTTCTCAGCTCTCGTTCTTTACGTACGTGCTCTTCTAGTTCTTTTTGCATCTGAGTTGGCACCTTCTGTGTGTCATTGCAATCTAGGCACGAGCCTCCGGGTGTGGTCGCCAAATGTTGAGGGGTGAATTTCAATTTAGGTTCTACCCGTCCTAGCTATTACACATGACCTCACAATTCTAATAATAGTAAGAGAGAGAGTTTTCTTTCCATTGTACCTTGTCCTTTCTTTTATAGGCTTTCCTAAAAGCCCCTCTTTTTACTACTTCATGACACATGTCATAATACCTCTTAATTACCCTTAATGCCATTCTTTAACATAACCCCTTCCTTCTTCATTAATTTCTCCTTTATCCTCCCATCTTTTATGGGTATCTTCTATTTGGGCTTGGGTTTAGTCCCCAAGTCCTACATCTTAACCCAAGTTCTCCTCTATTCTTAGGGGCGTATCCAACTCGTTAAGGGGTATTATTTTTCATTATCAACATCCGCGACCCGAGAATTTCTACTGGAGTTTGTGAACTCCTTCCGTGAACTTAAGTCCGCGAACCCAGTCCGCGAACTTGAGTTGGTTATATCTAAAAACGATTGTTCTTGAACTCATTTTTAAATAAACTAAGGAATGCTTTTGCAAACCGTGGCTATAAAGTTCATGAACCGATTCGAGTGAATCAAATCATTTTTGCTTCGATTGTGTCTTGTGTAGTTACATAAAGATCTAAGCAATTGAACAACTCTCTAACTAGTTCATTTAAGTCATTTGGACTAGTTATGGTGAAGAAGAATATGGTTGATATGAAATTGTTCATATGGCTAACCTTTTGGTTAACTATTGTTGAACCAACAAATGTACATGTTTGGGTATGGTTACACAAGCCTAGAAACGTGCATTTCATGTGTATAACAAGCTAAGTTTTCAATCTATCGGTTGAGAAATATTAGCTTGAATCTAATCAGGTTTTCATCTAACGGTGAATATTGAATGCTTTGTTACCAAGCTAACATTGATTGCAAACCCTGATTTGAAAGACTATATAAGGGAGAACTCTAGCAACTAAGAAACCTAATCCCCACACCTTACGTCTGATACTAGTTGTATAAGCTAGAGTCGATTCTCCTTTAACCTTGGGTTTTCTTCTCTAAACCAGGTTAACGACTTAAAGATTTCATTGGGATTTTGAAGCCAGGCCGATACTATTTTCTCGTAGTTGTGTGATCTGATCTTCTTTGTTTCTATCGTACGAGTACAATTGTAATAATTGGCTTGAGATTTCTATCTCCGATAGGCAAGATAAAAATAAGTCACAAACATCTTCGTCTCATCGTTTGTGATTCCGAAATACCTTTTTCGCTGCGTCGATTAAGATTATTGTGAGGTGATCGATAATACTAGGCTGTTCTTCGAGAATATAAGTCCGGGTTATCGATTGGTTCATGTTCGCCTTAATTTATCAAAAGACGGAACAAAACTCGTAGGTATATTCGTGGGAGACGAATTTATCTATTACCGTAGGCTTTTCTGTGTGATACAGATTTGTTTATTAAAGTCTTCGACTTTGGGTCGTAGCAACTCTTAGTTGTGGGTGAGATCATCTAAGGGAATCAAGTACGTAGCATCCTGCCGGGATCAGAGATGTAGGAGCATAACTGTACCTTGGACTAGTGTGAGATTGGTTGGAGTTCAACTGCAGTCCAGACCGAAGTTAATTTGGAGTAGGCTAGTGTCTGTAGCGGCTTAATACAGTGTGTGTTCAATCTGGACTAGGTCGCGGGGTTTTTCTGCATTTCCGGTTTCCTCGTTAACAAAATTCTAGTGTCTGTGTTATTTCTATTTCCGCATTATATTTGTTTATATAATTGAAAAATCACAGGTTGTACACTGTTCAATCAATTAGAATATCCGACCTTTTGGTTGTTGATTTAAATTGATTGAGACTTGGATATTGGTCTTTGGTACCATCCAAGTTATCTCTCTAGTATTTGAAAAAGACTCGCAGATTTCTATTTGCTTGAGTATATATCAAATTGAGAGATTGAGATATAAACTCTTTGATATACTTTTTTTTCTAGATTGAGTCTGACTGTCTAGTTGATTCTCTAGAAAGTATATTGGAGTTTGTCCATACAGATTGTTAAGCGAAATATTGGGTGTGGTTGTTGTACCCCCATTTTTTCGGTAAGGATGCAGCAATCTTCTTGGCAAAAGCTCATTAAAAACCTTATTACTTTGTAATACTAATAGGTTAAGGAAAACAGTTTCAATAGTTGCAACAAGTTCAGCCTCGACAACTAAAACCACTCAGATTTTTTTTTACAAAGAACACTGTTTTCATTTCTCCAAAAGATGGGAAAATTATTAACATGAATTTTCTTCTCAAGAATGTTGGAGAAACTGAAACTAATGAAGATACTAGGCTTGGTAAAAGACATAGGCTCTCTAAAGACTCTTCTGAAGGCAACAATGGTAATGAAGATAGTTCCATTAGAAATTCCAATGATCTAATTGCAGACAACCAATCTTCTCACAAAGCCACAACTAGAGATATCCAAACTGAAGCTGCACATAAGGAGACTCAGGTAATTTTTTCATTTTCTCTTTTTCTTTCTTTATATTTAACTATTTGCTTTTGTCTCTTTTTGCTCTGGTCTTTCTATAAGTGTTGTGTTTTTATAACCATCATCTTTAACTCCTGTTTTGTCAAATATTATTTCATTCTTCTGTGGCTTCTAGTTTATTTTCATCTTTACAACATGAAGATAATTCCGTGGAATGTACAAGGTCTTAAAAACACCAATACTAGGGATCACCTAAAAGATATTATTAGAACTCAAAACCATGACAACATTTTCCTTTGTGAAACTTGTAGTAGCGGGAAATCCCACACTACACCCCTCACTATATTTTGTAGATCTAAATCATATTAATCACCTAAATTTTAAATATAAGTGCTAGAAATTTAAATAGACACATAAGATTTTTTACGTGGTTCGATCAATGTGATCTACATCCACGATTCTTCACTATGATTGTTGAGGTTACATTTGAATTACATTGAGAATCTCCATTAATGGATATTTTCTAGAGCTCTAGATCTAATTATTTGGGGAAGAAGATGATAAAGAAAAATAATATCTCTCTCCTAAAAATATCTCTCTCCTCTTAAAAGTGTTCTCCTCCAAAATTATCCCCCCAAAATTATTCCTCCTTTTTCTCTCTCCTGCTCTCCTCTTTATATAGGTGTTTACATAATGGATGACGGCTCACATACGGCTCATATTCTCGCGAGCCCTTTAATGATTTCAGGCTCTTGCTACCTTCTCTCGAGACATTCTCTCGAGCTCTTGCTACCTTCTCTCGAGACACTCTCGCGAGTCTTGCTACCTTCTCTCGAGACACTCTCGCGAGTCTTGCTACCTTCTCTCGAGACACTCTCTCGAGTCTTGCTACCTTCTCTCGAGACACTCTCTCGAGTCTTGCTACCTTCTCTCGAGACACTCTCGTGAGTTAAGAAAATAATTGAATCTCGCACGCTAAGAAAATATGTTGTGCGATATTTGAATCCTACATCTTGCCTCTTTTTCCTTGAATATTGCTTGAAGAGCGATCTTTAAGGAAAAATCCGTTGTTGATGTAATCTTTGATCTTTGTTGATGAAGGAACGAGCGGAAGAATTTTGGACTTGAAAAGTACGTGCCTCTATTCTTTTGCGAAGTTCAAGCTTTGAGAAGTATATATGAAGTATCGTTTCTTGAATTATGCGAAGTATGAAGTATCCTTGAAGAAGTATATGAAGTATCCTTAATCCTCAAATATATAAGAAGTATGAAGTATCCTTTGAGAAGTATAAGAAGTACTTAATCCTCGAAATATATAAGAAGTATGAAGTATCCTTTGAGAAGTATAAGAAGTACTTAATCCTCTAAATATAAGAAGTATTGCGAATCCATCATGCGAAACTCTCGCTCCATGTTCTTTGCCTCATGCTATCTTTGTAATGCAAATAAAAATTTAGATTAGTACTCCACATTTCTTTTATCAAAGATATTTATTTAATTTCAAGTTCAAATCATTTTTCTTTGTTTTGATTTCCTTTGTATAACTCATTTCATTTCATCCGATAAAACATCCTTCATGGAAATGATCCTAATAGGTACCCCTTATATGACGCACTTTAGGTACATTGCCTCTTGCGAAATCATAGGGTAAATTCGCGAACTAGGGTGTACGCCATAAAGGTTTGCCCGCTACTACTCTCCATGTTGGATATCATTCTCATTTGAAACAAAGCAAGTATTTAAGGGAAATATATAAATTGATCTTTGCGAGATATTGTTCTCGGTTTCTCTTGTAATATCTCGCGAGATTTTTCGAATTATTGTAATCGTGAAATCTTTGTAGTTACGAAATTTTGTAATCTGCGATTATCTCGCCTTTTGTAAATCAAATCAAAAATCTTTTTTTTTTGTAAGTAAAATGTTTAAGGAAAGTGGTACTTAGCTTTTGTGGTTTGTTGTTGTCAATCTCGCGCAAAGCAAAAAGAAATGTGAGAAGTGAGACTTGAACCCTTGACCTGCCTCTTGCATATTCTCGCACCATACCAATTGTTCTAACCCTCTCTCGCGAAATTCATTTGCGAGATAATCATCAACTTTCTTCTTTGCGAGATAAGCAAAGTCTGTGCGAAATTTCGCATAACAAAAATAAGTGTGCGAGAGCAAGAATTGATCCTGCGACCTTCTGCTCACATTCATGCCTCCGACCAACCGTGCTAGCCATGCCTCTGCGAAGTGTTTCTGCGAGATAATCACCTACTTTCTTCTTGCGAGATACTGTTGCGAAAAATCCATGTAAAAAATGGACGTTCAATGGGACTTGAACTTGCGACCATGAACTCATTAACCTCGCAGGTGACCAACTGTGCTGCCTCTTGTTTGCAAAAGAATGAAACAACCTTGCGAAATTATCCATTTTTTCCCTTCTTTGCGAAGCAAAAAATTCTTTGCGAGGTGGGAGATTCGAACCCGCGACCTTAAGCTCCTCTTGTTCGCTCGTGACCAATTGTGCTACTCCTCCTGTGCGAAAGGATCGCAGAATGCTAATACATGACTTATATTCACCCTTTGATATTCAAGGAAAAATATGACAAAAATTCTTCGCGAAGGGTAAGACTCGAACTCGCGACCTTATGTTTATACTCTTCGCCAGTGACCAATTGTGCTAGCTGCTGTTTGTGAAAGAAACACACAATACTATAACTTTATTCACTTCTTCGCTCTCGGAAGTTCAAAAATATGTAAAAGGTGGGATTCGAACTCGCAACCCCAAGCTTATTCTCTTCGCGAATGACCATCTGGGCTACTTGCTGCTTGCGAAGGAAACACACAATGCTATAGCTTTATTCCATTTTTTCCCCTCTTGAAAGTTCAAAAATATTTGAAAAAATATGACTTGTGGCGAGATTTGATCTTTGCGACATCAAGCTTCTTCGCTCCAACTCAAACCATCTACGTGCGAGCTTCTTTTTGTGATAAAATTCATGCGTTTTGTTCTTATCCTTTTCTTCGTTCTTCCTTTATTTCCTTCAACAATTTTCCTTTTGATTTTCTCCGAACATGAAATTCTTTCATTCAAACTTTAATTTTCTTCCTTGAATTTCACCACGGCAACTAATTTTTCTCTTCTTCTTTTCATGTCTTTAAATTATCGATGATGTTTACTCCCCGAAAGTGTGATTTCTTCCATAAAACTTCCATTTTTGAACCTAAATTTTATAGATCTAAATAAAAAGTATGGAAATTTCTCTTAAAGTTTATAGATCCAATTGAATTCATCACCAACAAGAGTCTTTTTTTCTAAACTTTCTTGAACCAACAAGATTAGGTCCCTCAAGTTTCTAGCGCATATGTAGTAGCGGGAAATCCCACACTACACCCCTCACTATATTTTGTAGATCTAAATCATATTAATCACCTAAATTTTAAATATAAGTGCTAGAAATTTAAATAGACACATAAGATTTTTTACGTGGTTCGATCAATGTGATCTACATCCACGATTCTTCACTATGATTGTTGAGGTTACATTTGAATTACATTGAGAATCTCCATTAATGGATATTTTCTAGAGCTCTAGATCTAATTATTTGGGGAAGAAGATGATAAAGAAAAATAATATCTCTCTCCTAAAAATATCTCTCTCCTCTTAAAAGTGTTCTCCTCCAAAATTATCCCCCCAAAATTATTCCTCCTTTTTCTCTCTCCTGCTCTCCTCTTTATATAGGTGTTTACATAATGGATGACAGCTCACATACAGCTCATATTCTCGCGAGCCCTTTAATGATTTCGCAGGCTCTTGCTACCTTCTCTCGAGACATTCTCTCGAGCCTTGCTACCTTCTCTCGAGACACTCTCGCGAGTCTTAGCTTCTGTTTCTCAATGTAATACAAAACTAAACTTAGTGAAGCCAAAATGATACCATTAGTAGATGCCTATCACTTCCCAAATGTTAAATACTTTTCTTCGATTACTGCACGGAAGTTTAGTTATTATGTGAAAAAATGGGTTTTCTTGTGAATTCCTCATTGGTGAAAATAATATGATCCATCTCCTTATTCAAGATCATCCCAGCCAACCAGAGTGGCTCTTTACTTGTATGTATGGTTTTGGAAAAGGCAACAAAAAGAAAGAGCAATGAGAATTTATCAATGAGAAAGGTAAGAATATTGTTAGTCCTTGGTGCTTAATAGGAGACCTTAACTTTCATCTTTTGGATTCTTCTGGAGTTTATTCTTCTTCTTGTGATGGCTGGGTTAACTCTATTCTTCAAGATATAGGTTTAGAAGATATTGGCTTTTCAGGTCATGAGCATACTTGGACTAGCAATAATTTGGGTACAGGTAAAAGAAGATCTACAATAGATATGGCACTAGTTGATGCTTGATGGCACACATGCTTCAATAATTCTAAACTACTTCATCTCACTCAAATGGGAAGTGATCATTGTCTTATAATGCTCATCACAGATTACAACCAACCTAAATTGTGGAAACCTTTCAAGTTTTTCCAAACCTGGCTTAATGATAGAAGATGTGATATAGAGATTGCCAAAGCTTGGGGTACACATGTTCATGACTCTGATGCTTTCAAACTCACAAAAAGACTGCAACTGACTAGGATATATTACTCTCTCAAAATGGAATAAACTTCATTTTGGGGACATCAATCTTAATGTAGATACTCTTCAGCAACAATTTTTAGATGTTCAAGCTCTTCCTTATTCTCAAGAAAATATTTCTAAGGCTTTTCAAATTAATGAAGAACTTCAAAAGTGAAATCATATTCAGCATGAGTTCAACAAGCAAAAGTCTAGAGATAATTTCATCAAAGATATGGATAACAACACCAAATTTTTTCATACTCTTACCAAAAGAAAAAGAGAAGGAATAATATTGATTCTCTCAAATACATGAATAGTAATTGGGTTCATTCTAGAGATTAGGTTGCAGCACTTGTCACTGATAATTTTATAGATTTAAGTACTTCAACAAACCCTCATATTGAAGAAAAGTTCTATAATCATCGGCCAACCATCATTACTGATGAGGATAAAAGAATGCTTGTTACAATTTCTTCAAGTGAAGAAATTATTAGTACCTTAAAAAGCATGGAAAGTTAGTCTGCTCAAGGTCCTGAAGGTTTTCAATCAGGATTTTACAAATCTCAGTGGAGTTTAATTGGTGAATATGTTTGTGATATGGTCAAAAATTTCTTCACTTCTAAACACATTCTAAAATCTCTTAACAAGACATATATTTCCTTGATTCCAAAGATCAAAAAAACTAGCTACTTCTCCAACTGATTTTAGACCCATCAGTCTTTGTAATACTTTTTATAATATTGTCTCTAAAATTCTTGTCAAGAGAATGAAGCCTCTTATGGAAAGGATTCTCTCTCCTTATCAAGAAGCATATGTCTCTGGTATGTTGATTAATGACAATACAATCATAGATCATGAACTGATCCGTTCTATAAAGAAAAAAGAACGTGAATGAGGTTGGCTAACTCTCAAGGTTGATATGTCCAAGGCTTTTGACAGACTTGAGTGGTATTTTATTTTCAAAGTTATGGAAAGGTTTGGATTTTGGGAAGACCGGATTCATCTTATTCAACAATGCATCAGCACCACCTCTCTCTCTATCCTTCTTAATGGCTCTCCTTGCGCACAATTTCATCCTTCTAGGGGCATCGGACAAGGTGTTAGAGCATAGCTCGGTTGAACCCACCAAGCGTTGGTATGTCAAGTTTGGTTATCATATTCTAGTGAATCAAAACTCATTTAAAGAGTCGCTTGATTATGTACTAGAGTCAACTTCGTATATGTTAGCTTGAAAGTATTAGGATATGAGACATTACAAGTATTACGAAGACTTGAAGAATTGAAGAAGTAAGGAGCTACAACGACAACATCATCCTTTCACTTGAGGTTAGTGATATTTGACTTGAACTGTTTCATTCCCTAACGTATATTTCAAGTCTTGCGTATTGAAAACATAACTGCGAAGCATGAATGATTATACTCTAGTTAGACGTAGTATTTAGGAATACAATTCGAGGTTTATTGCTTAACCATTAAACTTTGTATATAAGACATCGACATAATCGCATGAATGCTATTGTGATTATGTATGGGTATGAGGTGAAGATTTCGTCCTAGGAAACAATGTTTTATATTCGTTTAAAGGAAGTCAATTCATGAACTTGTTTTGTGAATCGAAAGGGAAATCGCCAGGCTTATTAGTATTGTTATTCATTGCATATATTTTGAACTACCAATATGTGTGATTAGTATAACCGCTCATGACTTGTTTATGTTCTTGGTAAAACTATTCACAAGACCTGACTTGGTAAAAGACATATGATCTCTAAAGACTCTTCAGAAGGCAACAATTGTAATGAAGACCGTTAGCAATTCCACTGATCTAATTGCAGACAACCAATCTTCTCACAAAGCCACAACTAGAGATATCCAAACTGAAGCTGCACATAAGGAGACTCAGGTAATTTTTTCATTGTCTCTTTTTCTTTCTTTATATTTTACTATTTGCTTTTCTCTCTTTTTGCTCTGGTCTTTCCATAAGTGTTGTGTTTTTATAACCATCATCTTTAACTCATGTTTTGTCAAATATTATTTCATTCTTCTGTGGCTTCTAGTTTATTTTCATCTTTACAACATGAAGATAATTCTGTGGAATGTACAAGGTCTTAAAAACACCAATACTAGGGATCACCTAAAAGATATTATTAGAACTCAAAACAATGACATCATTTTCCTTTGCGAAACAAACTTAGCGAAGCCAAAATGAAACCATTAGTAGATGCCTATCACTTCCCAAATGTTAAATACTTCTCTTCAGTTGGTATGTATGGAAGTTTAGTTATTATGTGAAAAAATGGGTTTTCTTGTGAATTCCTCAGTGGTGAAAATAATATGATCCATCTCCTTATTCAAGATGATCCCAACTAATTCCAGAGTGGCTCTTTACTTGTATGTATGGTTTTGAAAAAGGCAACAAAAAGAAAGAGCAATGAGAATTTATCAATGAGAAAGGTAAGAATATTGTTAGTCCTTGGTGCTTAATAGGAGACCTTAACTTTCATCTTTTGGATTCTTCTGGAGTTTATTCTTCTTATTTAATGGCTGGGTTAACTCTATTCTTCAAGATATAGGTTTAGAAGATATTGGCTTTTCAGGTCATGAGCATACTTGGACTAGCAATAATTTGGGTACAGGTAAAAAAAGATCTAGAATAGATATGGCACTAGTTGATGCTTGATGGAACACATGCTTCAATAATTCTAAACTACTTCATCTCACTCAAATGGGAAGTGATCATTATCTTATAATGCTCATCACAGATTACAACCAACCTAAATTGTGGAAACCTTTCAAGTTTTTCCAAACCTGCCTTAATGATAGAAGATGTGATATAGAGATTGCCAAAGCTTGGGGTACACATGTTCATGACTCTGCTGCTTTCAAACTCACAAAAAGACTGCAACTGACTAGGATATATTACTCTCTCAAAATGGAATAAACTTCATTTTGGGGACATCAATCTTAATGTAGATACTCTTCAGCAACAATTTTTAGATGTTCAAGCTCTTCCTTATTCTCAAGAAAATATTTCTAAGGCTTTTCAAATTAATGAAGAACTTCAAAAGTGAAATCATATTCAGCATGAGTTCAACAAGCAAAAGTCTAGAGATAATTTCATCAAAGATATGGATAACAACACCAAATTTTTTCATACTCTTACCAAAAGAAAAAGAGCAAGGAATAATATTGATTCTCTCAAATACATGAATACTTGTCACTGATAATTTTATAGATTTAAGTACTTCAACAAACCCTCATATTGAAGAAAAGTTCTATAATCATCGGCCAACCATCATTACTGATGAGGATAAAAGAATGCTTGTTACAATTTCTTCAAGTGAAGAAATTATTAGTACCTTAAAAAGCATGGAAAGTTAGTCTGCTCAAGGTCCTGAAGGTTTTCAATCAGGATTTTACAAATCTCAGTGGAGTTTAATTGGTGAATATGTTTTTGATATGGTCAAAAAATTCTTCACTTCTAAACACATTCTAAAATCTATTAACAAGACATATATTTCCTTGATCCCAAGATCAAAAAAACCTACTTCTCCAACTGATTTTAGACCCATCAGTCTTTGTAATACTTCTTATAAGATTGTCTCTAAAATTCTTGTTAAGAGAATGAAGCCTCTTATGGAAAGGATTGTCTCTCCTTATTAGGTAGCATATGTCTCTGGTAGGTTGATTAATGACAATACAATCATAGCTCATGAACTGATCCATTCTATAAAGAAAAAAGAACGTGAATGAGGTTGGCTAACTCTCAAGGTTGATATGTCCAAGGCTTTTGACAGATTTGAATGGTCTTTTATTTTCAAAGTTATGGAAAGGTTTGGATTTTTGGAAGACCGGATTCATCTTATTCAACAATGCATCAGCACCACTTCTCTCTCTGTCCTTCTTAAAGGCTCTCCTTGTGCAGAATTTCATCCTTCTAGGGTCATCAGACAAGGTGTTAGAGCATAGCTCGGTTGAACCCACCAATCGTTGGTATGTCAAGTTTGGTTGTCATGTTTTAGTGAATCAAAACTCATTTAAAGAGTCGCTTGATTATGTACTAGAGTCAACTTCGTATAGGTTAGCTTGAAAGTATTAGGATATGAGACATTACAAGTATTATGAAGACTTAAAGAAGTGAAGAAGTAAGGACCTACAACGACAACATCATCCTTCCACTTGAGGTTAGTAATATTTGACTTGAACTGTTTCATTCCCTAACGTATCTTTCAAGTCATGCATATTGAAAACATAACTGCGAAGCATGAATGATTATACTCTATTTAGACGTAGTATTAAGGAATACAATATGAGGTTTATTGCTTAACCATTAAACTTTGTATATAAGACATCGACATAATCGCATGAATGCTATTGTGATTATGTATGGGTATGAGGTGAAGATTTCCTCCTAGGAAACAATGTTTTACATTCGTTTAAAGGAAGTAAATTCATGAACTTGTTTTGTGAATCGAAAGGGAAATTGCCAGGCTTATTGGTATTGTTATTTATTGCACATATTTTGAACTACCAATATGTGTGATTAGTATAACCACTCATGACTTGTTTATGTTCTTGGTAAAAATATTCACAAGACCTGACTTTTGTATTGGTATGACTTTTATTAGTGAAACTGATCTTAAGTAATCACCTGAGATGGTATGATCGATTTAGTGTTATTGGTATGACCAACTCTAGGCAAAGAGGAACCGATCCTAGTAAGAGGTGAAACCGATCACAAGAGGGGGAATCGATCCTTGTAAGAGGTGCAACACGTTTCTAGATATTGGGAACCGATCCTATGAACATGTGCAATAAGTTTTTAGACATTGGGAACCGATCCTATGGACATGTGCAACAAATACAAGTTAGATACAATATATATGTGGGAACCGATCCTAGTACCTAGTCAACAAAATTTTCGGAAAGCTAGTGAGACTAAATCCAGTACTCACATGGAGGTAGAACCGAAACTTGTTTTGGTAGAACCGTGAAACCCATGATTGGTGATTGAGTGTTCTTAATCAATCACATAGTTCTTGGAAGTCAGATGAACCAATTCTAAACTTGTTTGGAAGTGTGGCAAATCGATTCCAAGATGGTAAATATGAAAGATGATTTACTACGTTAAGATGTCGACATACTTTAAACATGTGCAGTAACGCTTATCTTTTATTGTTCAAAAATATTCCTTAATAACTAAAGGAAAAAAATCCCAGATCGAAAAATAAGTTGAGAATCTTTTAATTAAGGTTTTTAATTTTATTTTTGGAAAATGAAAATTAGTAATGTGCATTTACTAGTTGGAGATTTTCTAAGAGATTTTCGGTCAATGTTTAGACAAAGCATTTCCAGAAATTATGGAAACCGAATTTGGAATATATTGCATATCTTGTGAATATTTTCGGTTTTGGAAATTCCTTGGAGTCCAAACTTTCTTGTCTATAAATATCAAAGTTCGAGCAAACTAATCCCTAGAGCCAGTTAAACTACCTAGTTGTGTTGTTACTGGTGGAGCCGCCTATTCGGACATGAAAGTAACCTAATTAGGAGAAATCTCTTACGGCCGCTCGGTTTAAAGACTTATTTGGGATTTAAAAGCTCTATTAGTACCATTGGTGGGAAACTAGATAATTGCGGTTTATTATTAGTTTTCGATTGATTTGATTGACTAACGGTTGTTGAACTTTGATTGCACCTAGTTTGTTTATACTTGAGAATCTTCTCTTCTGATATAAGATTCACTCAAACTAGATCGAAGTTTCGACGGGGATTTTTAGACTGTTTGTAGATCTAAAGACGTCTTGTGATAATCCATTGTTAACAGACTATGTTTTGTGCGTGATTGATCACAAGAGATTCAAGTTGATTGTGTGCAGGTGTTTATTGAAGATCTAAGAAGATTTGAAGTCAAAGAAGACTTTGAAGATTTATGATTTGGGTTCATAATCTTTGGTGCGCACAATACTTGTTTCGGTTAAAGATGATCCAACTATAATCGGTTTATCCTTGTGGTATATTGGATTGATTAGTTGAGTAGATCGGCATCAATACAATTCTTTGTGATTCAAAGTATTGATTGCAAAATCTAGACAATTACTTTGGTTGTTGTTATTAGATAGATCTAAGGACCTGACAAAGGAGTTTATTGTGATAAACGGAAGGGCCTATTGTCGAACTCACATCACTTGGTTGAAAAGAGTTGTTACCAAACATATTTGTTGTTCCTTTACTGTTTGGAATACGAACCAAAGGAATTGTTCCAAGTACGTGACTTATTACAAGTTGGAGGGGTGGGAATACAGACGGAACTAGGTGAACTATAGGTTTAGTTGTTTAGTCTCAACTATACAAAGTTGGTTAGATTTTGTATAGCGGTTTAATCCTGAGTGTATTCAATTCTGGACAAGGTCCCGGGGTTTTTTTTGCATTTGCAGTTTCCTCGTTAACAAAATCATGCTATGTCATTTACTTTTATTTTCCGCAATTATATTATAATTTAAAGTAAATTACACAAACGTTAATTCATATTTACTTGATAGTAATCCTATTGTATTTGGTTAAGTCCGAACCTTTTATCAAGTAAACATACTTCGTTGTTGTATTGTCTCGATCTCGTATCCATATACGATCACACGAAGTGTGAACCGATTAGTTGTATTGTCTCGACTCAGTCCATAGACAATCACTTTCAGTGAAAGTACTTATAGGTGGAATTTTTTTAGATTGGGGTATATTTGGGTACCCTCATCTTTTCAATTGGTATCAGAGCAGGCAAACATTAAAAGATCTAACAATTTGTGTTTGGTGCGATCCAACCTATAAGAAATGAGTCAAAATAAGAAAAGCAAAGCTAAACTTATGAAGAACTCAGTTAATGTATGTCAAGATAATGATAATAATATCTCAGAGAAGGTCAATGGAAATTGGTCTCGTAAGTCTTTTCGAAAATCAAAGAAAAAGTCTTTGACTAATAACTTGATTGCGAATCAGGTCTCTGATCAGAAAAGAATGAATCCGAAACTCAAGGAACATGTTTTGGATCCGACTCTAATTCCTAGTGAAAAATCGTCTTTCTTAGAATGTGAAAAGAGATTAGATTTACTAGCATACCCAAGTTCTGAATATCGTAAGATGCTGGTAAGGTTTTTCAAACATATTGAAAACTATTCAGAAAAGGGAAAACCATTGACAGTGTAGATGATGTCTTAGAACTTCTTGTTCATATACATGTAAGAATATGTGAAAAAAAGCAAGATACACTCAATCTTCAAAATAATCTGGCAGATTATATGGAACAAAAATTGGCCTTGTGAAAACATGTTCATCAACAAACTACTGAGTGTGAAATTCTCAATCAATCGCTAGAGTATTCACAGATAAGGAGTAATATCCTTATTGAGAAACTTCTTGCAATATCATGTCAAGAGGTATATCTAAACGGATGTTTATAAAAACATTTCCAACAAGGAATGGATACCTTAAGAGGACATATAGAATGTCTTGAACAAGAGACATTAGCAATTTGCCGAATGGCAAATCTTGATCACATGGGTTCAAGTTCAGAGAACATTCCATCCTGGGCACAGGATATAATTGAAGATATTGCATCTCGCAATTTTCCTAACCAAGAGGATGGGTTCAAAACCCACGAAAAGGAACATGATAATGCTCCTAAGGAAAAGGAGAAAGAATCTCCTCAAAATATATTTGATGAGGAAGATCCTCATCCTAATGCTTAATCGCATTAGAATATGCATCATGTGCCCAATCTTCGGATATAAGGAAGCACATATACCTGGGCTATCAGAATCCTACTGATATCTCTTATTCAACATAGAGAGAATACACGATCTACCTTAAGTATACTTTAATTATTCTTATGTGTAGAAAGGTTGTCTTACAACAACTTGTGTAAAAAGGATATGTGTATTTGTTTGAAGTATCTCTTGATACCGATCTTGAAGATAATATCTTTTTGGAGAAAGTTGTGTCTCAGTAACACATAAGATGCGAAAATCGTTTCAAATCTTGTCAGAATTATTTATTTAAGGCTGATATCTATGTTTGGTATGTGTTAAAGGTATTTCAAGTATATGTACTCAATGTGTCTGAGAACTTATACTAAAGGATGTATTCTCAAACCAGATCTCAATCAAAACTTCTGAAAGCCTTGAGTGTAATGACTTCTAAGGAAACTATTCATCTTGATGATACCTTCAAGAAATCTGGTTGTGAAGATATCGAAAAAGAAAAAGAAAATGTGACTCATCTCCTTGTCCAAAATAGTTTGGATGCTAAGATTGATATTATCAATCTACGTCAAGTCCTCCTCGGTACTATTGAAACTCATCATAGACAGGTAAGCACTACTAAGAACTGTTATCCGTAACCAAAGAAAGTCGATTAAACTTGGAATCGGTAACAGGGAGTATGCTCGAAATATTAATCGAAAGGTTAATGCTTTAGCCTGTGAACATAATCAAGGTACTGTCTGCAGAATCCGAGATATCATTCGAGATATTGTTGATGAAGATCCTAAAAAATTTGAGGAAATTGAAGATGATCTTTGAAAAATCTGCCAATTATAATAGACATTAGTTTTTGATTATTTCAATTTGGTCTATTATGAATAAAACTATTTTATTATGAATAAAATTATTTGATTTATAATTTTTCTTGTGATAGTTTATATTTACATAGCCTGTGCTTGAATGCTTTATCTTATTGCTATGTATGTTTATGGGATGTTTAATTTCGGTTTCATGACCTTAATATTCTATGTCATATGTTTTGAACCCTTATGGTTTGGGTGACTTTTTGTTTTAGCAAGATTAAGTTCTAGCCCATGTTGGTAGGCTTTATCAAAGGATCATGAGGGGTTCTGATTGAAACAATATGTGAAAAAGTCACAATATCTTGAATCATTTGGTTTAGCATAAAAGCATATGTGTTTCGGGGTTTTCAACCTTTCTCTGGTAAAGGTTGATTGTTGTTATTCTTTTGTTTTGCATGAGGATGACAACATAATGATATTTCGATATCAATTTGTAGATGGTGGATTTTCGACAAAGGCTAAAATCGTAAAACCATAGTCTTACATATTCCTGATCCAGCAATCAGATGAGTATTGAGGCTCATGTCCCTCATTGAAGCATGAAAGCTCATGCCACAAGAATCTCTGACTGAGTATATTGTCTCTCATAGCATGAATATGCAGTATCTCAACTGAGGCAACGGCATATCTCATGAATACTGAGCAATTTCAGTAATTACTTCTATATATAATCGAACGATTGGACGGCTCCTAGACATCTTGCCTGCTAGTATAGAGCGATAACGTCTTCAGGACGTCACAATGTTTTCCCTGACTATATAAAAGGAATATGATGCTTCAACAAGCTCATATCCCTCAATTCTTGAATAATTAATGCTCCTAGACGACGTGCTAGTATAGAGCCATCAATTAATTATTTCTAGTCACTAGATTCATTAACTGAATATTTAGAAAATATTTTACGTTCTTTATAATATTTCATTACTTCAATTCATGGCTCTTCCCAGCAGAATTCCATGGGTTAGTAATAAATATTCAACGTACGGGCATCTGAGCCGCTATCGAGTAAGCCCCGACCAAATTGGTGCAAGTGTACTCAGCAATAATACACTAACGAGCACTTGAAGGCAAGAACGAGCATTCAAAAATACAAAGGGACGATGAACCTATGCAAAATAGGAAGAAAAATAATAATAACAAAATATTAGCTAAGGCGCTAGGGACTGGGCCCACCGATCGGCCAATCATGCCGTGGCCAGTCCCACGCCTAGTTCTTTATTTTATCATATTTTATTATTTTTTCTTGATCTCATGAAAATTCTTTCATTTGAACAAAACTCCTTCGTATTAAGGAAACTCCTCAGTTTCATGGTGTTTCCTTTGTATCAAGGAAATAATATAAAATTAGGAATAGTGTCACGGGACCGGGTTCACTAGCCGGCCGGTCATGCCTTAGTTGTGGCCGGTCCCACACCTTGCGTTCCTTATTATTTTACTATTATTATTTCCTTCATCCCATGAAATTCCTCAACTTCATGATATTTCCTTCACACCAAGGAAAAGATATAAAATTAGGGAAGATCTACGGGACCGGGCCATTAGCCGGCCGACCATGCCCTAGCCATGGCCGGTCCCACAACCCCATATTTTATTATTATTATTATTAATATTATTATTATAAAAGGGAGCCACTGAGGCATTTATTGAGAAGCGAAACTATACAGAAATTTACAGGGATTTGGCAGGGAGACGCACAACAAGTTGCGCTCCAATGCCTTTTTGAATAATGATACCTAACCTGTGGAAAAGAAAACTGCCTAGGTTATTATTGACATCGTGACTTGCCATGCAGTGTTTCAATATTTTCAGAAGAACTGTAAAATCATCGCTTAATTCCCCCAGTGTCGTAAATGCCAGAACGCCGAAACCATAACTATGTGAGGAGCACAAGTCAAAAGATATTTGTTGCGTTTTTAGTGATAGCCGCTGAAATGGCTTGGCCAGTGTGAAGGCTCGGTTTCCTCCTTAGAAAAAGGTGAAACACTGACGTCGAAACAGACGTCCCGTCCATTCTCCCAATTATAGATCATGAGGTCAAATTTGGTTTAAGAGAGGTGTTCTGTGAGACGTAAGTCTAGAGAAGCCTCTTTTCTTGCGGATACTCCAGCTTTATAACACAACTCAACAAAGAGGTCTCTTACCATGTCGTGACGATACTTTAGTCCCACTTCACTTGCGCAATAGATGGCGTGATCCCCAAACCGATCCATTACACGGTTACAACATGTACACGTATTATCTGCAGCAAATAGGGGTATACCCAAGCGATATTGAAGTACTGACTGAAATTGCCGAGGTCCCAGTGTCTGATTAAGGCCTTGGATAGGGATTGCCTTTAGATAATCTTGTGCATGAGGTTTCTTATTACACTGCCATAGTATAGAGTCGCGCTCGGACATAATAAAGGTAGATGGTATGGCCTTCATGATTGCATCATAATAACGGGTTGCCAGTAAATGCATGGGCTGTGGGGCGACTTCGTTAATGTTGAAAGATGAAGGAGATAGACCACATATACGAATGTATTGATCCAGCGCTGTATGAAAATGAGGGCTAAGGCCAGGCGTACCTTGGAGAATTTTATTCTGCAGATGTTGGGTTTGAAAGCAAGAAGCTATATAGCCATATTGAGTAGTGTCTCGCATGGTGTAGACGCCTAAGCCACCATCTTTGATTGGGAGTGTGGCCATGCGTTCAGTCAGTTGGCCAAAACTTGCGCCATCACTCGTCATTAGGTATTGCAAGAATCCGTACCCGAGGTGATCATCGAACTGATGTTGGGCTACCAGCATGCACTGTGGTCTCGTTACACGCATTGAGAAGTATAGCTTCGAGACACCAACGCAGTTCCGAAGTAGCAGAAGTTCGGCCTGCGGGTCTCGAAGTTTTTTAACATACTCCATCAACTGTAGTGTCTAGTCAATACGGGTTTGAATGATGCCACTGCAGAAGTCGTCATTGAGACTGACCGGACCACCAAGCAAACGGACTCCGGTTGTTGGTTTACCTACGTCTGAAGGAAAGACGTCTATACTTCTAGGGTCAGTCTTTGGCCAGAAAATTTCAGTTTTCTGTATATTCAACCATAGACCTTTAGAAGGACCATCGTCTTGTAGAATCTGGAAAGCTCGTGCCACTTCGGTAGTGTCTCCAACCACTGTCCCATCATCCAAATACCAGGCATTAAGGTCCAATTTGCGGTGGAGCGATTTTGCACACCAAAGGATGAAGAACCAATGAAAATAGTAGAGGACCAAGAGGGTCTCCCTGTTGAACCCCTTGTGCGAGGATAGAGTGGACTTGTTGTAGTATAGCTTGGCAGGCCGCGCATAGCAAAATTCCACCCATTTAGCAATGCTAGGGCATTTATCACGCACTTCGTTGATCAAAGCTGTCCGGCTAACTACGTTGAAGGCATTATTATTATTATTATTATTATTGTTTCCTTCATCTTAGGGAAACTCCTTTATTTCAACAAACTCCTTGATTTCATGATATTTCCTTCAAATCATGAAAATAATATGAAATTAGGAAAAATGCCATGGGACCGGGCTTATTGGCCGGTCGGCCGTGCCTTAGCCATAGCAGGTCCTACACTTCATGATTCTTTATTTTATTATTATTATTTCCTTCATCTTATGAAGTTTCCTCAGTTTGAGCAAAAAATCCTGATTTCTTCATATTTTCTCAAATTTTGCTCAAATACACATCAGAAAATATCAAAATTCTTAGGACTGAGACACGAAAACTTTGGTGACATGGGCATATTACCTTGACCGACCAGGGTTGTCCCTTTGGCTTGTAAGAAGCCGGTCCCACATATTTTCATAATTTGACCTAATTTGTTCATATTAGGTTCAAACTTTTCCAAACAACTTGGAATTTCATCAAATGATCGTCAATCGATATCATGACCAACCAGGGCCGGTTCCATGACTTCTTGGTCGGTCCCTCACTCCGTCATAATTAGGTTTTATCGCCTAAGGCTCACACGAGCATTATTTTAAATAAATGATTAAACCAGCATTTAATCATCCTTTCACCAACTGGTCTTCAAAAGACTTTGGTATTTGCTCACTCGAGCATCTAGGCGTTACATGGTTGACCCATTGATGTGGTTTTATGTTGTTGTAGAAAGTGGTAGTAAAAGATGTCGTTCACTCAGACTTGTGAAGATTCGTTTTAGACTCAAAGTAAAATAGAAAACTCAATCAAAGTTGTTATCAAGATTATAAAAAGCACCGAAACTCAGGATTCCACCATTGACCAATTAAGTGATTCAATCTAATCAATATTCATGCAATTCTTTGCGTTTGAAGTGATTCTAATTTATTGCCTCTAGTAGATTTTAGAAGTAATTAACAATTGTATACGTCAAGCATGAAACATCAAAAGTCTTAAACGAAGCATGCTCCATCAAAACGAATCACAATCATTCAATAAAAATCAATTTTCCATTATTAGTTCCATGCAAATAATCATAAAAGAAATTGCAAAAATTAATTAAAATAGAAATATACCACTCTTCATGGAACAATGGCTTCTTCCGTCGCCTCGGATAAGGGGTTCAGCTACTCATATTATTCACGTGCTCAAAATAGGTATTCATAGCTCAAAAGTGTGAAAAATAAGAGAAAACTAATAAAGCAGCGAGTTTGTAACAGATATAATTGTTACGTAACTCACTGTTATTCTGAGAATTCTGCGAACTGTTGCGAACTCAATATAATTGTTGGAAAAATTGTTACAAAGGCTTTGAATTTGAAAGAATAGGTCACGGATTCTCGCGACCTTCTTCTTTCGATGTTCACGGGGTTCTTCTTCTACCTCTCGACTGTGATGATCAAACACGCCTCTGCTGCCTTGGTTCGAGCTTTGTAACTACCCCAAACTATCTCAAAGTCTCGACTCCCCTCCTGGAACTCTCCCAAGCCTATATATATAGCAACTGGGTCCAAGAATATCCGAGAAAATCTTCCCAAAAGTGATTACGTCTTCGGCCAAAAGTCACGAGTATCTTTCTTCTCTTCTTTATCCTCCTACGCGTCTTTGTAGCTATAAACTGCCAAGACTAGATATATGAAAATACTGGAGAATATATCTTCCCTATTTGAATCGAGTAACTTCCAAAAATAAACTGCAAACTAACCCGAGATAACTCTGTTTCCTATTCTTCCCTGTTTTACTCCAAACCGAAGAAAGCATCTATTTTTTCGAATCTGAAACACCTAACCTCCCTGTTTAATCGTTACAACTCCATACCAATCCATATGCACGATTAACTCGCACAAAATCTTCCAAATAATGGACAAAACTTCCGATACTTCCTCTTCTCTGTTTACTTCCAAACTCGGTTATATTTGACCTCCAATCCAATCGATCCAAATGCCCATATCAACCCTGTTATACTCTAACAGGTTCATCCCATCACAATTCCGCCATTGAGTCTCAAGAAATCTCGTCCAAATGTGTTCATGAAAAATCCGCGGAAGCAAAGAAAACTTCCCGCCAAATCTCATATTTGAATTTGAGAAGATGAGTGCCCCTTATCCGTTTCCGGGGTGCGAATAGCAAGTGGTCGCCCCTTAGTAATTAATGTGCCCCTTATCCAAATGAGGGGTCCGAATAGTAATTTTCTCCCACGAGCGCAAATACCACTTTTCTGAGCCAATTTTCCTTAAAAGCTTATTTCTCCAAAACTACCTACAAAGACATAAAATACCAAAATAAGCGCAAAATCGAGTACTAACATTACAGAGAATTGAGACTAAAATAGACACATAAATGCGTCTATCAAATACCCCCAAACTTATTATTTTCTAGTCCTCGAGCAAAAACAAAATAAAATCCTAACTCACTGTCGCAGGCATCGTCGATTGCATTTAGCGTATGCAACAAGCCTTTAAACCCCTAGGTGGCCCTAGTGGCCGAGTTATAGTCTCGGGAGGGCTTACAAGAGATATACCCACAAAACCTTTACTCCAGACCCTATCTATTTACGCAGAACCTTGGAAGGCACTAAAGAATCTCCTTGGTTGGCGTACTTATTGACTACAAGAGGAAGTACCCTGATGCGAAATTCCAATTGTTGTACACGAGTTTGCACTCAAGCATACTAAAATTCATATATAAGTCATAGAGCTCTACTCAGATAATCGCACTATGGACATCAATACCCGGAGTCAAAACTAATCACATGGATAGATCAAGAAGATGGATATAGAGAAAAACATAGATGGTTTTGATGTTTACTAGGTGAATGGTGTTTCCCATATCTGTCTAAAGGCCTCCGCCAAAATGAACCTATCCTAATGGACTGAGATACTAGTCTGACTAATATCAACACACTGGCATATACAAGGGAACCAGTGGTCGATAATCCTAACTTTAGGTCAACACAACTGGCATATACAAGGGTTCCAGTGGTCGACTTTATTGAATTTATTCCGGTTGGTCTGATGGTCTGGTCTCAATTTCTCTTTTTTTTTTTTTTTCACTTTTTTTTTCCACTTTTTTTTGGTATCTCAATCACTCTAATTCACCATAGCATTGGTAACAACTTGATTCGTGGGCACCACCTAATCACTCAGAGAAACATAGTTTAGAAACAAAACAAAATAAAAACAGAAGTGAAAAGGACTCAACGAGATATGGTGAAACTATCATGTTATTTCTAACACCTGAGCTATGTGCTTTTATGAATAGACTCTTTAGATGTTGCCATCTAATCAGATTGGTTCCTCAACTCCTACAACCAAAATGCTTCCATCCACTTAGATTAGTTAGTGCCATCCTTAATAAGCATAAATTTCTAAGCTCTAGAGTTTAATAATGCAACTAAAACTTTCTCCCATACCCCCAAACTTAAATCTAACATTGTCCACAATGTTCTAAAGATAAAATTAAAAGCATGAACAAGGAGAAACTGTTACCATTTGAAGTAAAAGAGTTAAGGAAAGATATTACCGTGTCGCATGAATATTGGGTTACCTCCCAAGAAGTGCTAAGTTTAAAGTCTTCACCAGACTAACAAAGGATTAGTCACCTCATAGAATCATAAAGTAATAGCCGGAATTTCATGGGTCATCAAAACCAAATAGAGCTATCACAAGTAAAAGGAATCTGCAACATGCCAAGAAAATTAACAAATAAAGCACACCCTTGTCTAGTTTCCTGTTTAAGACAACTACATCTAGCTGTGGTTCAGGTTCAGGCTCTATAACTGGGTCCAAATAAAATATTTTCATGGGTTGGATTTCCTCGTAGCTAAGATCCGATTCAGGTATTATATTCTGGAAAAACTCAAGTAAACCCTTAGAAGCACATAATAATAACCTAAATAACTGCGGATCCTTAATGCCAATCAGGTTTGACTCACACAATTGACCACGATGAAAATGGTGGTCAATCTTAAGCAAATGTGTCGGTACTAATTTCCTAAAGTACTTAGGTTTAGTCTCAAAACTAAATAATTGACACATCTGAAACTTATACGTTCCCACCGGTTGAAAAATATTTGGTGGGAAAACAAAGTCAAGTCGGGTATCATAGCTCCTGGATAAACCACATCAACCGGAGGATGGGTTTTTAATAACCGAACTTCCTTATGGACATTATTAGGTTCTGTAGAACTAGTATGAAGGCAATCTGGCACAATGGTTGAGGCACATATATCAAGTCCCAAGTGAGGGATCTCTACAAGAGCTAAAGGTAAAGCACGGGGAGAATGATAATCACCCCCAAACTTAGATTTTTGGGTGTCTCTAGATAGACTATCTACAATTTCCCTAATTTCTAGATCATCGGAATCCTGAAAATGGTCAATTACTTCTTCTAAGTTATAATCGGAAGGTGCATCCTCACTCATCATATTTGAAAGCTCTACGAGTTTATCTTCTAAGACTAATGTTTCTAAACCGTTAGACTCTAAAACAATGTTCTCAGAATAAACTCGTTTCGATTATCTTGTTCCAAACTTCCTTACGTTTACGGTGCTTCAAGTTTTTTTTTAAAAAAAAAAAAAAAAAAAAAAAAAAAAAAAAAGGGGGGGATGGAGAGATACCTTTTAAAAAAGGAAGTACTACATCGACCAAAAAATTTCTAAAACGTGGTCATTCTAGCTATATCCCTTCTAAATTTTCTTTCTAAGAGATAGATTTTGAGGGAGAAGAAATGAGTAGAGGAAGAAGGAAAAAGTCCTCGTCCTCAATTTGAATAGGTAGGCAATAATTTCATTCGCGAGAAAAAATTATTTGGATTCAATCTTGAGAAGAAGAATTATCTTGCGAAACATTATCTTGATTATAAAGCAAATGTATTATGGCGAGACCTTTTGGGAGTTGTCACTATGCCTACATATGCCGAAGAAAGGTTTTGGTTAAATTGATTCTTCATCAAGACTATCCTCATCATAATCATCATTGTAATAACATGAAAATGGTCGAACCTCATCTAAAAATGTAGTGTTGCCAATTCTAACCTCGTCATCTTGATTATGCAAATAACTATCCTCATTTTCAAGGGTACTATTGGAAACAAAAGATATTGGAAATTAAGACTATCTTGAGTGTTCTTTCCCCGGGCCTCTAACAACATTTTTACGAGTTGACTCACATGACTTCTCGATTTTATCTAGGAAAGAATGTTCACACGTTGCATTGCTTTCGTCCATAACTAAGTTATTCATCTCGGCTGAACTACGTGTCGACTCAAGTAACTTTTGTCTTTGACTCGCCTAACTTACGTGCGGACTCTAGTAGAGAGGAATTTTGCTCGTATGACCCGTGCGTGTGTGGATAGTAATTGGGCTCATCATGGTATGAGCCATAACCTTGAAAAGGTCGATGTTCCCAACCACTATTCACATTATGGTCAAAGTAGTAACGTCCATTTTGAAACTCGGTCGGATATTCGTTGTATTGGCTATTGTAGTACCGATTCGACATTCTATTGCGGGGGTGTGAGTTGTCACACAAAATTAAAACCCACTAACAGGGATTCGTGGGTGGATAGAGTCTTACCTCCGTACCGGACGGGCGATGAACCGTTGAAGTCGACTCGGACCACCGACTCCTATGTCAGTGTACGAACCCGAGGGGCCGAGACAGTATCGTAACTGTCGTCCTTCCCTGCAAACATTTTATATTTAATTTTAACCCTTCCTTAGGGTTTCAAAAATAATGTCCAGTCCAAAAAAATAAAAAACCAAAAAGTGTTCGAAAATAAAAAGAAAAATTACAAAAATACAACCCTATTTACGGTTTCTAAAAATAAAACGAAATAGCTATATACACAATCTTCTTCTTCAATCCTTGGACTCCTCTTTTCTTTCCTTCTTTGGCGATGCTTTCCTTTTATAGCACTTTTTCTTTCCTCGTAGCTTCGCTCCAAATCTGAAAAGAATCAAAAAAATACCAAAGGCGTAAAAAAGAACAAAAAATAATAAAAATAAACCTAAAACAAATCTAAATACAAGTCCGCGTCGGCGACGCCAAAAATTGATGTGGTTTTATGTTGTTGTAGAAAGTGGTAGTAAAAGATGTCGTTCACTCAGACTTGTGAAGATTCATTTTAGACTCAAAGTAAAATAGAAAACTCAATCAAAGTTGTTATCAAGATTATAAAAAGCACCGAAACTCAGGATTCCACCATTGACCAATTAAGTGATTCAATCTAATCAATATTCATGCAATTCTTTGCGTTTGAAGTGATTCTAATTTATTGCCTCTAGTAGATTTTCGAAGTAACAATTATATACATCAAGCATGAAACATCAAAAGTCTTAAACTAAGCATGCTCCATCAAAATGAATCACAATCATTCAATAAAAATCAATTTTCCATTATTAGTTCCATGCAAATAATCATAAAAGAAATTGTAAAAATTAATTAAAATAGAAATATACCACTCTTCATGGAACAATGGCTTCCTCCGTCGCCTCGGCTAAGGGGTTCAGCTCCTCATATTATTCACGTGCTCAAAATAGGTATTCATAGCTCAAAAGTGTGAAAAATAAGAGAAAACTAATAAAGCAAAATGAGTTTGTAACATATATAATTGTTACGTAACTCCATATTCTGAGAAACTATTGCGAAACTGTTGCGAACTCAATATAATTGTTGGAAAAATTGTTACAAAGGATTTGAATTTGAAAGAATAGGTCACGGATTCTGCGACCTTCTTCTTCTGATGTTCTCTGGTTCTTCTTCTACCTCTCGACTGTGATGATCAAACACGCCTCTGCTGCCTTGATTCGAGCTCTGTAACTACCCCAAATTATCTCAAAGTCTCTACTCTCCTCCTGGAACTCTCCCAAGCCTATATATATAGCCAACTGGGGCCAAGAATATCCGAGAAAATCTTCCCAAAAGTGATTACGTCTTTGGCCAAAAGTCACGAGTATCTTTCTTCTCTTCTTTATCCTCCTACGCGTCTTTGTAGCTATAAACTGCCAATACTAGATATATGAAAATACTGGAGAATATATCTTCCCTATTTGACTCGAGTAACTTCCAAAAATAAACTGCAAACTAACCCGAGATAACTCTGTTTCCTATTCTTCCCTGTTTTACTCCAAACCGAAGAAAGCATCTATTTTTTCGAATCTGAAACACCTAACCTCCCTGTTTAATCGTTACAACTCCATACCAATCCATATGCACGATTAACTTGCACAAAATCTTCCAAATAAAGGACAAAACTTCCGATACTTCCTCTTCTCTGTTTACTTCCAAACTCGGTTATACAGCCCAATCCAATCGATCCAAATGCCCATATCAACCCTGTTATACTCTAACAGGTTCATCCCATCACAATTCCGCCATTGAGTCTCAAGAAATCTCTTCCAAATGTGTTCATGAAAAATCCGCAGAAGCAAAGCAAACTTCCCGCCAAATCTCATATTTGAATTTGAGAAGATGAGTGCCCCTTATCCGTTTCCGGGGTGCGAATAGCAAGTGGTCGCCCCTTAGTAATTGATGTGCCCCTTATCCAAATGAGGGGTCCGAATAGTAATTTTCTCCCACGAGCGCAAATACCACTTTTCGAGCCAATTTTCCCACAAAAGCTTATTTCTCCAAAAATACCTACAAAGACATAAAATACCAAAATAAGCGCAAAATCGAGTACTAACATTACAGAGAATTGAGACTAAAATAGACACATAAATGCGTCTATCACCCATCATCCCATGTAGCCGGTCCCTCCTTCACTCCGTGGTTGATTTTTAATAAATCATCAATTGATCAGCAATTGATCGAAATTAGGGTTTCGAATCCAAGGTTCATAATTCCAGAATCAAGCACTAATAATTTTATGTTGATCCCGTAATCAACACTTTAACTATTATACTCGGTTCAGTTGCCAGTATTTTAAATTAATATTTTTATTTGGTCCTACTACCAATAATTCATCAAACGAGCAATATTTGCTCAGACTAAGGAATATTGATTCAACTATCAATATTTAACAATTCATCAAGTGATCAATATTTGCTCACCTTAACTATCAACATTTATTCGATAATTATACCTCTGTCTCAACAGACACGTTCAATTCATGAGTCCTAGAACATTTGTAAATCATGTTCGACTCAGCAATACAAACACTCATCGTCTCATCAAGTCAAAAACTGACTAACTAAAATCACGAGACATCAATCGTGTCACATGGGGGATATCAACTAGGGTTTTGGTCTGGCGGTCTACAGCACGTGTCATCCATGATGAGAATGTGAGAAAGTCGTGCAAACAGTTAGAGGAGTTAGCAAAGTAGTGGGTGGACAATCAACCAAGCCTCCGCACGATGAGCAAATGGTTTTAACACGATTTCCTACTTCCCAACTCTTTGACTCCAGCAACTGTCGCACTTCATGGGATCAATGTGTATACTACATTTGAACAAGACATACAACATTCGTCTAACAGAAGAATTCTGAGCATTCACTCTCAAGAATTCGATCAATCAACCAGAACTCATTCGAACTCAACAGTTCGTCAAACTTGCAGAAAACTTAAACACATTCACAATCCTTGATCACCATTGATCTCACACATTTCTCAGCTTCCCTCATACAGATCGACCCATCCTCTCTTGTGACCGAATTGACTCTGGAATGGCCATTGTCTTGGTTTAGGCCGAAGTCCTACAGATTGATCTCTCGAATTCAAAGCACTCCCTTTTGCAGTGCATCTGTGTGAGGTTAGACAGTTCGCTCGGTTCAAGGAGTTTCCTCCGCAAGGTCGTCTCCTCAATTCCTTAAAAACCAGCAACTCATTTTGCCCCATCTACACAAATCTCCCTGGAAGAAGATGCAAACATATTGGAGAAGAGGATGCGAAATTTGAGGTAACGACTTTGTTGTTAATCGTTTTCCTGTTTAAGAAAAGCCTGAGTTTATTGCGTATATTTATTGCTTTTGCTTAACAAAATTTCAGTACAATTGTTGTTTTATTCCATTATTTGTGTATGGATGTGTGTGTGATTCAATAGTTTCCGGTTAAGAAAAACTATTGTTATCTTTCTTTATTGTTTGGTATCAATCGTTTAGGCTTACAAAATTTCGTCGCAATTGCGGTGCTTTAATGTCTATGTTGCTTCAATTGCTTCCGGTTGAGGTGAATAATTATGCAAGTTGATTTATTTGGTTTGTATGAATTATTTATGGCTTTACGAAAGAAAAGGTTTTCGGGATGAATTGTTTAGTCCAGTTCGATTCCGGATAAGAGAAACTAAGTTAATTATGATCTTAGTTAGACTTATCAAAGTGGAGGTTTCGGTTATTCAAGTCTAATCGAATGCCTTAACAAGAAATGCTAGTTAACTAACCTAGTACTTGTCTTGTTTAAAAGTGAAAGGTCTAAGTTATATGGATTATTAGAACCTGATGAGAAAAATAGAGTTATCTTTATTTTGGTCTTATCGAACAAGTGATTGTATTTGTACAATCGGTTTAGCAAAGGAACTAAGGTACTTAGTTTATTTTTGGTTTGCTAAACTCTTATGGAAAATTGCTTCGGGCATGTAGGATCAGAATATCGCAACACCAAGATTCTCGCGAAATCCATAAACGACACACTGCGAAGACATCGCGGGCTGGAAGTAAAAGCGACGTAACGGATGACGACAGCTAAAACACGAGAAAGATGTGAAGATGTAGCGAGATCAAGGAGTGTCATGATATTTAACATGTGTACATTTGCGAGAATGTCGCAAGATAGATCCAAAAATAAAGGACATCTTAGCTGTCATCCACTATGTAATGTCCTATATAAAGGGCCGAGTAGACTTTAGAGAGAGGGATATCTTTTTCGAGTGTTTAGCAAGTCATTAAGAAAGAGAAAGTTTAGAGTGGTTGTAATTCTTTAGCTTATCTCCCTTTCATCTTGTAACATTCTTGGAGTTTGATCAATAAAAATTATAATCGTTCGTCTTGAAATGATTTGATTGTATGGATTCTTGTGAGGGGTGTAGTGTGGGATTTCCTACAACTACATAATGGCGCTAGAAACAGGGATGAGTGAAGATTGATATTGTGATTTGGAAGGATTTGAAGTAGTAGATAAAGAATTTCGTATAATTTTCAACAATTCATTGAGATTAAAGAATGGCAAGAAGAAGACATACATCAAAACAACCAACGACAGTTAGAAGGAGTAGGAGACTTGCTGGAGAAGAAAGAAATAAATAGGAGAATCTTCAAGAGCAAACACAAGAAACAATGGAGAAAATCGGGTTCAATCGCCAATTCAGCATACACCAATACAAAATGGAACTGAGGATTATGACAGAGTGAGCGTACACACTTGGCGATCAGATTCCGTAGATGAGATATGGGAAGAGAAGCAATTAGGGGATAATGGACAAGGGGAGAGAGATCAAGAAATGATTGGAGGAATAATTCATGGAAATGAAGAGATTACAACGTTAGAGGCATTGAGACAAACAATACGCGAAGAAAGGCGGTTGGAAACAGAAGAACGTGCAAATCTGACAAGGCAAAATCATGAGCTAAGGATAGAAAACATGAGGTTACAAAACAAAAGGTCAAGGAGCACTACAAGATCAAGATCAGTAAGGGAAGAAGTAACACGAAATATGCCTGTATAAAATGCTAATGAAGAAACTCAAGAAGAAATACAAAATTCAGATGAGGAACGCCGCGAAAGAAGAGAAGTAAGGGAAGATCATTATATCCAACATGGTGAAACTCTCCAAGATGGGCAAAACGATGGAAATCAGAGAGATAGACACCGCCAGAGGCGAAATAATCAAGAGGATGGCGAAAATCAAGAAGAAGGAAGGAGAATATTACATGGGAGAGAAGTACAAAGAAATCACCGAGCAATTCAGGATGAAATTGAAAGACATTATACTGAACAAGCACATTTAGCTCGCGAGAGGGAAAGACTAAGAGCAGAAATTGAAGAACAAGAACTACAAGAGGAAATTCGCCAAAACAATCATGATAATCGAGAAAGGAGGCGTGAGCGTAATCGCAATAATGTTAATATCAATGAAGAATACGATAGAGTACTAAAGAGAACTGAAAGACGGCAAAGAGGAGAAAATGAGAGATATAATGGTGTGCGAATTCATGAAAGGTGTAGTTGCGGGAAATCCCACACTACACCCCTCACTCGAATTTGCTTAATCAATCCATTTGAAGATGAATAATAATGTGTTTTATTAATTGTTACTTGAAAGGTTTACAAAGAAATGTAGAACAGAGCTAAAGAAATTACAATCACTCTTAATTTTCTCTCTCCTAATGACTTGCTTAACAATTCAAAAAGAATCCCCTCCTACAACAGACCAATTCAACCCTTTATATAGGGTAGTATACAGTGGATGACAGCTAAGTTATCCTTTATTTTCGGGAACATCTCGCGAAGTGTCGCGAATGTTATAAACGTCTTTACTTGCGACACTCCTAAATATCGCCAAGTCTTCATATCTTTCTCATGTTCTGGCTTTCGTCATCCACTGCGTCATTTATATTTCTTTCTTGCGACGCCTTCGCGATGTAGTTGTTTGTTACTCTCTCAAAGTATTGATGTCGCGATATTCTGCTCCTACATCTTGCCTCTTCTCATGTATTCTCTGCGAAGTAGAGAATGTCATGAGAACTAATGCTTTGATATGTCGCCACCGTTTAGTATGATATTCGTTTTTCTTTTTTACCGACAAGATTCTGTGAATTTAGGAATGACTGTTTACACGTATCTAAGATTTTATTTTTTAGGTTCGTCCAGGTTACCCTTTTCTTGTCTATTTAAAGAAGAATTCTCTTTGAAAATTTCTCTCCTTTTACTTCATCTTCTTTGTTGTCTGCAATTTTCCTATGCCGTTTTCCTTCATCATCTTCCGCCTTAATTCTTACGCTCTCTGTTTCTATGGCATCAAGGTCTCATTAATTTCACCAATTTTGATTACTTCATGATTGATCTCTTTTATTGTAGTCTTTTATTCGAATATTGCTCTTCTTTTAATGTTTCTCCCATCTTTTTATTTCAGCCAAGACAAACCCAGCTCTAAATTCACCGTTAAGAACCCTAATATTTCTTCAAGTTCAAAATCGAAATCCTTTGCTTCTAAAAGGCATCCTGCGAGTGGCAAGGTACTTAAGAAACATTTACTCTTTTAATAACAATATTGTTGCCTCTGTTTCTTATTTAACTTGCATTTCGCAGGATGGTAAAAATGAAGGTAGGTCTCCCAAGAGGCATCGCCACTCTAAGTCTGTCGCACCTTCTGTTTCCTTTCCTGGGTTCAATCTTATTCCTTCTCCTTTTGTGCCTTCGCAAAGCGATTCATCTCTTCCAGCGATTGTCTCGCAAGAGAAACCAACCTCTCCTCTTCAAGATAATCCATCCTCTCCTGCGATACCCTCGCAGGGATAAATCAATTCTGAGTTTTATGTGAATGAAATTCTTCAAAATGTACCTCTCTCCACTCTCTCTCTTAATACTTCTCTTTCTCCTTCACCTATTTACCAAACTTCTTCAACCGGCATTCTTATGATCAAGAACGATTCAACTTTTCCTTCCTCCTCTTCTGAATCTACCCCTCTTACCAAAGAAAATTTAGAAGGGATAGATGTAGCTTTTAAAGTTTTATCAGACACCATGAACGATGTCAAGAAAACCTCCACTGATCCTATCAAGTCTTGTGTTTTTGAATCCTTGAATAAATACTTTGGCTCTGACACAGTTGTCGCAAACATCTTTGGAGCAAGAAGTTAAGATCTTAAAGAACAATCTTCTCAACATTTCACTGGATTGCGACAATCTTCGCAAGAAGAATGAAGATTTAAAAGGTACATTTTGCCTCTCCTTTTTTTTTTTTTTTTTTTTTTTTTTTTTTTTGAAGACTCAAGTCCTTGTTCACCCTTCAAGCTTTAAACCAGAAACGAAAAATGGAGATATATCAGTTGGAATCTACTGTTGAAGAAGTTCGAGCTGATAAAGATTCTTGGGTGGAGCAATATAACCAATTAGATAATCTCCACACATATCTTTGTTGACCAAATAGATAATCTTTCTAAGGAAAATGCTTGATTTAGCTCGAAACACGACTTGTTAAGTAATGACTTATCTCGCCTCTCCTATTCTTTGACTAAAGCTAATTTAGAGTTGGAAACTTTATCAGATGAGAACGGAATTCTTTCTCAAGAGAAGCGAACGTTATTAAACAAGATGTCATTTTACTCGCAGCAGTATGATATTTGTCAAAAATTGTGTAAAGAGCAAGAACAATCTCTTCATTATTTGAGAAATAATCTTGAAGAAGTTACTATCGAGAAAGATAAACTTATTCGGGGTAGAATAACTTTAAGTGTAAAAGCCAACCAACTCAAGGATCAATGTTCCCAATTGGAGAAATCCAATTCTTCCCTCGAAAGAAAATGCCACACTTACTTCTAACGAGAAAAATCTGCGAGCTCGTTTGAAAGGATTAGTTGGAGATAACTTTGATATCGCCATGGACCAATCGGAAAATAGTTGTTCGGCGTTAACCCAACACCTTATCTCGCAAAAGGAAGGTAGTCATAACGGTTGGCTGCCTCATCTATTCTTCATTTACCGGTGCTTCATAATTTTTGTTTGTTATAATATTTTTCGCTTTTATTCTTTGTTTCAGAGTCGCGAGAAAAATCTTCATTATTCCCTTATCGCTTTGAAGTCGACCACTCAAAAATTCGCAAGGAGAATAAAATGCTTACTACTTCCCTTATGCATTCTCGCGATAGAGCGAGAAAGAAGATTCAACTATATGTGCGGTTACAAAAATATAGAGAGTAAAAAAGCAGAAAGCGCTCCTTCGTCAAGTTCATCTTAAAGTCAAGTTCTTGTGAATAGTGTTTTGCTATCTAAATCTCTTGATCCCGTATCGTTGCACCTCCGGGAAGTGAGTGATGATGAAGTTCCCAATTCCCCGATAGTGACTATGATTATCAAAGCTGCGAAGAAGTCGTTATCGATGAAATTTTGGTAAGAATCCGAATGAAGGGACTTTGAGATGAAAATCGTCCGGTTGTCGAAAGAGAGCCGATAAAATTGTTGAAGAACCGGTAACATCGCACGTTGTCGAGAGAGTTGATGTGGAAAATTGAATTCTCTCTGTAATTTTTCGTTTTTATTTAAACTCCCTTGATTGGATGACATTTTGCATAGGATGTTTTTGAATTTTTGTTGAAGTACTTCTTTTGATTTGGAGGACAAATTCCCTTTATTTTTGATGAAATGTATTATTGCGATAAGATCGCAGGATTTCCTCTTAATGGGAAACCTATTGATCTTATCTTATCATTTAATTGTATGGTCTTATTTTGCCTTCCTAGTTAAAGGTCTTACTTTGCCATCCCTCGTTGCGACAAGATCGCAGGACGTCTTTACATTTTCATGTAATGACCCATTGACCTTGTCTTATCATTGAGTATTTTTGCCTCTGCAGGATATTTTATTCGCGACAATATGACAGGCTTAAACACTCTTGTGAGTGTAAAACCCCATGACATTATCGTCTCTGCGACGAAATCGCAGGACGTTTTTGCATTTTCACGCAATAACCCGTTGATCTCGCCTTATCCTTGCGTCAAGTATATTGCCTCTTGGGATCATTGCACAAATATGACAAGCCTATATTTCCTTGCGAAAGTAAAGTCTCATGATATTTGCGTCTTTTGACACTTATCGGCTCCCTAATGGAGGGTGCCGCCCTTATCATCTCCCCTGGTTGCCCCTTCAAGGAGGCGTACATCGGCCATACAAGACTAGCTCCTCCCATCCGGTCTTAACAGCAAGCAGTTGTTTTCACAGCCTCTTATCCCTTATACCTATATGGTTTATGGTTACGAGGCTGCACCCTAAGTGGAGTTTTCTTCGGGCCGAGTGCAGCATGTGCCAAGACTTGTCAAGAGTGGTAAGGAAGTTCCATGCTCCCCGCACTCTTGACTCAAACGTGTACCTCGGCGCCTTGGTCATACGCCGACTCCTTGGAAGAGACCCTCGGGCGTCCAACCAGGGTATAACCTTATATATATAGTTGGAAATCCAAGGTATCTCCCCAGGATAGGCTTTCATGGGCCCCAAATCTCCATGACTCGAGTTCCCAGGAGCGGTGTAACCTTTCCCCGAGCCATGTCAAGAGATATCCCTTATATGACGCACTTTAGGTCTTACATTTGCCTCTTGCGAAATATCATTCGCGAACTAAGGTGTACGCCATAAAGGTTCGTCCCATTCACTCACTCATTCATTTTTGTTAATTCAATTAATCATTCATTCTTGATAATTTCACGTTGTTTTGCTTGCGATGCTATCGCATAATTTTGCTTTGTTTGCAACATTTTTTTTTTTTTTTTCTTCAATCGAATTTTCATACATTCTTGATCGCGAGTTTCTCGTACATTTCTTCTTCAATTATTATTTCTTCCTCCTACTTTTGATATGCCTCTATCACTTAATTTTGATAACAACAACTATTCGTTTCTTTAGTCTTTTGATCCTACTATTTTTCTCGTCTCTCGCACTATTCAACTGCCTTTATGTATTCACTTCGCAAAGCGTCTTCAACTACCTTTTATTCTTATTGTCCCTGACGTGCCTTCGCCACTTAACCTTTGTCACTTCTCGCAATTATTCACTTCTTACACTTTTTACTCCTGCTTCCCTCTGCCTCTGTATCATTATAACCTCTGAATAATTCTTTTCCAGCATGACTTTCAACCGCCTTCATATCTTCACCTCGCAATGTGTCTTCTCTTCTTATATTTATGCTATCTACCATCAATCTTTCTTTTCTTTGTTCCTCTTTAATATTCTCCTTCCACCCCTTCTTTTTTGCGGCTCTCTCTTCACAGCTCTCCACATCGATCTCATGACATTTTTCCCCTTCTGTCCAATCTCCCTTTATAATTCCAACACCACTAGGATGGGGAAACTTTATACACTAATGGTACGTTGATGCCACACCCAAAATTTCATGCAACCATGGCCTTCCAATTAATGCATTATAAGGGGACTCCACCTCGACTACACAAAATAAAATATCAGTTGACAATCCTTGCAACGGTATTCTCATGTGTACTTCTCCTTTGGGCTTCTTCGCGGTACCATTGAAACCATATATTTTGTATGTTGAAGGGATCAAATCTTCATCCTTTCCTCCCATAGTCTTGTAAGTATGGTAAAAAGGATGTTGACTGAGCTCCAAAAGTATCGATTAATATTCTATTTATCGCCCATGCAGTTTTCGCTTCATCATCTTCCCCATCAACAGGTTTTGGATTAATATCTAGTTTTACCACCCACGAGTTATCATGTATTTCTCTACCTTTGGGTATCTCTTCTGCCGAGAAAGAGATGATCTGTAATTGCCATTCTTTTAACTGCTATTTCCTCGCGATATTCATTACCTCCTTATCATTAATGTCCCTCGCAAAAACCCTACTGAGTACGTTATCATGAAAATCTTCAATGGTGCGATATGAATGAACAATGGAGTTGCAAAACAAATTTTTAGCTTTCGCCCCGACTTCTATTACGAACGTTTCTTTTCCCTTTGATGGTGGCGGCGGTAAATGTTGAACTTTCTCTTCACTTTTTAAAAAGTGATTCAGCTTCCCCTGATCAATCATTCTAAGGATAATTATTTTGATGTTTGGCGAGTCATTTGTCGATGTCCATGAAAACGATGGTAAGAGCGAGCACTCGTGACTTCTATCACTTGGTGGCGGTTCACTCCCTATGTTCCATGGTGCGGTATATTCTCCATCAGGATTATAGCCTCCCATATCTTCTCCACACTAGCATTTAGTGGTGGCATTTTGATTTCTTCCCATACGACTCTATGACCTCGCTGTCCTCTATGATAATTCTGCCTCTGGCCTCCATAAGTCTCTTGCGAATTATGCCTTTGACCTCCATAGGTTTCTTGCGGTTGATCAAGCCTTTGAATTTTATTATTTCCGCCACGGTTGTAGAAATTTCTTTCTCTTTCAAATTCTTCCTGATCGCGACTTCCCATAGCTACCAATTTTGGCTGTTTATCATTTACCACTCTCTCTTGTTGCCCTTGCGAAGTGCTCGCCACTGTTTGTATTAATCTGGGTAACAAACTTGCATTCACAAACACTTGAACTTGTATTCGCAACCTGGGTACGATTCTACTTCATTTTGTCTTTCCTCCAAAGCAATATATTCCTCTTGCAATTCTCTCAATTCGGTCATCGTGATTGTATTCTTGACTCTAAAAATTTGAACGTATAATAAGTTGGTTGCGAACATAGCATTTATGAATGATAGTATGAGATATCTTTCATCAACCCGTCCAGCCATTTCGCTACACATTGTCTTCCATCTTACTGTCAGATGTCTCAAGCTCTCGCCAATTCTTTGTTTTAGCCCAAATACATCTTCAATGCCAGGTCGCGAAGAGTTGTTGCTTATATACGCCCCCAAAAATATAGCTTGTAAATGATTGAATGATGTGATTGTATTCCTTGGTAAACCCTCAAACCATTTCAACGCTTCTCCCGTTAAACTCGACGCAAAGTATTTGCACAATATAGCATCATGGTTTTCCCACTGTAGCATACATCTCACGTAAGCCTTGATGTGTTGTCTTGCACAAGTTGACCCATCAAAAATGCTAGTTAGCGCGGTAAGTTGCATTTTGGGGGTATTCCTCCTAACCGCACTTCTAATGTAAAAGGATTTTTCGCAGACCCTCGCCGATAGCTTCATCTAACCTGTCTTCTCCCTCCTTCTCTTCTCATTGTTCAATATTCCTCTCATCTCGCCAATTCTCGCAGAATTTGTTCATTTGCCTCGAATTTGAATTTATCGGTCTCTTTAATTCTCGCTTCCTCCTTCTTCGTTCATGTCTACTTTTTGTATTCTTTCATATTCTTCGTTAATATATCCATTGTTGCGATTTCGCTCGCGCCTTCTCTCTCGATTGTCATGATTATTCTGCCGAATCGCCTCTTCCAATTCCCGATTTTCCATTTCTGCTCTCAATCTTTCTCTCTCGCGGGCTAGACGCGCTTGCTCGGTATAATGCTTTTCAATGTCATCTTCAATTTCCTTTTGTTTCCTTTGTGTTTCTCTCGCATGTAGTGTTCTCCTTCCTTCTTCCTGATTTTCTTCATTAACTGGGTTATTCTGTCCTCGAGGCTGCCTATCTTCTTGATTTCCATCATTGTGATTATTCACCAAAATATAACGATTTTCCATTAATTCTCTCTCTTCGCGACCTCCTTCACCAAGATTTAACTCTCTTTCCAAATTTTCTTCATTAACGTTTTCTGCAGGTAATGTTCTTCTCCCATTTTCTCTACTCGATCCTGATCTCGATCTGTTACTACTTCTTGATCTTCTATTTTGCAGCCTCCTATTTTCCATCCTTAATTCGTGGTTTTGCCTTGTTAGATTTGCGCGTTCTTCTGCTTCTAACCGCGTCTGTCTCAGTGCTTCTAATGCCGCAATTTCTTCATTTCCACGAATTGTTTCTCCCATCTCTTCTCGATTTCTCTCTTCTTGTCCACTATTCATCAATTGTTGCACTTCTTCTCTTTCTTCCATAGAATCTGATCTCCATGTATGCACGCTCACCCTATCATAATCGATTACTCTGTTTAGTGCTGGTTGAATTGGTGGTTGAGTTGATGGTTGAATTGGACCTTCTTCTCCATTTCTTGCATCTATCCTTGATGGTTCACCTACTTCATTTCTCCTTTCTCTCACTAATCTTCCACTTCTCCTTACGATCGTTGGTTGTTCTGATGCATTCTTTCTCCTAGCCATTTCTCAATTTTAGTAACTTGTTAAAAATTATTCAAGATTTCTTTCTTGTTACCCCTAATTCTTCCAATTCACAAGGTTGATCTTCTTGTTCGATCCATGTTTATAGCGCATATGTAGTTGCGGGAAATCCCACACTACACCCCTCACTCGAATTTGCTTAATCAATCCATTTGAAGATGAATAATAATGTGTTTTATTAATTGTTACTTGAAAGGTTTACAAAGAAATGTAGAACAGAGCTAAAGAAATTACAATCACTCTTAATTTTCTCTCTCCTAATGACTTGCTTAACAATTCAAAAAGAATCCTCTCCTAGAACAGACCAATTCAACCCTTTATATAGGGTAGTATACAGTGGATGACAGCTAAGCTGTCCTTTATTTTCGGGAACATCTCGCGAAGTGTCGCGAATGTTATAAACGTCTTTACTTCCGACACTCCTAAATATCGCCAAGTCTTCATATCTTTCTCATGTTCTGGCTTTCGTCATCCACTGCGTCATTTATATTTCTTTCTTGCGACGCCTTCGCGATGTAGTTGTTTGTTACTCTCTCAAAGTATTGATGTCGCGATATTCTGCTCCTACAAAAGGAATAAAAGAGAAGATCGCAGAGAAAGACGAGAAGAAAATGATGATCAAGAGAATCAAAATGGATATGAACGCAGAAGAAGAGAGGCGGAGTTAAAAAGGCCAGTGGAAGATAATTCTAGTATAAATGAACAAATTTTGAAAGAGCTAGCGGAAATGAGAGGAATGTTAAATAATAATAAAAAAGGAGGTAGGAGACAATTAGATGAAGCTATAGAAGAAGCTGCGAAAACCCCATTCACACGGGAAATACAATTAGAAAGAATACCCCCAAAAAATGCAATTTGCCTACATTAACCAGCATTTTTTATGGATCAACTTGTGCAATACAACACATCAAAGCTTATTTGAGATGTATGTTACAATGGGAAAATCATGACGTTATATTGTGCAAATACTTTGCATCAATTTTAACAAGAGAAGCTTTGAAATGGTTTGAAGGCCTGCCAAAAAATACTATAGCATCCTTCAATCATTTACATGCTATATTTTTAGGGGCGTACATAAGTAACAATTTCTCGCGACCTGGCATTGAAGATGTATTTGGATTAAAGCAAAGGGTTAGCGAAAGTTTGAAACATTTGACCATGAGGTGGAAGACAATGTGTAGCGACATGGCGGGTCGTGTTGATGAGAGATATCTCATTTTATCATTCATTAATGCTATGTTCGCAACCAATGCTATACATTCAAATTTTCAGAATTAAGAACACAATCACAATGACTCGAGTGCGAGAATTACAGGAGGAATATATTGCTCTCGAGAAAAACAAAATGAGATGGAATCATACCCGATTGCGAACACGAATTCAAATACAGCGAATGCAAGCTTGTTACCTAAGTTGATAAATACAGTGGCGAGCACCTCGCAAGGACAACCTGAGTTGATAATGGGTGATAATCAACAGAAGCTAGTAGCTATGGGGAGTCGTGACCAAGAAGAATACGAGAGAGAAAGAAATTTCTATAATCGTGGTGGAAATAACAAAATTCAAAGACTTGACCAGCCGCAAGAAAATTATGGAGGTCAAAGGCAAAATTATCATAGAGGACAAGGAAGCCGCAGGATAGTATGGGAAGAAATCGAGATGCCACCTCTGAATGCTAACGTGGAGAAAATATGGGAAGCTATAATCTTGATGGAAAATATACCAACACCATGGAACATGGGAAAGGAGCCACCTCCAAGTGAGAAAAGCCATGAATTTTTTTTCTTATCACCATTTCCATGGACATACAACAAATGACTGCAGAAATATAAAGAGAATCATTCTCAGGATGATAGATCAGGGAAAATTAAATCATTTTCTAGTAGGGAAAGCTCAACCTCAAGCATTACCACCTCCTCCAGAAATTCACAGGGGGAACACAACAAAAGAACGTGAAACATTTGTGATAGAAGTTGGGGCAAAAGCAAAAAATCTATTTTGTAACTCTATTGTACATTCGTACAAGATAATTGAAGATTTCCACGATATTACTCTCAGCAGGGTTTTCGCAAGGGATGCCAATGATAAAGAAATAATGAACACCGCAAAGACAACGCAGAATCGGAAGAATGGCGTATGCGAGATCATTTCTTTTACCGCGGAAGAAGTACCTGAAGGTGGAGAAATGCATGACAACCCATTGGTGGTGAGATTGGAGATTAACCCAAAACCTAGTGATAATGAAGATGATGAAGCGGAAAACTCATGGGAAATCAATAGAATTTTAATTGATACCGGGAGTTCTGTGAATATCCTTTTTTATCATACTTACAAAACCATGGGAGGAAAAGATGCAGATTTGATACCTTCAACCTATAAAATTTATGGTTTTAATGGTACTGCAAATAAGCCTAAAGGAGAATTTCACATGAGAATTTCATTGAAAGGATTGTCTTCTAAATTTTATTCTTTGTTATTGATGTGGAATCACCATACAACGCACTAATTGGGCGACCTTGGTTACATGAGATTCTAGGTGTAGCATCGAATTTTCATCAATGTATCAAGTTCCCCCCATCCAACTGGTATTGGCATTATAAAAGGAGATTGGATAGAAGGGAAAAGGTGCTATGAAGTTGACATAGAATCCTGCGAAGAAAGAGCTGCGAAGAAGAAAGATTGGAAACACAACATGAGGGAAAAACAGAAAAGTGAAAGATTGATGGTAGATACCATAAAATGGAGAGAGGAAGAAATGCTGCAAAATCAATGTTTGTTGAAGAAAAGAAGTGGCGATAATATCGCAAGAGATGGAAAAATAACAGAAAAATTCAAAGATATAGAAGCAGAAAGTAGAAAAAATAAGAGGCCTAAAGATTGAATGTGCTTATTGATCGATGAAGTAGAAATTGGAAAGAAAAATGTGTGATAAAAAAAAAATTGGCAAATATGTTGCGAATGGCGAAAATGGAGTTGTGTAAGAGTTGATATGAAGAAGAACAAAATATATTTTACAAATGGCAAATACGTTGCGAAAGTACAAAAGAGCTTATATATGCAGAAAAATCAACAAAATAATCAAAAAGTGGCGAACTTACTATGGCGTACACCCTAATTCGCGAACACAATTTCGCAAGAGGCAAAAGAACCTAAAGTACGTCATAGTAGGGGGTACCTATTACATATAACAAAGAATTAACAAAATAATCAGAATGGGACGAACCTTCATGGCGTACACCCTAGTTCGCGAATAAAATTTCGTAAGAGGAAAAGTACCTAAAGTGCGTCATGTAAGGGGGTATCTATAGCGTGGCTCAGGGAAAAGGTTACACCGCCCCTGGAACCTGAGTCATGAAGATTGGGGGTAATAAAACCCATCCAGGAGAGAAACCTTGGATTTTCAATCTAAGCTAGTGACTTAGATTGGACGATCGGGGGTCTCTTCTAAGGAGTCAGCATTTGACCAAGGCGCCAAGGTACACGGTTGAGCCAAGGGTGCCTGGGACATTTGAAGTGTCTCGGCCATTCTTGGCAAGTCTCGGCTTATGCTGCACTCGTCCCGAAGAAAACTCCACTTAGGGTGCAGTCTCATAACCATAATCCCTATAGGCAAAAGGGATAAGAGGCTACGAAAACAACCGGTTTTGTTAAGACCGGATGGGAGGAGCTAGCCTTGTATGGCGAAGTACGCCTCCTTGAAGGGGCAACCGGGGGAAGATAAGGGCGGCACCCTCCATTAGGGAGCCGATAGTGTCAAAAAAGACGCAAATGTCATGAGACTTTATGTTCGCAAGAATATTTAGGCTTGTCATATTTGTGCAACAATCCTGAAGAGGCAAAAATACAAAAGAGCAGATAAGACGAGATCAATGGGTCCTTACATGCAAATGTAAAGACGTCCTGCGATTTCATCGCAAAGACGGCAATGTCATGGGGCTTTACGTTCGCAAGAATATTTAGGCCTGTCATATTGTCGCAAGAAAAATATCCTGCAGAGGCAATAATACTAAAGAAATGATAAGACAAGATCAATGGTTCATTACATGAAAGTGTAAAGACGTCTTGCGATCTTGTCGCAAAAATAAGAGGTGGCAAAATAAGACCTTTAACTAGGAAGGAAAAATAAGACCACACAAGAGAAATGATAAGGCAAGATCAATGGGTCATTACATGAAAATGTAAGGATGTCCTGCGATCTTGTCGCAATGATAAAGTTCAGCAAAAAATATCTGCGAAATTGTGCTTAATCTCCCATTCGAATACAAATAACAGAGGCAAGTGTGGGAATGAATAAGAACATGTTATTTGTCTTCGTATGACAGATTTACGCATATATTGATTAACCATATTGCAAAAAAGAATTGCTCTTTATGTGCAGGAAGAGACAAGAAAGATAGAAATTGTATTCAAAAACTCAAGAAATTCGCAGCAAAAGAATACACCCAAAGATGGGAGATTGAAAAAATGACTGTACAAATATTACAAAGAGAGAAAAAGGAAAATAAAATTATTTCTCATTTGATTCTTCCTCTTCATTATCTTCATCAGACCCTTCAACTTCTTCATCTTCATCAGATTCCTCTTCTTCTTCACTAGCATCGCTATCAAAAATATCCAGAGAAGGCATATTTTGGGGGACTTCATCAAGAAGGCAAGGATACTTAGAATGAGGGATGTTATTGTCATCACACCATCTCAATAGTTTGATTGCGAAAAAGAATAGCATCATTCTTAAAATTTGCGACAGTGATCTTTAGTTGGTTCTTCAGCCTATAATACTTATCATCCCGAGAAGAAAGATTTTTGGCAAGTCGCTCTTTCTCAGATTCAAGTTCTTCAATTCTTTTCGGAACCTTGCTTCACTTCTGCGAATATATAACATTGAATCAAGAACTTGATGACAATTTTATGCAAATAATTAAATAAAGAAGAATAATTAACAACCTTCTCTCGTCGAAATCATATCTCTAACCAAGGCCGTATGCTCAGCTTGAAGAATAATGTTAACACCTAAATTATTTCTGACATCATCTAGAACCTTCGCAGCCCAAGCAAATTCCTCATCATTGTTTATGAGAAGAAGGGAACGAATTTGATTCTCTCTTTCGCTAAGAATAGCATTTTGACGGATGGATTCATCCCGTTCAATTTGAACTTCAAGAAGAGTCTTTTGGAATTTCGCTAATGCTTGAGCACCTTGTATAGCAATGCGATCTTTATCATCTATGAGATCACTAATTTTCTTACTTAAAATACTAATTTTCTCTTTAGAACTAAGATACAGACGTTTAAGTTGGTTGGATAAGCTTAAGCTAGATCTATGATCAAGTTATAAGAGGCGAAATTTGGATTGAAGTTCATTTAGAGGAAGAGATTTAATCGTGTTATTTGAAAAACTATCCAAAGAATCGTTGAGATGAGCAAGAAGAGCATCATCATCCATAGGTTCAGGAAATGAATGAAGAAGAATGGCTTCATCAGAAAGGTTATAAACGTCTGCGAAAATGATAAGTCAGATGAGGGAAGATAACAAGAGAACAAAACAAAAGAAAAGGGAAAAGTTTCATACCATAAAGCTGTTGGTTGGAGCTCTGAAGGCTAGAAATCTTATTTTTTCTGAGTGGCAGAGTCAGCTTCTAATTTCTTGGTCTTCTCGCGAAGAATGGCAGCTTCAGTTTCCAATTCTTCATTTCTCTTGCGAAGAGCAGTAGCTTCAACTCCCAATTCTTCATTTTTCTTTCTAAACTGAAGGTTCTTCTTTTCGAGAATATTGCGCCTCTTTTCAAGATCTGAGGCAACATCAAAGGAAGCTCTCCCGGACTACAAAAGAAAACAAAGAAATTAAAAAGATATAATTTAAAATCAAAATTATGAAAAAATAAGAGAATGAAAACATACCAAGATACTAAGTGAATTTAAGAAGCTTGGAGTCACTGATCTGGAGACCCCATGAAGAGAACCATCACTCTCAAGTAAAAGTGAATCGCAAATACTCGCGAGAGCCTTGCATGTACTAGAAAGGCGATAGTCACCCATCCCTTGCATAGAATCAGAAAAAATGCTAGACAGTTGTGCCATAGAAGATCCAGCTGGAGAATTTGAAGAAGGGATATCCACATCATCATTTTCCTCATCACCAGAACTCTCACTTGACTGAGGATTCGAAGGAGAGGGGAGGTGAAGTTTTCGCTTCTTCAGAGGCGGAGCAACAGACTTCTCCTTGCGAAGAGGATTTTTACCTCTACTTTTGGCCTTCGCAGCCTCAGGGTTTTCTTCTTCTCCAACAGCTACAACACCAACCTTCGCACACAAATGAAGATAAGAAACAGAGGCAACAATATTGTTAAAAATATATAAAGTGTTTCTTACTTCATCCATGACGGAGCGAAGAGCAGCTAAAGTGCTAGCTTTCCCGGTCCGGTTTTAGCTCGATCTTAACTTTTCAATCTAAAAAATTTCGCGAGAATCAAAGGATAAGGTAATAAGCAACCAATGAAAGATTACGAAGTACGCGAAGTTGGAAGACATACCTCTTTATTCTTCTCGGGCCAATTAAATACCCAAGGTCGATAAGAAGCGAAATTCGCAGGAAGTACATTCTAGCCTGCGATATAAGGCCCCTTTATCACCAATGGAAAAACACACCATCTATCGTCTTTAGAGTAACGCGGGACATTGTTTTTACCAGAATGCCAATCAATGTCTTGCATAAGGAGTTTATCGACAGCAACATCATCCTTTCTTTTCAGACGGACACCCCAGCGAGTACTATCCTTTCTCATAGGAATGAATTCATAATTCTCGTAGAAACTCTCGACTGTGTATCTTTCAGCGAGTATCGCCAATTCCTTAAATTTTGGATCTCTAACTTCTTTTGGGTAAAGAGACCCATTACCAGCGCCACGATTGGCGAACTCAAGTATTAAGCGAATGCAATCCCCGCTTAGTTGATAAATATCTCGCGAGAAGTTCGCATGAGAAAGAATTCCATAGAATAACGGAAGGTTAGGGTTATAAAGAGGAATGGGAAGGCCGGCGAGAATTTGACCAAGCGAAATTATGATTTTCTGATCATCACAATGATGATCAATGAACAACTTGGCAGAAAGAATGGATTTAGATTCCTGACCGGGAATGGTAGTTAAAGTAAAACCTTTTCCTTGAAGATCTTTTTGAACTTCTTCAAAAGAAGTTTCGTATTTGCGACCGATTGGAGCCATTTTCAGTATGGGAATGAATGAAGAATTGAAGATCAAAAGAAAGAAGAAGAAGAATATTTACAGTAGCAGAAACGGAAATTACGGAGGAGAATTGAAGAAAAATTGCAGAGAGAAAGTAAAAAAGAAGAAGAGGAGGGTAAGAAAACAATATATAAAGAAGAATTCTCGAGAAGATAAACGCATTTAATGCGAGAAGGGACGTGAATGGTTGAGAAATAACGGTTGAAAGAGACGTGTCAAGAAATGGGTGGAAGAAGAGATACGTGTAATAAATTCTGGGTAATAGTACGGAATCATGTAAATACAGAAAAATATAAAAAAATGAACAGCTGCGGCATTTTGAAAATACTAGTTCTCATGACGTTCTCTTCTTCGGAAAGAAGACATGAGAAGAGGCAAGATGTAGGATCAAAATATCGCAACACCAAGATTCTCGCGAAATCCATAAACGACACACTGCGAAGACATCGCGGGCTGGAAGTAAAAGCGACGTAACGGATGACGACAACTAAAACACGAGAAAGATGTGAAGATGTAGCGAGATCAAGGAGTGTCGCGAGATTTAACATGTGTACATTTGCGAGAATGTCGCAAGACAGATCCGAAAATAAAGGACAGCTTAGCTGTCATCCACTATGTAATGTCCTATATAAAGGGCCGAGTAGACTTTAGAGAGAGGGAGATCTTTTTAGAGTGTTGAGCAAGTCATTAAGAGAGAGAAATTTTAGATTGGTTGTAATTCTTTAGCTTATCTCCCTTTCATCTTGTAACATTCTTGGAGTTTGATCAATAAAAATTATAATCGTTCGTCTTAAAATGATTTGATTGTATGGATTCTTGTGAGGGGTGTAGTGTGGGATTTCCTGCAACTACAGGGAAATTGTTTCCTTGGTAGCATATCAAAACAAAATAACTTTGTAGTTTCGGTTTTGATATTGGTTATCAAAAATGGTGTGTGGAACCCTCGTGCTTAACTTTATAGGTTGCAAGTCTTGTGAGATTTGTAAGATCCTTTCGGTTTGTCCTTTATTTGCTCGTATCTTTGTCATTTTGTGACAAAAAGGGAGAGAAATATATGGAGTAAACAAGTGATACTGGTATTGATTTATATTGATTGGTATCACTAAGGGAAAGGACATTGGTGCTTAAACGTTTATCTAACGAAAGAGTAAAGCATAGACTAAGGGGGAGTAGCATATCATATGATATACTTGTAGTTATATGGACTACAAAGGAATAACAAAGACATGCGGATTGATAAAATCTACCTATCGTACATTTAGGGGGAGTATTAGCTTTGTTATTATAATGTCAACAACGTCATTTATGGATTGAATGTATACATGTTATTGTGTTGTTGAATTCGGGAATCAAGCGTATCTGTTAGAGCATAGCTCGGTTGAACCCACCAAGCGTTGGTATGTCAAGTTTGGTTGTCATATTTTAATGAATCAAAACTCATGTTAAGAGTCGCTTGATTATGTATTAGAGTCAACTTCGTATAGGTTAGCTTGAAACTATTAGGATAATGAGACTTTACAAGTATTGCGAATACTTGAAGATGTGAAGAAGCAATGAGCTACAACGACAACAATCATCCTTCCACTTGAGGTTAGTGATATTTGACTTGAACTGTTTCATTATCTAACGTATCTTTCAAGTCGTGCATATTGAAAACAAAAACTGCGAAGCATATTTGAACTCTAGATAGACATAGTATTAAGGAATACAATACGAGGTTTATTGCGTAACCATTAAACTTTGTAGATAAGACATCGCCACAATCATTTAAATGCTATTGTGATTATGTATGCGTATGAGGTGAGGATTTCATCCTAGGGAACAATGTTTTACATGTGTTCTAAGGAAGTAAGTTCATAAACTTGTTTGTGAATCGAAAAGGAAATCGCCAGGCGTTATTGGGATTGTTATTCATTGCATATCTTGTGAACATCCAATATGTGTGATTTAGTATAGCCATTCATGACTTGTTGTGTTCTTGGTAAAACTATTCACAAAGGCCTGACTTATGTATTGGTATGACTTTTATTAGTGAAACCGATCTTAAGTAATCACCTGAGATGGTATGATCGGGTTTGTGATTTTATGTCTGACCAAATATGGGAAAGGGGAACCGATCCTAGTAAGAGGTGTAGTACATCACAAAGGGGAACCGATCCTTGTATGAAGTACAGCAAGGTTTATAGCAGAAAGGGGAACTGATCCTATGGACATGTGCAACACATTTTTAGGCAAAAGGGAACCGATCCTATGGACATGTGCAACACATATAAGTTAGATACCATATATATGTGGGGAACCGATCCTAGTAACTAGTCAACCGAATTTTGGAAAGCTAGTGTGACTATGCACAATACTCATATTTAAGGTAGAACCGAAACTTGTTTTGGTAGAAACGTTAAACCCATGATTTGTGATTGAATGTTATTTGATCAATCGCATAGTTCTTGAAAGTCAGATGAACCAATTCTAAACTTGTTTGGAAGTGTGGAAAATCGGCTTCAAGGTTGTAAGTGTGAAAGAGAACTTACAAAGTTAAGATGTCGACATACTTTGAACACGTGCTGAGAATGTTTATTATTTAATTGTTCAAAGTTATTCCTTAATATCTAAGGGAAGAGAATCCCATGATCGAAACATAAATAAGTTAAGAATCTTTTAATTAAGGTTATTAACTTCATTTTTAGGAAAATAAGAATTAGTAATGTGCATTTACTAATTAGAGATTTTCCGAGAGATTTCGATCATTATTTTTGGACAGAGCATTTCCAGGAATTATGGAAACCGAATTTGTGCTTTAATGAATATCTTGAGAATATTTTCGGTTTTGGAAATTCCTTGGTGTCCAAACTTCCTTGTCTATAAATACTTGAAGTTTGCCTTATAGCAAACTAATCCTTCGTGACAGCAAACTTCCTCGGTTGTGCTGCTACTGGTGAAGCCGCCTATTCGGAGAGGAGAGTAACCTAATTAGAAGAAATCTCTTACGGCCGCTCAGTTTAAAGTCTTCTTTAGGATTGAGAAGCTCTACGAGTACCGTTAGTGGGAAACTAGATAATTGCGGTTTATCTTGTGTTTTCGATTGATTTGATTGACTAACGGTGGTTGAACTTTGATTTCACCAAGTTTGTTTATGCTTGAGAATCTTCTCTTTTGATATAAGATTCACTCAAACTAGATCGACATTTCGACATGGATATTTAGACTGTTGTTAGTTCTAAAGACGATCTTGTGATAATCCATTGTTAACAGACTCTGTTCTGTGCGTGATTGATCACAAGAGATTTAAGTTGGTGTGTGCTTGTGTTTATTGAAGATCTAAGAAGATTTGAAGACAAAGAAGATATTGAAGATTTCTGATTTGGGGTTCATAATATTTAGTGTGCACAATACTTGTTTCGGTATAAGAGGGTCAAACTATAATCAGTTTATCCTTGTGGTAGATTGGATTGATTAGTTGTGTAGATCGGCATCAATACAATTCTTCGTGATTAAAAGTATTGATTGCAAAATCCTAACGATTACCTTTGGTAATTGAACATAAGATAGATCTAAGAACCTGACAAAGGAGTTTATGTTAAGATAAACAGAATAGCCTTTGTCTGACTCATATCACTTGGTTGAATAGAGTTGATACCAAACAGATTTGTTGTTCCTTTACTGTTTGGAATACGAACCAAAGGAATTGTTCCAAGTACGTGACTTATTTATAAGTTGGAGGCGTGGGAATACATACGGAACTAGGTGAAATATAGGTTTAGTTGCTTGGTCTCAACTATACGAAGTTGGTGTAATTTTGTGTAGCGGCTTAATCCTGAGAGTCTTCAATTCTGGACAAGGTCCCGGGGTTTTTCTGCATTTGAGGTTTCCTCGTTAAAAAAATCTTGCTGTGTCATTTACTTTATATTTCCGCATTATAATTGTTTTATTATAATTAAAGTAAATTACACAAACGTTAATTCCTATTTACTTGATAAGCAATCCTATTGTGTTTGGTTAAGTCCGAACCTTTGTATCAAGTAAACATACTTCGTTGTTGTATTGTCTCGATCTCGTATCCATAGACGATCACACGAAGTGTGAACCGATTAGTTGTATTGTCTCGACTCAGTCCATAGACAATCACTTTCAGAGAAAGGACTTATAGGTAGGAAAAGTTTTAGCTTGAGGTATATTTTGGTACCATCGCCTTTTCAATTGGTATCAGAGCAGGCAAACACGAAAAGATCTAACAATCTGTGTTTGGTGCGATCCAACCTATAAGAATTGAATCTAATATCTGATTCAATTAACGTTTTGCAAGAGTATGAATACTCAAAAGTTGAAGATGTTACTACTTCGTTGACTCATGATCCAGAAGTTACGAAAACATCTATGTCTATCTCTGATGAAAGAGAAGATGCTGATAAAGAGTTGGTAAAACTCCTAAAGCCTATACAATCTCTGTCTTCTAAAGTACTAATTTTAAAGACAGAGTCAAATCTTCTTAAACAGGAGATCAGAGAAAAAGACATTCAACTGAATTGTCTAGCCAAAGAGAAAATGGATCTCACTGTCAAACTAGAGGCTCTTGGTAAATCTCTTACAGATAAAGAGACACGTCCTATGATTCTAACTAATGATGCTGTTGTGATTTCTTCTGATGAAGAAACTAAAAGTCCTTGCTCGACTTTTACAGACTGTGATAAAATCGGTTTAATCACATCTGAAACAGATCAAGATGATGGTAGTTTGCCTAACTACATCAAGTTAGAAGAGGATGAGAAACCAGCTTTTAGATCTACTGATGATCAAACGAAATCTTGTCCAAAGGAAACTTTGAACCGATTCCGTGGTGATGGTAAGGAATACAATTTTCAGTCACTTGACAGGGAACTTATACTTCTTCAACATACGGTGGTAAAAATTTTGAAGGAAGTTTCTTGTCTTAAAAAACTGAAAGATCATTCCTCAGTAGAAAGAAAGATTATACCACATCCCGATAAGATAAACTCAAAAGAGTCAGAGGAAAGAGTTGATAATCGCTTATTTAAAAAGGTTCCTCCGCACCCATGTCGAAACAGTTCTGGTTTTGATAAGGAACGACTTCAGAAGGAAGGGAAAGAGAGATACTCTGCTAAAAAAAATAATCAGGAATTTCCTATAGTTGTTTATGATGAGAAATCTTATGAAAATATCATTGAAAGAATTAAGAGAGATATTTATCTATCTCTGAGAATTCTCAAATTAGTACATTTTCTCCACATGATCATATCTCTAGAGTTAGAAAAGATCATCGTCTTGGGAGAAATTATTTTGGGAAGAAATTCCCAAAGAGAAACATGAACTATGTTTCTGATATTCACTGTAAGCTGGAAAAAGCTTACTCCGATGCAACTTAGTTGTATCAAAATTGTGCATTCTCATCTTTTTCGTGCTCATAAACTTGGATGGGAAAGGCACAATAAAACATGAGCACATTTGTTTTGTGTAGTTGTTTATCAGAAAACTTCTGTGACACTGTATGGATAGCTGCGCATCCATGGTTGTCAGAAAATTTTTCATGTTCAACATGATCTTCCAAAAAGAGGTTTTATTTAGAATTTTCGAATTTTAATAAACCTTCCAGTTTGAGAAATTCGGACTAAGGAAACGAAATATATTCTTTAATATTTTCGGATTCTCCAGAGGTCTTTTGGTCCGAAAGTTGTTTCTTTTAAAAGGAGAAACTTTCTCTTGTCTGTATTCGGTAACCCTGATCAATCCTTTTATATTTATTTATTCATAACCGAGCATGCCTCCAATAACTCGCAGTGTCTCAAAGGATAATAAGGAGGAAGCTCAAAAGGTTAAGGATTGTCAAGGAATCAATACAGAGAGGAAGAAGAAGAACATATCAAATATCATGTCTGATTATGATTCTGATAGTTCAGTTGGATCACAAGATGAGTCATGTCTGTTGGCTTACAACAAACAAGATCCAACCAAAACACCAATGGATTCGTTTAGATAGTATGTCTCAATATATCCAAGGTTTTGATGAACTGGAAACCAATCTTGCTATGACTATTCGACATCAAGATTGGGTAAAAGAAAAGTATGAAGGAACAAGAGGAATTCTTGTTGAGCTCAAAGTTCTAATTGTGGAACTTGAAAAACAAGAAGTGGTTGCGGACAAGTCTCTTGAGACATGCTTTAAGAGTTTGAACACTGAAGAGACCTCAGTGAACAACAAGAGCACCACTAAAGATTAAGTTATTTGTTGTATTACTTAATCTAGAAAAATAGACATCAATTTTTGATTTCTTTCATTGATTGTATTGGTCTATTATGAATAAAATTATTTGATTTATAATTTTTCTTGTGATATTTTTCGGTTTACATAGCCTGTGCGGGGGGGAAGACAGAAGAGAGAGAAAGGGAGGAATAACCGCGCTCAACTAACGAAAAACCTTACCCAACAACCCCGCAAGAGAACAACAGGTCACAGATGGGCCGAAGGCACGATATACTCGTATACAAGCAAATAACATCACCCTCGAAATTGAAAGCAAAGACTTTATTCACACCAATCTAGTACAAAGGACGTTTAAACTAACAAAAAAAACATTTCATAGTGATAAACTTAACCAGCCATCAGTGCTCGACACCTAGCAATATCAGCGACTAAGGCTTCCACCATCAAGCGACCATCTGCACATTGTGCAGTAGCCAAACGAAGATCTTGATCGGCTTCATGCACCAACCTGAGGATGACCTGGATCACGTTATATTTCACACCGGCCCCACGAGCAATCGAAAGAGTATCTTCATGCTCATCGTACTCCTTGCGCGACTTATCTTGACGAATTAGCCTAAGCGTCCACAATAGACCCGCCTCTTCCTTCAAAATCAGTAAACGAGCCAACTCGTCCTCAAGGCAATGTTGAGGTACAAGTGTGGACGCGGCCGCTAAAGTCAGAGTATGACCGAGAAGCGGTAAGACCCCTTGATGAGGGACCCAGAGATGACACGATCCATAGTAGCCACCATTATCAAAGAGTCCGCGAATAACTGATTGGCTGTGTCGCGAGCGGTGACAGCTTCGCCCAACGCCTGTTGGATCTCCGATGATACCCGACCGGGGGACTCGGCCTGAGAAGCTTGATACGCCTCGTACCGGGATCTAAAGTTCACGCATTTAGCATCCCTGCTTATATTTCTGTGTGTCCGAAGTTCCTCAACCTCGGCCCTCAAGGACAGAAGTCGTTTCACCTCGTCTTGTTTGAACGAAGCCGAGACTAGCATGGAAATGGGCGCTAAGGACAACACATACCCGTGAAGAGAGTTAGCCATAATGGCGACTTACCTAGCAATATATATATATATACATGAGAGTAGATGTAACGATAACCAAGATTAAGAAACGAGAATATCATGGGGGTATTTATATACACACACGAAGGAAGGGGGCGTGGAATGCAAGGCGTGAAATACGAAGCAATTGCTCATACCCCTTCTACATGCTGAGAAACGTGTCAAAACAAGGTTAAGAGAGATGATAACCTCGACATAAATATCAGAGACTCAGGAACCAAGGCCTAAGACCAATGTGGCAACGTCGATGAGGTTGGGTAAAAGGGAATCAATCAAAGAGGAAAATTCGATAACATAACGGAAAGAAAATGAGAGAGATTGAAATATATATAAACTGGGAAGGAAAAGTCCAACAAGCGAAATGCACGAAATAAATAAGCAAATGAAGGAAGATGTCCCCGAAGCTAGCGTCTAATCTAACCAGCTACCAACTGGCGAAAATGAGCAATATCTACGTCCACGACCTCCGCCATAAGCCTACTTTCGTCACATTGAACGTTGGCTTGGGACAACCCCCAATTGGCATCACTCATCAGTTTGTATATGTCTCGAATAATTTTCCCTTTAGCCTTCGCCCCTTGGGCCAACGCTAGAGTATCTTCGTGTTCATCGCGGTCTTGGCGTGCCTTATCCCCACGGGCTTGCCTAAAATCCCGCAGTACACTTATCTCCTCCCTTAACACCAATAAGCGTGCGAGCTCGTCCCTAGGATATGATGGGTTCACAAGCGCAGAAACAGCAGTCAAAGATAGGGTGTGCCCGAGAAGGCGTGAAGCAGCATGGCCAGAGATATGTGAACGGCATTTAGCGATAGCATACTCAATGGTTGCCTTCATCGTCAAGGATTCGGTGACTAACGAAGCAGCAACGTTGCGGGCCGTGACGGCATCATCCAAAGCATGTTGAATTGTAGATGTTAATTGACCAGTCTCCTCAGCAGCCTGACGCGTTTCAAAGCGCTCTGCAAATTGAACGCGCGCGAGATCCCTTTTAGCTAACCTATGCTCATAAAGCACCTCAACCTCAGCCTCCACCAGTAGCAGGCGCGTCAGTTCCAATTTCTTGAACATCGAGACTAATGCGGGGACTGGCGCCAGAGTTAGCGCGTACCCGTGGAGGGAGTGAGCCATCTACGTAAAGTGCTTGACAAGAAAACAAAAATCAAGATAAAGACTAAAATTGACCGGGATGGAAGATTGGTGCTGCTATATAAAGGAGAGAACATCATAAACGCTCCAACCACTGTCCTGCTCTCAATGACACGCGGTACATAAGAGTACGAAAGGATTTGGCTATTGGATCATCTGATAATCGACCCAATAGCCAGGGAACTAATGCTGATACATGAAAAATAATACCCCTTAACGAGTTGGAGACGCCCCTAAAAATAGAGGAGAACTTGGGTTAAGATGTAGGACTTGGGAATTAAACCCAAGCCCAAATAGAAGATACCCATAAAAGATGGGAGGATAAAGGATGAATTAATGAAGAAGGAAGGGGTTATGTTAAAGAATGGCATTAAGGGTAATTAAGAGGTATTAGGACATGTGTCATGAAGTAGTAAAAAGAGGGCTTTTAGGAAAGCCTATAAAAGAAAGGACAAGGTACAATGGAAAGACTACTCTCTCTCTTACTATTATTAGAATTGTGAGGTCATGTGTAATAGCTAGGACGGGTAGAACCTAAATTGAAATTCACCCCTCAACAACGGACTTCCGCCAGTTCGCGGACTTGGCCCACGCCACCATTCCGGTTCTCGTGATCAACAAAGTTCGCAAACTTTGGTTCAAGGAATAAGGACTTATACATATATGTGTTTCCACAACAATGCTTATATCCTACTATGGTTATGTAATCTAAACTCTCATTTCAATCATTGAAACATTCTCAGAGGACGTTATATAGTTGTTATTTCACAAACCATTTTTCGTCAGAGCAATTTTCAAAGTGATTGAAACATAACATGACTTTCGTCACTAGGTAAAGATGAATTCGGCTAAAGAAAAAGCTTACCAACACATATTTCGAGAAATAGAAATGGCGAGATAAACTCGGCTCGAAATACCAAATGTGTATAATCTTAGTCTATATAGCAAAACGACTTTTGTCTCAAGATAGGAGATAAATAGACTTTTGAGTGATAGATAAGTTCAAGTCCCCACATACCTTTTAGTTGATGAAGTTCCACCGGTTCCTTGAGTAGTCCTTCTTCTTGTATGATGATTGCCATGGAGTTCTTGAGCTCAACTACACTTTCTATCCTAGTCCGAGACCTTAGCTATAGTAGACTAGAAATCAAGACTTATAGTTTTGATCACTAACATTGACAAACATGCTTGAGATAACAACGCATGCGAGTTCGACCGAGCAATGCTCTAACAATCTCCCCCTTTGTCAATTTTAGTGACAAAACTATCAATACATATGGAATACAAAAAAATAAATAAATTAACTTTTGTAGCTCCTATTCCACATGTCTAATCTTCAACATTACTCGAAATCTTCGTCACTTCCAAGTACTCTAATGATCCCAAAGGTTGTAAGTTTAGCATCATCGTTGTTGAATATCCGTAGCTATAACAACAAGAAAACAAGAGTTCTCAATCATTGTTATACAGTGTCATAGTATCATTACACATCGTCAAAGTTCAATTGTATCACAAGTTCAACAACAATACTATGGTGATATGTATCACCCCCCCTTAGTCAATACTCCATCTCACATGGAAACCGCTCCCCCTTACACAAAGATCCGAAAACCATATGTACTACATATTAATTCTCGCCCTTTTTGTCAATAAAATTGGCAAAGGCAAAAGAACGGGATCCTAATGAAATTTCCGAAAGAGACATTTCATGACCAAAAGAAAGAAAACACATATCATCTTATTTAGATGCAACCATAAATCCGAAGCTAAATGCATTCATAAAGGAGTTTAAAGATATAAGATAACCCCTCAAATATTCCACAGCCGCACTCCCCACAAAGATTTGGAAATTAAGCACAAGTTCAATTAAGAACTCTCCCCATAATTTGTCATTCCTGAAAGAACAACAAGAGCGACCTTAATTTCAATAGAAAAGAAGGATTTATTTGGACATAACAAATCACATACAAGTATGAATTTGAATCCAAAATACTCAATTAAATTAACCACAAGAGAACCCATGATTAATTTAATCGTATATGCTCAACATAAGTGAACTTATGGAGACTCAGAAAAACTCAATTAGATTAATCACAAGAGAACCCATAATTAATCTAATCGAAATATACAACCAAACTAATCACAAAAGTAATCAATTTAATTGGCCATACTCGACATAAGAGAATCTATGGAGCAATGACTAAGTTAATCATAAGAAAACAATCAACCCAGTCAACAATGCTCAAACATAAGAAAACTTATGGAGCCATAACTAAAATAACCAAACAAGATGATTAATTTAGTTGATTATGCTCGACATAAAGTACATTACGGAACAACAACAAAGCTAATCATAAACCAATCAACTTGGTCGTTTAGTGCTCAACATAAGACACATTACGGAGCCTCACAGTAATACATGAAATATGGATCAGGGAAGCTCAATTACTGTGGAATACACAAGGATTCATTCTATTTTCCATCACTATTTTCATAACGACATACAATAGACATAATCCTTGTAAACAAAAGATTTTAACCTATCTTCCATCAAAAATTGACAATATAGGCTTAACTTTTGTATTTGTCAAAAGTCCATTCATTCTTTATCAATACATGCATATCGACATACGAAAGACTTTAGTTTTGACAAGATATGGGACAATAACACTTCACGAACGCAAACTGATATGTATTGATCTTTGTACCTTGGTGACTATTATTATAGAGGCGGAATTTAGAATAATAATAGACGAAAACTAGAAAACGGAACACAAATAAGTAATTCGAAGAAATATATCTTCTCTAGATTATGAACAAGAAAACTATTACAATTCTCTCTTTGTTACTCTCACAATCTCTCTAAACAGTGGACCAACCTTAAACTATTTTGCTAACCTTGCTTTTACAATAATAAATTTCCTGACAAACTTATCTCAAGGTGATGTGTCTCACAAACCTCCCTCTTTGGTCTAGGTGAGTCTGTATCACAAACCACACTCTAGATCTAGGTGTGTCTGTATCTCAAACCACACTAGATGTCTTAGCTATGAGCTAAACATATCTGTTTATAGATTTAAAGGTTTCCAAAACCTCTTAGGAATCTATTTCCTTATCTAAGACTAATACCTTTTCTAGGTATATCTTTATTTAGGAATAATTCCTTTTCTAGAAAGAATTCTTTGTCTAGGTATATTTCCTTATCTAGGAATATTACCTTATCTAGGAAGTATTTCCTTATCTAGGAATACTTCCTTGCTTTGGTTTGGTTTCCCAAACCTTCTAGGAATATTTTCCTTTTGTAGGAATACTGCCTTAAATCAGTAATCCCTCATAAATTACAATTCTATCCTCAATCCGTCTTGAGGATCACTAGTTCCTGGAGAGATAAAGATACACATGTATCATGCGCCCCTACTCAAGAACTTGAACTCATGTGAAAGTTTGATTTGGTAGTTAAGGAAATCGAGGGTTCCTTTCACCCTGCTGAACCATCTATCTTTGCTGGAAACTTAACCTTGACGTCTAATTTGAAAAGCGTCCATATCTATTCGCTCCATAATGCAATCTTCTTCGAAAACACCAGATGAATATGTAGTCTTTTTCTTCGCCTTCAAGTTGGGTGTATGAGCCTTCATGTCTGTTTGTAGCGCATCCACCTTTTCTTCCGTAATTTGTGGTTTGCTTTGCTTAGGATCATCAACTGACTTTCCCATCCTTATGTTCTCTTGTTCTTTAAACGTTTTCTTGCTTCTCGAGTAACTCACCAAGCTTTTTGTAGAGAGATCTAGTGAAGACCATAAACCACAGGAATCTTCCCTAAAAGAAACGAACCTTGCTCTGATACCAACTTGATACGTATTGATCTCTGTACCTTGGCGACTATTATTATAGAGGCGGAATTCAGAATAATAATAGACGAAAACTAGAAAACGGAACACAAATAAGTAATTCAAAGAAATATATCTTCTCTAGATTATGAACAAGAAAACTATTACAATTATCTCTTTGTTACTCTCACAATCTCTCTAAACAGTGGATCAACCTTAAACTATTTTGCTAAGCTTGCTTTTACAATAATAAATTGCCTCACAAACTTATCTCAAGGTGATGTGTCTCACAAACCTCCCTCTCTGGTCTAGGTGAGTCTGTATCACAAACCACACTCTAGATCTAGGTGTGTCTGTATCTCAAACCACACACTAGATGTCTTAGCTATGAGCTAAACATCTCTATTTATAGCTTTAAAGGTTTCCAAAACCTCTTAGGAATCTATTTCCTTATCTAAGACTAATACCTTTTCTAGGTATATTTCTTTATTTAGGAATAATTCCTTTTCTAGAAAGAATTCCTTGTAATATTTCCTTATCTAGGAATATTACCTTATCTAGGAAGTATTTCCTTATCTAGGAATACTTCCTTACTTTGGTTTGGTTTCCCAAACCTTCTAGGAATATTTTCCTTTTGTAGTAATACTGCCTTAAATCAGTAATTCCTCATAAATTACAATTCTATCCTCAATCCGTCTTGAGGATCACTAGTTCCCGGATAGATAAAGATACACATGTATCACAAACACACATATCCCATAATAATTTGTAATATATAAAACCATAAAGATTAATATTGCAAAAATCATCTTTTAAACAATTTTAGAATTTAAACAAATAAACCTAAAAACATGAAGATGAAAACGTTGGACATAGCTATGTGTAATCACAATAATGGCTATTCCAAACTCTAGTTATTCTTCTAAACAAAACAAGAAAAATAGAAGATTTACTAGGCATCATAGAGCTTTCTCAAGGCCTCTACCGAGAATTCCTTCTCATTATTGAAAAACCCATTGATTATGGGATCGTTTAATTCCTCCAAATCTTTAGAAATATCTTCTAAAGACGAAACAATTTGAGATTTTAAATTGTTTATTTTGTTGATGAAATCTTTCACCAAACCCCTGAAGCTATGATCAAGATGATAAACAGACAAGAGGCAGTTAGAGGAAGAACCTTCTCCGCTATTTGTAGTCTTTACTTTCTTTACCCTTGAGGAAGAGATTCCTTTACACAGATACACATTAATTGCTTCGACTGCATCCCTGCTTGTGGTGCCTCTAGTTACATGAGCCATGAAACAGTATCTTTTAGGGAAAAACAAAAGGAAGTCTACAAATAATTTTATAGATAGACTTGAATGACCAAACCCTAGAAGAGCAAATCTTCTGTAGTTTAATGATCAAATATCTATATTGTTAGGCCAATATTTTCTTAACAAAAATAAATACAATACTTGAGCCACAAAGATGCAAAACCTCATTTTCTCAAGTTACAAATGAGGATGCGAACATCTCTGGAACTAGACAGTGACGTTGTGAGCCAAACGCTCCCCTTGTTTATCACATAGTGATTTACCACGGTTTGTTGCATAAACAGATTTCCTACCTCTTCTGACACTGGAAGCATTGGTTTTATGAGACCCATGTTGATTATCCAGATTCATCTTTTGCATGTTCTTTTGTAGTCTGGAAATTCTTTTGTTTTTCCTCTTGAATCTCCAACACGTGCTTTGAACATGATTTGCATTTCCACAAAACAAACAAATCAATGATCCTTTGTCTCGTTGAAGTGCCTTCTGTTTAACACAACCATCAACCTTTATTTTTCCATGATCAATAGAAACAATGTGGTTGACAATGCCTGCAGTCTTGTTTTTAAATCCTAAACCATTAGTGTTTCCAAAGGATTTCTGACCAAATAACATTGCTGAGATTTTTTCAGAACTTCCAGATAATCTTTGCAGATCATCCTTGAGAGTATTAGTCTCTTTTTCCTTTAGAGCAATGGTTCTGGTGAGTTTATCATTAAGACAGTCTATCTCAAGATCTTTCACCTGGATTAATGATTCTAGTTTCTTTAATGAAGCTTTTAATTGAAGATTTTCTTGAAGAACCTCTCTATTCAAGAACTCGAAAATCTCTGTGTCCGACTCAATTTCTGAATCAGACTTTGAGCATGTGGATATTTCTGCTGCAAGAGCTGAGGGTTCATTGCATCCATCAGACGTATTCAAAATGTTGACACATAAGGAATTTTCTTTCATAGAATCATTAGCAGCAAAAACTGACAGAAGATGTTTATCACATCTAATGCTTGTTTTTACAAATTCTTTGATCTTTTCTGTTATTAATGGTTTGTCGAACCAATCACCATTTGAGCAACATTCATCAGCCCAAGACAAGTTAGAGGTCTCACTTGTGTCGGAAACAACATTGAATGCAAAGGTTTGAACAGAATTTTGATCAAGAATTTTTACCTTTCCAAGAGGGGTATCCTTAGAGAGGGTGTTGAGGTTATTTCCTCCATCGATGACATGCTTCTTAGAAACGTATCTATCGTCTTCAAATATAGTTTCTAAGATATCCCCGGCATCTTTAGACTTAGTGCAATTAGACACATAGTGTTGAAGATCTGGGGTAATGGCCTGTCTGATAGCATTTAATCCGTCAGAGTTTTGCATTACAGCAAGAGATTCTTCAGGAATATAACTACCAACATCCTTAGGTATAGATACATCGCCTTATATATTAACCGGAGGATCATAGCCATTAGCGACACGTACCCAGGTTCAGAAATCACGAGCTTGAAGAAAAGCACACATAACAACTTTCCACCTTGGGTAGTTTGAACCATCGAAAGCTGGTGATACGTTTATTGAGATAACACCTCTGTCCATAGAGTCATATCGCTACAAACACAGACTTGTAAGGTCTTGAACGTGTTTGCCTGCTCTGATACCAATTGAAAAAACGTGGGTACAACAACCACACCCAATATTTCTCTTAGCAATATGTATGGACAAACTCCAATATACTTTCTAGAGAATCAACTAGACAGTCAGACTCAATCTAGACAAAAAGTATATCAAAGAGTTTATATCTCAATCTCTCAATTTGATATATACTCAAGAAAATAGAAATCTGCGAGTCTTTATCAAATACTAGAGAGATAACTTGGATGGTACCAAAGACCAATATCCAAGTCTCAATCAATTTAATCAACAACCAAAAGGTCGGATATTCTAATTGATTGAATAACGCACAACCTGTGATATTTCAATTATATAAAAAAAATATAATGCGGAAATAGAAATAACACAGACACCAGAATTTTGTTAACGAGGAAACCGCAAATACAGAAAAACCCCAGGACCTAGTCCAGATTGAACACACAATGTATTATCTCGCTACAGACACTAGTCTACTCCAAATTAACTTCGATCTGGACTGTAGTTGAACCCCAACCAATCTCACACTGATCCAAGGTACAGTTATGCTCCTACATCTATGATCCCAGCAGGATGCTATGTACTTGATTCCCTTAGCTGATCTCACCCACAACTAAGAGTTGCTACGACCCAAAGTCAAAGACTTTAATAAACAAATTTGTATCACACAGAAAAGTCTACGGTAATATATAAATCTGTCTCCCACGAATATACCTACGAGTTTTGTTCCGTCTTTTGATAAATCAAGGCGAACAGGAACCAATCGATAACCCGAACTTATATTCCCGAAGAACAGCCTAGTATTATCGATCACCTCACAATAATCTTAATCGACGCAGCGAAAAAGGTATTGCGGAATCGCAAATGATGAGGCGAAGACGTTTGTGACTTCTTTTTATCTTGCCTATCGGAGATAGAATTCTCAAGCCAATTATTACAATTGTACTCGTATGATAGAAATAACAAGATCAGATCACATAACTATGAGAAAGTAGTATCGGTCTGGCTTCACAATCCCAATGAAGTCTTTATGTCGTTAACCTGGTTTAGAGAAGAAAACCCAAGGTTAAAGGAGAATCTACTCTATCTTATACAACTAGTATCACACGTAAGGTGTGGGGATTAGGTTTCTTAGTTGGTAGAGTTATCCCTTATATAGTCTTTCAAATCAGGGTTTGCAATCAATGTTAGCTTGGTAACAAAGCATTCAATATTCACTGTTAGATGAAAACCTGATTAGATTCAAGCTAATATTTCTCAACCATTAGATCGAAAACTTAGCTTGTTATACACACATGAAATGCACATTTCTAGGCTTGTGTAACCATACCAAACATGTACATTTGTTGGTTCAACGATAGTTAACCAAAAGGTTAGCCATATGAGCAATTTCATATCAACCATATTCTTCTTCACCATAACTAGTCCAAATGACTCAAATGAACTAGCTAGAGAGTTGTTCAATTGCTTAGATCTTTATTTAACTACACAAGACACAATCGAAGCAAAAACGATTTGATTCACTCGAATCGGTTCATGAACTTTATAGCCACGGTTTGCAAAAGCATTCCTTAGTTTATTTAAACATGAGTTCAAGAACAATCGTTTTAGATATAACCAACTCAAGTTCGCGGACTTAAGTTCACGGAAGGAGTTCACAAACTCCAGCAAATATTCTCGGGTCGAGAACTTCCACCAGTTCGTGGACTTAGCTCACGCCACCATTCCGGTTCTCTTGATCAACAAAGTTCGCAAACTTTGGTTCAAGGAATAAGGACTTATACATATATGTGTTTCCACAACAATGCTTATATCCTACCATGGTTATGTAATCTAAACTCTCATTTCAATCATTGAAATATTCTCAGAGGACGTTATATAGTTGTTATTTTACAAACCATTTTTGGTCAGAGCAATTTTCAAAGTGATTGAAACATAACATGAATTTCGTCACTAGGTAAAGATGAATTCGGCTAAAGAAAAAGCTTACCAACACATATTTCGAGAAATAGATAGGCGAGATAAACTCGACTCGAAATACCAAATGTGTATTATTCTAGTCTATATAGCAAAACGACTTTTGTCTCAAGATAGAAGATAAATATACTTTTGAGTGATAGATAAGTTCAAGTCTCCACATACCTTTTAGTTGATGAAGTTCCACCGGTTCCTTGAGTAGTCCTTCGTCTTGTATGATGATTGCCATGGAGTTCTTGAGCTCAACTACACTTTCTATCCTAGTCCTAGACCTAGACCTTATCTATAGTAGACTAGAAATCAAGACTTATAGTTTTGATCACTAACATTGAAAAACATGCTTGAGATAGCAACGCATACGAGTTTGACATAGCAATGCTCTAACACTTACAAGCAACTTTACAATGTGGCACTCACTGCAAATACCTGTTGGCTGCCTTTCATAGAATAATTTAATCCATCTGCTCACCCCTGCTTGTTATAGCTTTAACCCCTCTCCTTAATGGATTAGTTAGGTCTATATTTACATATACCTTCATTGGAACTGCATATTCTGGTTGAATCTTAACAACGTCCCCCATGATACTGTCAATTTTAGTAACAACTGTTGTATTCATATTTTCAAGAAGAAAATATTTTAGTTGAATCCAGAAAAGTTGAAAACCCCGGTGTTTTTCAGTGTAGATCATATCGGGAATATAGTCATGTACTACCAACAGCTGCTTATTGATACTCCATGGCCTTTCATCTATAACCTTATTCAAGAGATTACATTCACTGAATTTAAAGATCAAAGTGTTAGGATCTACCTCCATTATTTTAACTTCTTCAGCAGATATGAAAGGCCAAGTAAACTTGACGTATTTTTCAACCATGTCATAACTCATTTTTCCTTCAATGATAACTTTACCAATAGCATTGGCTTCCCATTTACCTTCCTCTCCATTCTCCTGATTGTTTGCCGATTGAACAACTACAATTTCATTAGTGTTCCCTAAATCCAGAACGGCTTGCTTGAACTTGTTGACAAGATCACCAACTTGGGTTGCACCTTCTTCCTACATTTTTTCCTTTTCTTAGTTTTTTAGGGTTTATGTTTCTATGCTCAAAATGTATATTATAAGAATACAAATCTTGAAGGAAAATGGGCATATGGAGAGCAATATAATGATAGGATATACTTTGGTTGAATTCTTGGCAAGAAATATGGTATCAAATAAGTTGACTATTTTTAGATATATGGAAACAGTTACAGCTGTCGACTAATAAACCCAAAAAAATAAGGAAACAAACTTGTTGACTACAGCATAAATTACGGAATTTGATTTTTTTTTTGTTTTTTTGAATTCTTCAGAGAGCGGGCTCTAGGAGGAGAATGACTCAGTGAATTGTACCGATACTTCATCTTCTTCCATCGTAAACCAAAGACATAATCACAGACAAGACCAGCTTTCAAACGATTAGCCAACTTCTCAGCAAACATAATAACCACAACAACAAACGCAAAGGCAAACGCCATAGGAGATAATCCAAACTGCAAGCACATTATGAAGAACACAAGAAAAGTTAGAAATCCATTCTAAAATAACAACAAATGTTTTTAATAAGAGATGTTGAAAAGATGACATCTTGGAAAAAAAGTCGTGATTAAGAATAACATCATCTAGTTGATCTTGAAAGGTAAAAATAGATTAAAAAAGCATATGAAAAATGCACTTTGAAAGCAAAATAGATTTCATGAAAATGAGAAGATTCTGAGAGAATTTAGTCACTGAATTGACTCATTACTATCGTATAACTAATCCCCAATTATGAATGATCGGGATAATGGAATTACACTTAAGATCTTACAGAGCAAAAATTCCCAGATGAGGGATATAATGTCTAGAAAATATATGAGGGATATAATGTCTAGAAAATATATGTCCATTTCACTCATCCCTTATGTATACATGTCCATTAAAACCATGTTTTAGCGATTCTTGGGCAATTAACCCATTTTCTCTTTGTTCTAATCTTTCTTCTCCCCTTACTAATCTCACTTACTTCTTGTTTTGCTTTTGTTTCCCTTAACCTTTGAGTTAACTCGCTGTGTGGTATATTGTTGCTATTCACTGACATAGTTATTGTAAAACACCTATCTTTCGACTAGAAAAAAGAATCCTCTCAACATTTTATTGAAACAAATCCTTCACCTATTTTTACCCTGGCATTTTTAGGGGCGACCCTAAAAGAATTAGGGGCGACTTTTTTATTCCCAACCCATAGACAACGTTATGGGATGTCCAAATTTACGGAGATTACCATTGTATCCTTATACAATCGGTAGCAAAGGTAGTGGTATTATCTACTGATTATTAGTATTCTCAATGTTGTGGTCATTATAAATCGGTAGATAGGTGAAGTTGATAAATAACTTCATAACCTACCGATTGTTCTAGTTCCCAAATTCCAAAAATTGAAATTTTGACAAAAAAAAAATGGGGCATCTTAATAATCGGAGGTTATTTAACATCCGATTATAGTAGCTCCTAAATTCCAAAAATTGGTGATTTCGGCAAAGAAGAAATTTGGGGCAACTTTATAATCGAACGTCATATTAACTTATTTACCTGCCGGTTATTCTAGTTCCCAAATTCAAAAAAATTGAGATTTCTGCAAAAACAAAATTTGGGGCAACTGTATAATCGGAAGTTAAATTACCTTATTTGACTACCGATTATTTAGTCGGTCATCTACAAAATAGAGTCGTTGGTACTCTAAACTCTATATAAGGATGATATCCTTTTACCCTCTATGAAACACAAATACCTTTAAACTCTCTCCAACATCATCTTCAACATAATGGCCCAACCATTCATTAATCCTACGGATTTCATGATTGAAGAAGATTTATCTTTATGTAGGCGCTATGTTCAATTCTATCCGAGACGAGGAGAAGAACGTAGTCAAGGAGGCATAATGAGTATGAGTAATTTGGGGAGAATTCACGAAAAATTATGCGCCGAATAACCGTCACTCCACTGATGTTTTTGTAGTTGCGGGAAATCCCACACTACACCCCTCACTCGAATTTGCTTAATCGATCCATTTGAAGATGAATAATAATGTGTTTTATTTATTGTTACTTGAAAGGTTTACAAAGAAATGTAGAACAGAGCTAAAGAAATTACAATCACTCTTAATTTTCTCTCTCCTAATGACTTGCTTAACAATTCAAAAAGAATCCCCCCCCCCACAACAAACTGGCTCAACCCTTTATATAGGATAGTATACAATGGATGACAGCTAAGCTATCCTTTATTTTCGGGAATCACTCGCGAAGTGTCGCGAGTGTTATAAACGTTTTTCCTTGCGACACTCCTAGATCTCACCAAGTCTTCATACTTTTCTCATGTTTTGGCTATCGTCATCCATTGCGTCATTTATATTACTTTCCTGCGACACCTTCGCAGTGTAGTTGTTTATTATTCTCGCAAAGCATTGATGTCGCGATATTCTGCTCCTACATCTTGCCTCTTCTCATGTCTTCTCTGCGAAGAAGAGAATGTCATGAGAACTAATTATTGAAGTGCCGCAACTGCTCATCTTTATCTCGCGATTGTTCATTTTTACTGCATTGAAATTTATTACGGGTGTTTCTTCTTCCACTCCTTTTTTGACACGTCTCTTTCAACCGTTTATTCTTGACCATTCACGTCCCATCTCGCATTAAATGCATTTGTTTTCTCGAGGATTCTCTTCTCTATATATAGCTTTCTTATCCTTCTCTTTTTCTCTTTTATTTTCCTCTGCAACTTTCGTTTAACTTTCTTCTTCGCAATTTGCGCTCATTGCTCTTGTAATTCCCCTCTTCAATTCTCTCAATCTTCCATTCCCATTCATTCCCATACTAAATCAATGGCTTCATTGGGTCGTACATATAAACCCCTTTTGAAGATACTCAAAACAAATTAAAAGAGAAGGGTTTCATCTTATCAACCATTCCCGATGAAGAATCTTCGTCTATTCTTTCTGCAAAACTGTTTTCTGATCATCAATGTGATGATCATAAAATCATAGTCTCGCTAGGTCAACTCCTCTCAGGACTTCCCATTCCTCTATATAATCCCGAGATACCATTATTCTATGAAATCCTTGCTCATAAAAATTCTCGCGAGCTGTCTATCAGTTGAGCGGCGACTGCATCCGCTTGATGCTTGAATTCGCACACCGCGGCGCTGGTAAAGGATCTTTATATCCTACTAATGTTAGAGATCCTAACTTTGCAAATTTGGAGATAGTCCCCGAGAAGTATACTGTAGAAAATTTCTTTGCGAATTATGCAGTGATAAACATGAGAAATGATAAATCTCGCTGGGGCGCTCGACTGAAAAGAATAGATAACGTTCCCGATGACAAGCTGCTTATGCATGATATCGATTGGCATTCAGGTAACAATAGTACTCCCCGCCACTCCAAAGATGAGAATTGGTGGGTTGTTCCTTTATTCTTGAGTGGACCTTACATCGCAGGTTCACATGTTCTCCCCACACACCTCGCGAATTACCATCCTTGGGAATTTAAGTGGCCGAGGAGAAAAAAAGAGGTATATTTCCTTCTTTCAATTTCACTTTGCGATATTTCCTTTCTCTTTTATTTATTAACTTTCAAGAAATTTTAGATCGCTGAGAATGAGAAAGAAGTATAAAGAAGATCCAAAGCCGAGTACCACTCGGCGATACTCCGATCGCTCACGGATGAAGTAAGAAACATCTTCTTTTATTTTAAACAATATTGTTGCCTCTGTTTCTTATCTTCATGCGTATGTGAAGGTTGACTTTGAAGAGGCTGAAGCTGCGAAGATTAAAGGCAAGGATAAAACTACTTTTCGCAAGGACAAGTCTTCTGCTTCGCTTTCTAAAAAACGGAAAACCCAGCTCTCTTCTCAAACCAATGAAAATTCTGATGAGGGTGAAAATGAGGTTGGTACTTCCTCCGCGAAAGAGAGTCGCTTGACTACTTCTATTATGGCGCAATTGTCCAGTATCTTCTCCGATTCTATGCAACGATTAGGAGATGATCATCTAACTGCAACTTGCGGAGCTCTCGCTAAAATTTTCGATGCCCCACTATTAGAGGATAATGAGTCCTTTCGCGGAGTCTCCCGAACGTTGACCTCCAGTCACTTAAATGCTCTCACTACTTTGGTATGTTCATATCCCTTTGTTTCTTTGTGACTTCAATTATAAGTTTTATCTTAATCGTTCCCATATTTCCCTTATAGTCTGGGAGAGCTTCTTTTGTCGTTGCCTCAGACCTTGGAAAAAGACACCACAATCTTGAAAAGAAAAATTTGCAACTTAAAGAGAAAATCCGAGAACTAGAGGTTGAAGCTGCGACATCTCGCCAGAAAGATGAAAGAATTAAACAGCTGGAGGCTGAGCTTACTTCTCAACAGAATAGAGTATCTACTCTTCAAAGTGCAAATCAGCAACTTTATGGTATAACAATCTTTACTCCTCAAATCCTTCTTATTTTATCATTTGCTTTTCTTTGCCTGACTTACTATTTTCGCAGACATATATAATCTCTCTGAAGAAGCCATTATTCTCCACTCATTTCCCGAGCCCATGGATGATGACGTCCTTCTTACTCATCTCAATGAATCTTTAAGTAGCTCCTCAAATAAGACTAACCTCCTTCCATTAAAGGATCTTCAATCCAAATGTCATCTCTTAGAAATTGAGCATAGAGCTAGTTTAAATTTAGCTAATCAATTTAAACGAATGTACCTTAATTCCCATAATAAAACCAAAACCTTAAGGAAGAAAATTAGTAATCTCATAGATGAGAAAGATCGCATTACTAACGAGAGGTGCACGAGGCATTAGCAAAATTTCAAAAGTCTCTTCTCGAAGTACAAATTGAACGAGATGAATCCCTTCGCGAGAATGCCATGCTTATCGAGCGAGAAGAACAAGTTCGTTCACTTCTTGTTATAAATAATGATGATGAGTTTGCTTGGGCTGCGAAGGTTCTAGATAATGCCAGGAATAATTTAGGTGTTGATGTTAGCCTTCATGTCGAGCATACTGCCTTGGTTAAGGATATGATATCTGACAGAGAAGGTTGTTTATTATACTTTGATGTTTCTTATTTCCGTAGCATTGCTGTTAAATTGTTAATATATTGCTATATGTTCTGCAGAATCCGAGAAAAGACTTCAAACAAGGATTGAAGAACTTGAGTCTGAAAAAGGACAACTCGCACAAGACTTTTCACTTCGCAACAACAAATATTCTAAGCTGAAGAAACAACTGCAAACTACAGTGGCGAACTTTAATAATTATGCAGTTCGTTTTCGCAATCAAACTATTGAGATGGTTTGCAACGATCACAAGATTCCTCTTAGTTCATATCCTTGTCTTCGCGAAAATATTCCTGAAGATACACTTTTCTAAGATGTCTCTGATAGTGATGCTAGCGAAGCAGAAGAATCTGGCGAAGAGAATGATGAAACTGAAGAATCTGACTAAGAAGATGATTCTTAAAAGAAATAACTTCTTTTTCTTCTTCCGCTACTTGTAATATATATACTCTTTCAATATTCTTGGATTGTCAAATATGAATTCAATCTTTGTTTTCTTTACTTGCACATATTAATCAAGCAATTCTCTTTTATAATTCGACTAACTAGTATTATGAATGCATAACTTCCTCATATGGAAATGAATAACAAAACTTTATCCTATTCATTCCCATACTTGCCTCTGTTATTCATTTTCAAATGAGTGATTTACCTTTGTTATCTGTTTTCATGAGCATATTGAAGCTCGTTATTGCGACAAGATCGCAGAATGTCTCCATAAATGAAGAAATCCATTAATCTTGCCTTATCGTTTTTGTGTGGTCTTATTTTGTCTTCCTAATTAAAGGTCTTATTTTGCCACCCCTCGTTGCGACAAGATCGCGCAGGACGTCTTTACATTTTCATGTAATGACCCATTGACCTTGTCTTATCATTTGTTAAGTATTTTTGCCTCTGCAGGATATTTTATCCGCGATAATATGACAGGTTTAGATACTCTTGCGAGTGTAAAATCCCATGACATTATCGTCTCTGCGACGAAATCGCAGGACATTTTTGCATTTTCATGCAATAACCCATTGATCTCGCCTTATCCTTGCGTCAGTATTTTTGCCTCTACAGGATCATTGCACAAATATGACAAGCCTATATTTCCTTGCGAAAACAGAGTCTCATGACATTTGCGTCTTTTGACACTTATTAGCTCCCTAATGGAGGGTGCCGCCCTTATCATCTCCCTGGTTGCCCCTTCAAGGAGGCGTACATCGGCCATACAAGACTAGCTCCTCCCATCCGGTCTTAACGACAAGCGGTTGTTTTCATGACCTCTTATCTCTTATACCTATATGGTTTATGGTTACGAGGCTGCACCCTAAGTGGAGTTTTCTTCGGGCCGAGTGCAGCATGTGCCAAGACTTGTCAAGAGTGGTAAGGAAGTTCCATGCTCCACGCACTCTTGACTCAACCGTGTACCTCGGCGCCTTGGTCATACGATGACTCCTTGGAAGAGACCCTCGGGCGTCCAACCAGGGTATAACCTTATATATATAGTTGGAAATCCAAGGTATCTCCCCCGGATAGGCTTTCATGGGCCCCAAATCTCCATGACTCAGGTTCCAGGAGCGGTGTAACCTTTCCCCTGAGCCATGTCAAGAGATACCCCCTTATATGACGCACTTTAGGTCTTACATTTGCCTCTTGCGAAATATCATTCGCGAACTAAGGTGTACGCCATAAAGGTTCGTCCCATTCACTCACTCATTCATTTTTGTTAATTCAATTAATCATTCATTCTTGATAATTTCACGTTGTTTTGCTTGCGATGCTATCGCATAATTTTGCTTTGTTTGCAACATTTTTTTTTTTTTTTTTTTTTATTCTTCAATCGGATTTTCATACATTCTTGATCGCGAGTTTCTCGTACATTTCTTCTTCAATTATTATTTCTTCCTCCTAATTTTGATATGCCTCTATCACTTAATTTTGATAACAACAACTATTCATTTCTTTAGTCTTTTGATCCTACTATTTTCTGTCTCTGCACTATTCAACTGCCTTTATGTATTCACTTCGCAAAGCGTCTTCAACTACCTTTTATTCTTATTGTCCCTGACGTGCCTTCGCCACTTAACCTTTGTCACTTCTCGCAATTATTCACTTCTTACACTTTTTACTCCTGCTTCCCTCTGCCTCTGTATCACTATAACCTCTGAATAATTCTTTTTCAGCATGACTTTCAACCGCCTTCATATCTTCACCTCGCAATGTGTCTTCTCTTCTTATATTTATGCTATCTACCATCAATCTTTCTTTTCTTTGTTCCTCTTTAATATTCTCCTTCCACCCCTTCTTTTTTGCGGCTCTCTCTTCACAGCTCTCCACATCGATCTCATAACATTTTTCCCCTTCTGTCCAATCTCCCTTTATAATTCCAACACCACTAGGATGGGGAAACTTTATACACTGATGGTACGTTGATGCCACACCTGAATTTCATGCAACCATGGCCTTCCAATTAATGCATTATAAGGGGACTCCACCTCGACTACACAAAATAAAATATCAGTTGACAATCCTTGCAACGGTATTCTCATGTGTACTTCTCCTTTGGGCTTGTTCGCGGTACCATTGAAACCATATATTTTGTATGTTGAAGGGATCAAATCTTCATCCTTTCCTCCCATAGTCTTGTAAGTATGGTAAAAAGGATGTTGATCGAGCTCCCGAAGATCGATTAATATTCTATTTATCGCCCAGCAGTAGTTTTCTGCTTCATCATCTTCCCCATCAACAGGTTTTGGATTAATATCTAGTTTTACCACCAACGGGTTATCATGTATTTCTCTACCTTTGGGTATCTCTTCTGCCGAGAAAGAGATGATCTGTAATTGCCATTCTTTTAACTGCGATTTCCTCGCGATATTCATTACCTCCTTATCATTAACATCCCTCGCAAAAACCCTACTGAGTACGTTATCATGAAAATCTTCAATGGTGCGATATGAATGAACAATGGAGTTGCAAAACAAATTTTTAGCTTTCGCCCCGACTTCTATTACGAACGTTTCTTTTCCCTTTGATGGTGGCGGCGGTAAATGTTGAACTTTCTCTTCACTTTTTAAAAAGTGATTCAGCTTCCCCTGATCAATCATTCTAAGGATAATTCTTTTGATGTTTCGGCATTCATTTGTCAGATGTCCATGAAAACGATGGTAAGAGCAGAATTCGTGACTTCTATCACTTGGTGGCGGTTCACTCCCTATGTTCCATGGTGCAGGTATATTCTCCATCAGGATTATAGCCTCCCATATCTTCTCCACACTAGCATTTAGTGGTGGCATTTTGATTTCTTCCCATACGACTCTATGACCTCGCTGTCCTCTATGATACCCCGCCTCGGCCTCCATAAGTCTCTTGCGAATTATGCCTTTGACCTCCATAGGTTTCTTGCGGTTGATCAAGCCTTTGAATTTTATTATTTCCGCCATGGTTGTAGAAATTTCTTTCTCTTTCAAAATTCTTCCTGATCGCGACTTCCCATAGCTACCAATTTTGGTTGTTCATCATTTACCACTCTCTCTTGTTGCCCTTGCGAAGTGCTTGGTAGGCCTGGAAATGTGTATGTTTTTATGCCTACGTGTTATAAACCGCAAGTGCACGGCGTCTATCGGAGACGCGGCAAGTACGGGTCGAACCACAGAGACTTGTGGTGCTATGTGTGATCTAAGGCTTCCTAAACTGAATTTCAGGTGAGTGACAAAGTAACAACAGGGGTTTTGTGCCGATACGGCTAAGATGAAATGAAGTGACTCTAAACTAAGGTAAATAGTGAGAGTAAAGGATTGCTAGGTCTTCAAATCCACCTCTGAATTCCTATTATGTGCTCAACTAGTTGAGTGTCTTGTTCCTATGCCAGGTAAGTATAAAGTGTCAATTTTTACCACATATCTAAGGAGTTTCTCCTAGTGACACTTCGATAATCAGCTAAGGTTCTAACCCAGAGCACTAGTTGTCTAATTAAGTACAACTAGTCAAGGGAGTTAGCAATTCTATCTAAGGTTTGAGCTGCAGTACATTCAACACAATTGTGACCTAACTACAATGGATACAAGGCATCCATTGTGAGAGAAGAGCATTGGGTACTTATAATTGAAGCTGTCTGATAATTTTAAGCACTCAAGAACATCTCAACAAGGTTGAACTCAAAACAGAGAATTAGGGTTTCAATGAAACCCTAGCAACTAAATTAAAACATTAAAAGAACAATTAAACAAAAATTAACTCTAAATTGTTGCTCTGGCTAGCCCAGGCATAACGTTTTTTCACACACCCCTCATTATATTTATACATGCAGTTCAAAAACAACCCTAGTTCTTCAAACATAGAAAAATAAGAAGATAATCTCTCACCCACGTCGCTCAATCTGCTCTCCCTTCTGTCAATCGCCTCAGAGCTCCATGTGTGGGCTGTTAGTGAAAACCCTAACTCTAACTGCCTCAACCCTAGCTTCTAAGGTGGGAGAAGCTAATGATGGAGGAAGGCAGAGCTAGGGCATGGAGGAAGAGTTGCTGATAGAGTTGTTGGCGCTGGTGTTGGAGGCGACAGGAGATGGGGGTAAGGTGGAGTGGTGGCTCTGATGGTGTATGGGTGAAGGAAGAAGAGGAGGTATGGGTTTTGCAGAGATCGGGTCGAGAAGAAAGAGAAGAAGAAAGAGAGAATGGGATGTAGTCGATAGGGTATAGGGTTAGGGAACTTCAATGTGAGGCAGGGACAGCGAGAGTTGATGGGAAGGGCTGAGCGAGCATAGGATGTAACTAAGGGCGATCTGAACGGCTCAGGGAGACTTGGAGTGATCTGGTGTTGAGCGGGAGCAGCGAGCTTCGATGCGAGTGGAGGCAGCGACCGTTGGATGTAGAAGATAGAAATCTCGACGGCTTGGAGTGGACGGGCTCGGATCCGGGTCGCGGGTCGGGTCTAGCTCAAGCCCATGTCTTGAGATGAGTTGTTACTTGTTGGGTTGCAACTGTTTCGCGCGCGGGCTTTGGCTTTCTGCTCCATGGATGCTCGACTCCAATTCTTCGCTCTTTGGCTCCTCAGTTTCTCCGAACTTTATTTATTGCCTAAAAACACAAAATTAATTAATACAAATATTTATTCTTGAAAACAAGGAAAATACAGAATATGGGATAATATCTGATTTCTAAGCGCAAAAGATGAGTAAAATGCCAATAAAAAGGTGTATAAATATGCACTATTTGGCACTCATCAAATACCCCCAAACCTGAATTTTACTTGTCCTCAAGTGAAACAGAAATGAAGAAATCCTAACTATACCCCTGTCGCAGGTCTCTCGAATGCATTTATCATATGCACTAAGCCTTTAAACCCCTAGGTGTCCCTAGTGGACGAGTTGTAGTCTCGTGAGGGTTTACCAGAGGTGTACCCACAAAACCTTCTCCAACTTCGAGTGTAAAAGAGTCTCAAGCCTCCAAAAGCTATGAGGACATAGAGTTTCGCATGCTAGTAACATGAAGTTAGAACTACCAAAGAACGCATTCTCATCCTTAAGTCTTGAGCGAGAAGTAACCATACCATATGAAAGAATTCGGATTCGATTGTGATCATAAGTCTCAACTTCTGCCTCACCATTAGGGTTTTATGATAATTGCACTCAAAAAGATCGCTTTTTAGTCTCTCATGTGTGCAGGCAGGAATAAAGAGAGAAATCCTGCACACGTCGTAGGTAAGAAGGATAACCTTCCGAAATAATTTGGAGACTCCATGAAGTGTGGACAAAAAGAATCTTTTTATGATGATCTCTAAGAAAGGAAATCAACCATTAACAAGGATGGGAGTACTCACTTACCTTCTCACCCGATCGGCAATTAATATCACTCTCTCATAAGAACCATAGAAACGTCTTTAATCTTCGGTCTTCGGTCTTCAACTATTGATGACGAACTTCTAAACTTCACAAAACTTGACAATTTTTTAACTTTTCTACTCAATTTCCTTGTTGTTTGGATTTTTCTTTTTCAATTCATCTTTACCATGGTGGTATCACTAAGAAAATAAACTACAATATTTTTTTGATTTTTGATTTTTGATTTTTTTTTTTTTTTTTTAATTTACAATAAGTGAAAATAAAAATACAAATAATGAAACAACTAACTCCATGGACAAAGGACTTTATCACTCAATTTTTCACAACTTGTATTGTCTTGATTTTATAAATTTTATTAATTCTCATCCTATTTTCTTTTCTTTTTCTTTGTTGCACGTAAACCTTGGACTATATCAATTTTTCTTTCAATATTCTGATGATGCTCCGCTTGCTGACGATGATGTGTTTCTATGGGTCTGTTGATTGAGAGAGAGAGTGATGCTAACTGCAAATCGATATTTAGAAGGAGTTTTCATCTTTAGACGTCACCCTCATGATTGACAAAAACTAGCACTCAAGAGATCAAAAGTAGTGCTGAAATTGGTGCGAAGTTGGTTAGCTCACCATTCCTACCCGGAATTGATGTACGGTGACGCACACTCTAATGACTTTTCTAGAAAGTTGCAAAAAATTGAAGGTTGGTGCCTCACTTGATGTAAAATGGGTAGTCTCCACTATGGGTGATCACAATTCTACTACCGAATATCTAACAACACCTAATTCGCCCTCCGGTATGGTTAAATCCAACTTTAACGCTCTAATCAACTAAGAAACCCGATTGCGTTCTCCGGTACTTCCAATTTCTGTTATTTCGGTCAGAATTTCTATGTAAACATAGCTAGAAGCATGCTAGTGACTCTAAAATCTCTAAAAGTTGGAGGTTTTTACAAAAAGAGTTTTTTTTTTTTTTTTTTTTTTGAAAATAAAAGATTAAAAAGACTAAAAACTCTATATGCAAATGCAAATGCACCCCCAAACCTAAATCAAACATTGTCCTCAATGTGTCAACAGATAGGAAGAATTTAAACAGTCACATACCATGAGAACTATGTTGAGTAGAGAAAAGGGAAGAGATTACCGGATGTCGGCGGGAGCACGGTTAGAGCTTCATTTGTCAAGGCTAGAATCCAACATTCTCAGTGGAGATCATATCGGATTAGCACAAAATATGTACAAGAAGACTCAACCGATTAAAGAAAAGAAAATTTAACAAGTCCTACTAGATTATATACAATGAAAATTCACCATATACTAACAATCTAAAGAGTTGAGGATCAACCCAATAGAAAATATATACAAACAATAACAGCCTTACACAAATATAACATGATAGTGCAAGTAAGACTGTATATGAGAGGATTTTCCCCCAAACCTAAACTTGTCAACAGGTGTGCTTTTGAGAACAAAATCTTGCAAAATTAAAGGTACATCATGCACAAGGTCTAACTCAAAATGAGTTTTGCTAATAACAGGAAGACATACACATTCCAACTGTGGCTCCTTAAGAGTGTTATACTTTGATGCAAAATAGTCCAAGAGGACTTGGGAAGCACAAAGCTCTAGGCCTAAGTTAGGCATTTTTAGAAAAGTTGATTTTGCAATTTTGTAACAAACTACACCTAGGTTTGGTGGAGGAGTTTCAATCTGTGACTCAGGAGAGAGGTTAGGTACATCTAAGTTGTGTTCATTTATAAAATCATTTGCACCGTCACATACTTTCCTAAGGTCAGAAGAGGGTAAATCATGTTCACATGCATAGAACAATTCATCAATCTCTAGGTCATACTCATCATCATTCTCATTCATAACATAACCAGGAGAGATATCATGTTGTAACCTAGGCATGGAGTTAGGCACATGCATTGAATCATCCGTGTCAACAGACAATTCAGCTATTCCTAGGTCACAAACAGGTGGTATAGCATGCTCATTTTCACAGGACAATTCCACAGGTTCCACATCATCATCACATGTATGAATATTAGAAGAAGCATCATTCATAGGGTTCACAGAAGAGACACTTAATGTCTCTGAACCTAAAGATTCTACTATATTTTCAAAATACACATGCTCTTCATATTCATCATCATCATCATCATAGCAAAAATTCATCTCTCCATTCAAAATTGTAGTATTTTTAGTGTACTCATTTTCCTCTAGATTAGGTTCATATTCAGTGTTAGTTGCATGAGTAGGACTAGAAACACTATTTTCAAAATTATCAGGAATAACAGACATCCTATCATTTTGTAACTCAATCAGGTTCCTTTGAAGAATCATAGTGAGTTGTTCTATTGAAGGAGAGTCTTCACTAGTGGGTATGCATTCCTCATATGGATATTCACTGTATGGTTGTGCATGAGGTTCACTAGAGAATGGAAATTCAGACATGTTACTATGTGGATGGTCATGCATTGCATTCATTTCAAGCCTAGCATTTTGCTCCATGAGCGTTTCCATTATTGATTGCAAACTAGGAGTTGGGGGAGTATAAAATTGTTCATCTCCCCACTGTGGTGAATGATGCATGTGTGCAGGTTGATTATGGTCCTAATGATTGCTAGCATAGTCACTTCTAGACAATTCGTACATTAGATTATCTTGGCTTTCCCTAGATCGCCTAAAATCATGCAATATATAGCAGTTCTCGGCAGGTGGTCTAAGCTACCACATAAGGTACAAACATACATTTTAGATTGCCTAGGGAATTAGATTTGACAGTTGCTCATGCAATTGCCTTTTAAAGCGAGATACTTGAGCTTCTAATTGATCGAGAAGTGATGACGGGTATGAGGAAAGTGTTCATTCTCAACTTTGTGGTGGATGATGCATGTGCTCATAATGATTAGGGTATGTGAGGTCGGGGCCACGAGAAGGCGCATAAAATTCCCTAAAATCACTATGGTATGTGGGGAGTTCATATTGTGAAGCATGCCCGTAAGCAAGCTCTCTAATGGATTTGTTTCCATCCCCAGATGCAGACCAAAATCTTGACATGATTTAACAACTCAAATTGAACTCAAAGCCCAGTTGTAGTGGACTCATTTTGGTTTATTGGGTTTCATTTGGTTTAAATGGGCTTTGGTTTGTTGGGATGATTTGGTTTTGTATTTGGGCTTCTATTTGGTTTATTGGAGAGCCCAGGTATGTGAACAACTTTGGATTGTGTGGGCTCAATTTGGTTTATGTGGGTTTAATTTGTTGCAGAGAACAAGTGGGCTTGTTTTGGTTTTGTGGGATGTGTTTAGTTAGGCGACCCGGAGTTGGGTGACAGGTTAACAGCCCAGGTGCACAGCCCAGTATTTGGGCTTCAGCTTATGCAGCCCAGTGCACAGCCCAGTCAAGCAGAGCCCAGTGATAGTGGGCTTCGGTGGTTATGCAAAGCCTAGTTAAGTGGGCTCCAATGGTTTGCAAAGCCCAGGCTATGCGCAGGTGCAGTTTTGTTGCACAACCCAGTTGAACAGCCCAGTATGTGGGCCTCAGTTTGATGCAAAGAACAAGCTTTGTAATCCTCCCCAGCTCAATTTATGCAATAGTTTTGTGCACGATTTGAAATGATGCACTGGTTTGAGTGTAGCTCAGTTTATGCACAGATTACACAAAGATGGCACTCCCATTTTAGCACACAGGAGTGCTGGATGATGTTGCTTGAGAGAGACACAGCACTAAGAAATGCAAACCTTCAAAAATGACACAGCACTACACAGTGCATCTTATGCTTGATCACAGGTTAGCTTATGCTCAGACTAGGTTACGTGCATCCCATCTCAGGGTTATGCTTGCAAACATAGGGCAGCTATTCTATCATGCAAAACATGGTTTCTGATTTACGGGTCATGTATAGGCCAAGACTCAATCACGAGGCTTCAAGTTTACCACAGTCACTCAAGTGTCACAGTATGGTCAATAATTCCAGAGATGGAGCAACATGCAGCAAGGTGTCTAGCTTATCATGCAAAGCGAGTATGCACAATGGGTTATGCTCGGGTTACACTCAAGCTCTGGCTACGGGTGGGAGCCGAGCACAGGGTTGATAGCACAATTTGCAAAAGCTAATTCACACGCAATTTGCAGAAGTTGAGATTAACACTTCAAAGCAAATCAGTTCAGAGCATCATGGAGATTAAAAATCAACTTTATGTAGATACAACCCCCCAGATGTAGCAAAGGCACAACAAATAGGAAATGCTAGAACTCTACAACATGCTCAGGGTTGTGAGTAAATCATATGGCTTATTTGTTCAATGAGTGACAAATCACAGTCCCCACAAGGTCTTACACAAGGTCACGGGGCACTTTTAGCTTGGCTTTGTATCTAGCTTGGTATCCGGGTCTTGCTCAAGCTCACGGCTTGGGTGGAGGTCGGGCGAGATGGTTATGCTCGGGGTATGCAAAGCTCAGCAGATATCAAGGCCTAGCACAAGGTTAAACATACATGAAGGTTAAAGCATGAGGCATCAACTATCTCAGTTGACCTCAACTTGTCTTGCAGCTAGCTGGGTTATCCAAGCTCAACCTCACAGCTACAGGGGCTGGAGTTGGTGCTTGTTAAGGCAACGAGTTTAATGCACTCACAATTCACAGATGCAAAAGAACATGCTCAGGGTGTCAACAAGTTGTCTCAACAGGTTACACAGTGGAGTTGGCAGGTGAATAAGATTTAGCAGTCGGTGCAGTTTATCAACTATTTTAGTCAACCAAGTTGCAAAGATAAGGCAACTAGTTCATCCAAATTCCCATGCACAGAACACACAAGGCAATCAGGTTTCAAAGCAAACACACATTTTTCTCAAGTGTCCTTTGAATTATGCACACATTTCGGATATTGCGGAGTTAAGCTCAAAATGGTACTCTATGTTGCAAGGGGTTGGGAAATACTTTGCTAAGCAGCTAGGTTATCAGGAAACATGGGTTATCATTCATAAAAAATGAGGTACATTGAAGTTCTAGAACAACCAACCGGTTTTAGCTCCAATAATAACTGTGTTCTGCTCCTCTACCTTCCCTGGGTTGGCTTGCACAGCAGCACAGGTACCTGTAATCTCAACAGCAAGCTTCGGTGCTCAGAAATATGCAGGTTGACACAAAAAGACCAATATTGACACTAGTAGGCTGGGAGTAGTTTGGATTGGCAGGGGTTAAGAGTCACAGGTGACATAAAGATGCAAGATGCTATGATTTGCGAAAGCTACAAAATGCAAGAAGAAAGTATGGACTAACTATGCAATGGATTAAACAAACTTCAGAGCACAACTAAAAACTACAGATTATGGATGCACATTACCTTAAAGTAAAGATGCAGTTTACATGAATGCATCTAATGCAAGTTAATATGAAACAATAAGAGAAGTACAAGAATGCAAGTATACGATAGAAGATACAAGTGATAGAAAAATTACCTCTAAGTTACACTAATACGGGAATACAAATAACAATAAAAGGCGGGTATATACAGGGAGAAAGGGAAATCAGTTAAGCAAGGCCAATAATCAGCAGGGCACACGCCAAGTCCCCGGCAACGGCGCCAAAAACTTGGTAGGCCTGGAAATGTGTATGTTTTTATGCCTACGTGTTATAAACCGCAAGTGCACGGCGTCACATCGGGAGACGCGGCAGAGTACGGGGTCGAACCACGAGAGACTTGTGGTGCTATGTGTGATCTAAGGCTTCCTAAACTGAATTTCAGGTGAGTGACAAAGTAACAACAGGGGTTTTGTGCCGATACGGCTAAGATGAAATGAAGTGACTCTAAACTAAGGTAAACAGTGAGAGTAAAGGATTGCTACGTCTTCAAATCCACCTCTGAATTCCTATTATGTGCTCAACTAGTTGAGTGTCTTGTTCCTATGCCGAGGTAAGTATAAAGTGTCAATTTTTACCACCTATCTAAGGAGTTTCTCCTAGTGACACTTCGATAATCAGCTAAGGTTCTAACTTGAGCACTAGTTGTCTAATTAAGTACAACTAGTCAAGGGAGTTAGCAATTCTATCAAAGGTTTGAGCTGCAGTACATTCAACACAATTGTGACCTAACTACAATGGATACAAGGCATCCATTGTGAGAGAAGAGCATTGGGTACTTATAATTGAAGCTGTCTGATAATTTTAAGCACTCAAGAACATCTCAACAAGGTTGAACTCAAAACAGAGAATTAGGGTTTCAATGAAACCCTAGCAACTAAATTAAAACATTAAAAGAACAATTAAACAAAAATTAACTCTAAATTGTTGCTCTGGCTAGCCCAGGCATAGCGTTTTTTCACACACCCCTCATTCTATTTATACATGTAGTTCAAAACAACCCTAGTTCTTCAAACATAGAAAAATAAGAAGATAATCTCTCACCCACGTCGCTCAATCTGCTCTCCCTTCTGTCAATCGCCTCAGAGCTCCATGTGTGGGCTGTTAGTGAAAACCCTAACTCTAACTGCCTCAACCCTAGCTTCTAAGGTGGGAGAATCTAATGATGGAGGAAGGCAGAGCTAGGGCATGGAGGAAGAGTTGCTGATAGAGTTGTTGGCGCTGGTGTTGGAGGCGACAGGAGATGGAGGTAAGGTGGAGTGGTGGCTCTGATGGTGTATGGGTGAAGGAAGAAGAGGAGGTATGGGTTTTGCAGAGATCGGGTCGAGAAGAAAGAGAGAATGGGATGTAGTCGATAGGGTATAGGGTTAGGGAACTTCAATGTGAGGCAGGGACAGCGAGAGTTGATGGGAAGGGATGAGCGAGCATAGGATGTAACTAAGGGCGATCTGAACGGCTCAGGGAGACTTGGAGTGATCTGGTGTTGAGCGGGAGCAGCGAGCTTCGATACGAGTGGAGGCAGCGACCGTTGGATGTAGAAGATAGAAATCTCGACGGCTTGGAGTGGACGGGCTCGGATCCGGGTCGCGGGTCGGGTCTAGCTCAAGCCCATGTCTTGAGATGAGTTGCTACTTGTTGGGTTGCAACTGTTTCGCTGCTGGGCTTTGGCTTTCTGCTCCGTGGATGCTCGACTCCAATTCTTCGCTCTTTGGCTCCTCAGTTTCTCCGAACTTTATTTATTTCCTAAAAACACAAAATTAATTAATACAAATATTTATTCTTGAAAACAAGGAAAATACAGAATATGGAATAATATTTGATTTCTAAGCGCAAAAGATGAGTAAAATGCCAATAAAAAGGTGTATAAATATGCACTATTTGGCACTCATCAGTGCTCGCCACTGTTTGTATTAATCTGGGTAACAAACTTGCATTCGCAGCACTTGAACTTGTATTCGCAACTGGGTACGATTCTACTTCATTTTGTCTTTCCTCCAAAGCAATATATTCCTCTTGCAATTCTCTCAATTCGGTCATCGTGATTGTATTCTTGACTCTAAAAATTTGAACGTATAATAAGTTGGTTGCGAACATAGCATTTATGAATGATAGTATGAGATATCTTTCATCAACCCGTCCAAACCATTTCGCTACACATTGTCTTCCATCTTCCGTCGGATGTCTCAAGCTCTCGCCAATTCTTTGTTTTAGCCCAAATACATCTTCAATGCCCAGTAGCGAAGAGTTGTTGCTTATATACGCCCCCAAAAATATAGCCTGTAAATGATTGAATGATGTGATTGTATTCCTTGGTAAACCCTCAAACCATTTCAACGCTTCTCCCGTTAAACTCGACGCAAAGTATTTGCATAATATAGCATCATGGTTTTCCCCTTGTAGCATACATCTCACGTAAGCCTTGATGTGTTTGTCTTGCACAAGTTGACCCATCAAAAATGCTAGTTATTTGGTAAGTTGCATTTTGGGGGTATTCCTCCTAACTGCACTTCTAATGTAAAAGGATTTTTCGCAGCCTCCGCGATAGCTTCATCTAACTGTCTTCTCCCTCCTTCTCTTCTAATTGTTCAATATTCCTCTCATCTCGCCAATTCTGAGAATTTGTTCATTTGCCTCGAGAATTTGAATTTATCGGTCTCTTTAATTCTCTTCCCTCCTTCTTCGTTCATGTCTACTTTTTTGTATTCTTTCATATTCTTCGTTAATATCTCCATTGTTGCGATTTTGCTCGCGCCTCTCTCTCTCGATTGTCATGATTATTCTCTGCCGAATCGCCTCTTCCAATTCCCCCGATTTTCCATTGCTGCTCTCAATCTTTCTCTCTCGCGGGCTAGACGCGCTTTCTCGGTATAATGCTTTTCAATGTCATCTTCAATTTCCTTTTGTTTCCTTTGTGTTTCTCTCCCATGTAGTGTTCTCCTTCCTTCTTCCTGATTTTCTTCATTAACTGGGTTATTCTTGTCCTCGAAATTTGCCTATCTTCTTGATTTCCATCATTGTGATTATTCACCAAAATATAACGATTTTCTATTAATTCTCTCTCTTCGTGACCTCCTTCACCAAGATTTAACTCTCTTTCCAAATTTTCTTCATTAACGTTTTCTGCAGGTAATGTTCTTCTCCCATTTTCTCTACTCGATCCTGATCTCGATCTGTTACTACTTCTTGATCTTCTATTTTGCAGCCTCCTATTTTCCATCCTTAATTCGTGGTTTTGCCTTGTTAAATTTGCGCGTTCTTCTGCTTCTAACCGCCTTTCTTCGTGTATTGTCTGTCTCAGCGCTTCTAATGCCGCAATTTCTTCATTTCAACGAATTGTTTCTCCCATCTCTTCTCGATTTCTCTCTTCCTGTCCATTATTCATCAATTGTTGCACTTCTTCTCTTTCTTCCATAGAATCTGATCTCCATGTATGCACGCTCACCCTATCATAATCGATTACTCTGTTTAGTGCTGGTTGAATTGGTGGTTGAGTTGATGGTTGAATTGGTGGTTGAATTGGTGGTTGAATTGGACCTTCTTCTCCATTTCTTGCATCTATCCTTGATGGTTCACCTACTTCATTTCTCCTTTCTCCCACTAATCTTCCACTTCTCCTTACGATCGTTGGTTGTTCTGATGCATTCTTTCTCCTAGCCATTTCTCAATTTTAGTAACTTGTTAAAAATTATTCAAGATTTCTTTCTTGTTACCCCTAATTCTTCCAATTCACAAGGTTGATCTTCTTGTTCGATCCCTGTTTCTAGCGCATATGTAGTTGCGGGAAATCCCACACTACACCCCTCACTCGAATTTGCTTAATCGATCCATTTGAAGATGAATAATAATGTGTTTTATTTATTGTTACTTGAAAGGTTTACAAAGAAATGTAGAACAGAGCTAAAGAAATTACAATCACTCTTAATTTTCTCTCTCCTAATGACTTGCTTAACAATTCAAAAAGAATCCCCCCCCCCCCCACAACAAACTGGCTCAACCCTTTATATAGGATAGTATAAAATGGATGAAAGCTAAGCTATCCTTTATTTTCGGGAATCACTCGCGAAGTGTCGCGAGTGTTATAAACGTTTTTCCTTGCGACACTCCTAGATCTCACCAAGTCTTCATACTTTTCTCATGTTTTGGCTATCGTCATCCATTGCGTCATTTATATTACTTTCCTGCGACACCTTCGCAGTGTAGTTGTTTATTATTCTCGCAAAGCATTGATGTCGCAATATTCTGCTCCTACAGTTTTCTGCCGAGTTGGATCAATAAACCGACACGTCGAAGAATTCGTGTATTTAACTTATCTTGTGAATGAATATCGATTGAGAGGTGAAACCAATGATGAGGTTATAGAACGATCTCTCGGGGAATGGCGGAGATGGAAAAGATCAAGCTTCCGTTCTCATTTTAGAATCCTTAGGGCTATGGAAAGATTTAATCCGTTTAAGACTCTTCTAACACGTCCAAGCCGCTAATCACAATACCTTGTAATAGAATTGTGGAAGTTCAATGAAAAGTTATGATTGTAAAATTATTATGATGTGTAGTTGATATCGTTATGAATTTCAAAATATTTTTGACAATCAGAAGTTTTAATTCTTTATCTAACTACCGATTATACTCCAATGGCTATTTCGTTCAAAACAAACTAGCCGTGCCTCGAAAACCACACACAATCGGTTGATAATACATATTGATAATCCTCCGATTATACTACTCTAATGAAACTGAGAACTCTGTTGACAAAACAACCTATAATCGGTAGTAAATAACTATATTTAGCTTCTGATTTCTCATAATCGATTATCAGTTCTCAACCATTGTCTACCGATTGTATGTAATCATTGTACGTAATTTCAGTACAGTTTTGTAAAAGTACGCATCAATGGCCATATTTTCAAAAAAAAAGAGACATTGGGACTCTCATCTATATAAGGAGGGTAAACTCTTCTTATTTATGCACCAAACAACACATATATAGCATCGTGTATTCTAAAATAGATTTTTCATCGTCTACTCTTGTGAATTCATTCTATATCTCAACTTAAAAGCATGGCAACGTTTGACGCAGCTGAAGATTTGGTCATTGTCAAAACATGGTATCATGAAACAAGACATGAAGATGTCATAGCAGGAAGGTTAACACCCTAAATATTTTGGGGGAGGGTATATAGCCAATTTGTGCGAGAGTGTGGAAATCCAAAGCAAAGATCACTCCAACAAGTTCATGATCGTTTCCGACTTGTCCAAAAAGGGGTAAATGATTACATAACGATACAAAAGAGGATCTTTAACACTAGCCACTTAAGCTTGTCGATCCAACAATTTGTAAGTATTTGCATACTTCTTTTAAATAACACCGGTTGTCTAATCTTTCTTACCAAAATGAACTTGACATTCTTTTGTATTTGTTTATGTAGGAGACACTCGCAAAAAGACAGTACTTAGTGGAAAAGAGTGAAGAATTCACTTATGATGGAAGTTATGAATTCCTGAAGTCCGTGGCAATAGTATAAATATTGATTGATTGTTGCAATCGGAAGTTATTATGTTATATTGTCTACCGATTCTGGGAAAATTTTCAACTATTTAGTTAGAGTTTGGTGACAATCGGAAGTTTATGTATTATGTTGTCTACCGATTCTGGGAAAAAATTTCAGTTTTTTGTCAGAGTTTGGTGACAATCGGTAGTTTATGTATTGTATTATCTACCTATTCTGGGAAAATTTTCAGTTTTTTTGTCAGAGTTTGGTGACAATCGGAAGTTAAATTAAAAAAGTTAATAATCAATTATAACATTGATTGAGTCTGTTTACAAAAGCTTGTATAATCGGTTGATATATTAATAATATAACTACCGATTATAGCTTTATACTTCACAGTATTTTCCAAAAAAATCCAAAAAAACATGTACAAATAGGGTGGTTCAAAATACATCTTTAAAACATAAAGATCATTCATCTTCATCATCCAATGAACCAATTCGAGTATGCCTTCCGGAAAGTTGTTGTTCATGACGCGATCCCAATCCAACATGTTGGTCTCAAATTGTTTCAACCAATCTTTACAATGATTCGTTGGGAAGTAATCCGTCCAACCACCCAACGGAGGTAATGGAAATCTCTCTTTACTCTTAAACCGATAAAATTCATCTCATTCACAAATGCCATAACAATTCTTCTATCTTTAACCGATTCATCGCAAACCGTCCTTGTAGGTGCAAACGTAAAAGAATGTCCATACTTAGGAGGAACAAAGAAATGTACCACGCAATTCAAAACGTCCGCTAAGAGATATCCACATTTGGGCATTGTCATCCAATACTTGGATCCGATTGTCTTCAATCCCTTTCGGCACTTTACACGCGCAACTAAGTCTTTGAACTCTAGTTCTTTGTCGTGTATATCTCCTTGCTTCATCATCTCCATATAGAAATCCTTGTCATTTATTAGTTGTACCGCCATCTTAGTTCTTAAATATTGCCATTGGGTGACATTTTCGTTCACCGCCTCTCCAAAGTAACCAATTTGTTCTGTAGCGACATGAAACCCACAATTGCCATCCCCATCAACCTCGTCGGTGGACAAAAAAAATGGAACAATGAGTGGAGAGAGTTGTTTCATATACTATTCTATAGTCGTATACCTTGATCGTGTCGGTCTTCCATGAAAATCCCTAGGACAACGAAGAGTATCATACTTCTCTTTTATAGTCACCATTTCCGTTGATTGTGTTTGTTGCGAGTCTCTCATTTGATCAATAACTACAGAGCTAGTTTGGGTCTCCACTAACACAACTTCTTCCACCCCCTCAGCTTGACTTACTCGAGAAGGCTCCGTAGAGACCTTTGGCCTCACTTGTTGGGCGGTTGGTCCACTTTGATCTTTTCTTGGACGACCTCTTTTCTTGGGTATCGGCTCATCTTCAAATTCGGCTTCCGAAAGCTCATGCCTAGACAATATTCTTTTATTAGACAAATACTCCTTCAATTATTTATTTTCAATGGTCCTAGACACTTCGGTATTTGGCCTACTCGCCCCCTTTTGCTTAATAGGTTCATCAACCTCCCTTAAACGAGGGTGAAGAGCTTGCTCCAAATCATGCATAAATATTTGCTTCTTGCGCCATTTGTTGTAGCATAACGCTCGGTTATTCTTGTACACAAGTCCGACTCCATGAACGACGCACCATAAACTACGGGGGTGCTTGGAGTGAAATTTAATTGCTTCCAAAATGGATGAATATCATTGATGTCAATCACATCGACGTACCTACCCATTTTATGACAACAGGGGAGACCAATACCTATCATATCCTTGCAAACACAAACCGTATTCTCGTTATCGTAAGCTTTATATAACTTCAATTGTTCCATCATGTGATTTATTGCCCATTTTGAAACTTTATGAACAATGCCCCTTAGAAGCAATCTTTCCTTTTCATGTTCCGTACGGAATTTATGTATACTAAATTGCATACAATCCTTAATCTTTACGAGATCACGATTGGTGAATTCATGGATTGCTTCTTGGATCGAGATAACTCCATTTTGACTACCTAGAAGTATTTTCTTTAATCGTCCATGAGACTCCTCCGCAATGCTTGTCGCCTCTTTCTTGAAGTTACGATATTCATATGTCCATGCAAACACAAACCTCTCCTTAATCGGTAACCATTGTGTTTTACAATACTCAACGGGTTTTGGGTAGTCCGTGCCATATTCATCCTTAAATTTCTTCAAGTTACGTTCGTAAATTTCCTCGGTCTTTGACCAAACGATCTTGTCCCATGCTTTCATGAACGCTCTCCAAATCATTCCACCCTCCTTCCATTTTTCATCAAATAACTTCTTCTCTTCCTCTCGTTCTTCCATGGTTAATTTACTAATGCACTCATCCTCTTCCTTCGACCTCTTGGTACCCTTCCTTGGTTTTTTAGCTTGGAAATGGTGATGGCAATTGTGTTTGAGGTTGCATTGAATGTGCCACGTACATTGCAAGTTTCGAGCTTCAGGAAACACTACCGCTATTGCATGCATTAAGGCTTGATCGTTATCCGTTACAATAACCCTTGGAAAATCATCGTCATTATAAATGGACCTTAACGTCTCCAACATCCAAATGAAACTCACGTTGTTCTCATGATCCATTAAACCCCATGCAATCGTAAACGTGTTTTTGTCCGAAGTGTGACAAGAAATGTTCAACAACGGCATGTTATATTTTTTTGTCTTATAAGTGGCATCTATCACCAAAATTTGATGAAAATACTGAGCCAATTTGATCATTTCGGGATGTGCCAAGAAAATACATACTACTTTACCATCCTTTTCTTCCGTTCTCAACGTGTAGTCGTGTAACTTAGCTAACCACTGCGATTGTTGCATGACCGTTGTAGGATCAGAATATCGCAACATCAATATCCTTGCGAAATCCTTGAACAACACACTGCGAAGATATCGCAGATTGGTAATAAAAATGACGCAACAGATGACGACAGCCTGAACACGAGAAAGATGTGAAGACCTAGCGAGATTTAACATTTGAATACTTGCGAGAATGTCGCAAGCCAGATCCGAAAATAAAGGACAACTTAGCTGTCACCCACTATGTAATGTCCTATATAAAGGGTCGAGTAGACCTAAGAGAAGAGAGAGATCTTTTTAGAGTGGAGAGAAAGTTTTGAGGAGAGAGAAAAAGTCTAGAATAGCAATTATATTTCATTTCCTTGTTGTAAAATCTTTAACTCAATTAATAAAAATGTTGGTTGTTGATCTTAAAGATGTGTTGAATATTATGAATTCTTATGAGGGATGTATTGTAGGAATTCCTACAACTACATAATGGCGCTAGAAACAGGGATTGAAGATTAAAGATTTAAGATTGTTATTAAGATTGTTCAAATCAATAAAATGATAAAACAAATTGATAAATCAGTTAAAGTAGAGAAAATTAAAATCAAGGAATGTAATAGAAAGTTGGAGTGTAGCTTGATTACAAAAACAATGATTAATGAATTCCGTGAAAATATCAGAGGGAGAATACATAAACGAGATTTTGAAGGAAAGAAAATCACGACGATGGAGAAGGTATCACCCTTGAAAGATTGGGAAAAACAGAAGATTACATTCACAGCAGCAGAGATACCAAGAGAAAATTTAAGCCACACATCTCCTTTGGTAATCACAGTAACCACACGAAGAAAAAAGGAGAAATCAACAAAAACTATAGAAGAATGGGCGGTGAACAGAACTCTGGTTGATACAGGGATTTCGGCGGATATAATATTTTACCATGCATACAAAGGAATGGGATACAAAGATGAAGAGATGTCTCCTTCCACCTATTATATTCATGGCTTTGGCAAATCTACAACAAAACCAAAAGGAGAAATGGAGGTGCGAATTTCGCTAGGAGAGATTGAAACACAAGTGGCACTATGCGTAGTGGATATGGAATCACCGTACAACATGTTGTTGGGAAGGCCATGGATACATGCAATTAAAGTTGTAGCATCAACATTACATCAATGCATTAAATTTCCTATGCCAAGTGGGATTGGTGAAATTAGAGGGGAGGCTGATAAAGCGAGATTATGTTATCAAATTGAAGTAAAACAGTATGAAGGACGTGCAAAGAAGCGAAAAAATCGCAGAAAAGTGGCGAGGGAGGTAAAGAAAGAAGAAGAATTTAGAGCTTATATGATAAGAGCGGAGGAAGGAAAAGGAATACCCAACGAAATTTCGGGAGAAGGGAATGAGCATGCGAAGGAGATAAAAGAACCCACACCTATGGGAGAACCTAAGGCCAGCTACACTACGGCGGAACCAACAAAGGAAGTGAACGTTGGAACCGAAGAAGAACCCAAAATATTAAAAATTGGGACTAAGATGGAGGCAGATGAAGAAGAAAGAACTATTGGTCTGTTGCGAGAATTTAAAGATATTTTCGCGTGGAACATGGATGAGATGCCTGGAATAGACCCGTCTGTGGCGTGTCATAGGTTGGATATTGACAAAAATGCGAGGCCATTCAAACAAAGAATCAGAAAAATCGCAACAACATATCATCCTCAAATAGAAGAAGAGTTGCAGAAGATGCTTGATGCAGGAATAATAAGACAAGCAAAATATCCAGAGTGGATATCAAACATGGTTATGGTTCCAAAGAAGAAAAAGGGGATAAGAATTTGTATAGATTTTACTGATCTAAATAAATCTTGTCCGAAAGATAGTTTTACGTTGCCAGATATTCCACAAATGGTCGAATCAACAGCAGGAAATGATAGAATATCTTCTCTAGACGGATATAAAGGCTACAATCAAATCCCTCTCATTTGAAGAAGATTAGGAGCATCTTTTGCTTTTTCGCTCCAAGAGGGTTATATTGTTATACAAAAATGCCATTTAGTTTGCGAAATGCTGGAGCAACATACCAAAGGATGGTAGAGAAGGTGTTTGCGAAATGGATACACAAAACGTTAGAGGTGTATGTGGATGATATGTTAATTAAAAGTAAAGAAGCAAAAGATCATGTCCAAGATCTGAGGGAAATTTTTGAACAAATGAGATATTTTAACATCAAATTAAATCCAGAAAAGTGTATCTTGGGGTTGCGTCAGGAAAATTTTTAGGCTACATCGTATCAAAAGAAGGAATACAAGTTGATCCAGGAGAAAGTGCAAGCGATTAGTTACATGCCAACACCAAATGACGGTAAAAGATGTACTGAGAAGTTAAATGGGCTCTTAGCTTCGTTGGGAAGGTTCATTTCGCGATCATCAGACAAATGTAAATATTTTTTCAACATACTCAAAAAGGGGACGAAGTTTAGATGGACAGACGAATGCGAGAAATCTTTTCAAGGAATAAAAGAACATCTGACGAATATATCTATTTCGTAAAAAGCAGAACCAGGAGAAGAATTATTAATCTATCTTGCGACAACTTACATGCATTAAGTGTTGTGTTATTACGAGTAGACGCAGGGGTTGAAAAACCAATTTATTACATCAGCAAAACCTTCAATGCCGCAGAGAAAAATTATTCAAAAATTGAAAAGCTAATTTTGGCACTAGTTTATCTGACATTTAAACTTCGCATATATTTTCAGCACATGAAATAAGGGTACCGACAAAAATACCAATCGAGTCGGTAATGAAGAATTCAAAAGATCAGGCGAGTTGAGAGATGGAATGCACAAATAGGACATTTCAAAATCAAATATGAAATATTATCTTCACCCAAATCGCAAGTTATTGCAGACTTCTTAGCAAAATTTCCTTTAGAAGATGATGAAGCTGTGGAAGAAATGATGGATGTAGAAGAATAACATGGAAACCCGAGAGATCTATTAACAGAGCCAAATAGATGGGAAATATTGGTGGATGGATCATCAAATGGGGAAGGTAACGGAGTTGGAATTGCTTTAATTTCGCCAGAGGGCAACAAAATGGCTTTTTCCTTCAGATTGGAGTTTACATCCACCAATAATGAAACATAATATGAAGTTGTGATACATGCCTTGAAGTTCGCAATAGAAATGAAGTTGGAGAATGTGAGAATCGCCAGTGATTCACAGCTAGTCATTCGTCAAATAAAAGGAGAATACACTACAAATGAATCATCCATGAAGAAATACAAGAAACTTGTTGAGGAATTGTCAGCCGAGAATCCCAAAAATAAAATGGAGACACATATCAATAAAAAGATAACAGACTCACTTGGATGCTTTTGCTTTTATCTCAAGTATGATGACAAACCCAACTGCGAGATGCATAAAGATACAGACACTTTTATCGCCATCAATCAATAAAGAAGAAGAAGAAGAGATAGATGTAATGATAATAGAAGATGGAGAACCAATACCCAATATCGAAGATTGGAGAGCAGAACTTCATGCATATCTGATGAGAGGAGAAACACCAAGGAATAGATTGGAGACGCACAAATTAAAAATTCGTGCGACAAATTATGAACTAAGAGATGGGATATTGTACTGGAGATCCTTTAACGAACCTTCACTCAGATGTTTGACACGAAAGGAAGGAGAAGAAGTGTTAAAGATGTTACATAGTGGGGATGTTGGCAATCACATCGACGGAAGATATTTGGCATACAAAGCGAAAATGCAAGGTTATTACTGACCATATATGCATGAAGATGCAAAACAGATATCAAGGCGTTGCGAAGATTTCCAAAGGCACGGAAAGAAAATACATGCACCTGGAGCACCATTAACATCTTCAACAAGTGTATGGCCTTTTGGAAAATGGGGTTTAGATATTGTGGGACCGTTTTTACCGGGGTCTGGGCAAAGAAGATATCTGATTATCGCTACAGACTATTTCACAAAATGGGTAGAAGTAAAGGCAGTACAACATATTCGTGACAAAGACATTTTTACATTCATATTTGAGAATATCATATGCAGATTTGGAATCCCCGCACAATTGGTATCTGATAATGGGAAGCAGTTTGAGGGCCAGAATATAGAACTGTTACTTAATGCATTTAAGATAAAATATGGAAATCAACTCCTTTATACCCTCAAAGCCAATTGACGGGGCGGAAGCAACAAATAAGACAATCGCAGATATATTGAAGAAGAAATTAGAAGGGCATAATAGAGCATGGTACGAACAGGTGCATAATGCGGTGTGGGCTTACAACACAACCAAAGCGAGAAGCTACGGGAATGTCACCTTTCTTGTTTAATATATGGAGTTGAGGTCGTGCTACCAACGAAGTTATTATTCCAACAACAAAAAGAGAAGCTTGGGAGAAAAATCTTAGTGCGGGTATTATTTTAACCAAGCTAGATGAATTAGAAGAAAAAAGAGAAATAGCTCTGAGGAAGATGGAAAATTACCAACAAGATTAGCTCGAGAATATAATAAACGTGTTAAAACACGCGAATTTCAACAGGGTAACTTGGAAGTGCGAGAAACACCAATATATCAGCGAGAAAGTGGTGGAAAGCTTGCAAAAAAATGGGATGAACCTTATATCATTAAGGATATAGTTGGAACAGGGGCATATAGGTTGATGGACTCTGAGGGTAAAGATGTGGGACACAGACTCGATAGACCGTGGAACAGGTTATACTTAAAGAGATATTACCCGTAAAACATTGTGGGAAAAGAATAGACTGCGAAATGATGTATGATTGAAGCAAAATGAATCTATATGAAAATCTTGTGAAAGAATTATTGCCGAGATTATACAAAATAAAGAAAGAACATGCGAAAATTTCATGAGATAATGACAAGAGATAATCAAAGATCAATGACATACTAGAAAGGGGCGAACCGTTATGGCGTACACCTAGTTCGCGAAATCAAAATTTCGCAAGAGGCAAATGTAAGACCTAAAGTGCGTCATAGAAGGGTACCTGTTGCATGGCTCATGAAAAAGGTTACACCTCCCCTGGAACCTGAGTCATGGAGATTTGGGGTCAATAAAGCCCATCCAGGAGAGATACCTTGAATTTTCAGCCTAAGCTTATGACTTAGGTTGGACGACCGAGGGTCTCTTCTAAGGAGTCAGCATCTGATCAAGGCACCGAGTACACGGTTGAGCCAAGAGTGCATGGGGCGTTTGAAGCGTCTCGGCCATTCTTGGCAAGTCTTGGCTTATGCTGCACTCGGCCCGAACAAAACTCCACTTAGGGTGCAGTCTCGTAACCATAAGCCCTATAGGCAAAAGGAATAAGAGGCTGAGAAAACAACTGGTTGTTGTTAAGACCGGATGGGAGGAGCCAACCTTATATGGTAGAGGTACGTCTCCTTGAAGGGGCAACCAGGGGGAAGATAAGGGCGGCACCCTCCATTAGGGAGCTGATAAGTGTCTTAAGACGCAAATGTCATGAGGCTTTATTTTCACAAGAAAATTTAGGCTTGTCATATTTGTGCGACAATCCTGAAGAGGCAATAATACAAAAGACAAAGATAAGACGAGATCAATGGGTCAGTACATGAAAGTGTAAGGACGTCCTGCGATTTCGTCGCAAGACGGCAATGCCATTGGGCTTTATTTTCGCGAGAATTTTTAGGCCTGTCATATTGTCTCAACAAAAATTACAAAGAGAAAGTTAAGGCAAGATCAATGGGTTTTTGCATGCAAATGCAAAGACGTCCTGCGATTTTGTCGCAATGACAAGAGGTGGCACAATAAGACCTTTAACTAAGAAGGCAAAATAAGACCACATGATGCAACAAAAAATTTATAAGAATTAACTATTACTTATGCAGATCATTCATCACAAGAAAGATAATCAGAGGCAGTATGGGAATTGTTAAACAACAAGTATTATCTTCCTCGCTAGTAAGCACAATAATAAAAGGGTAAATACATCTCAAAGATGATTGAAGTACACCATTTGCAAAAAGTTATAAAGATGAAGAAATCCAAAGAAGTAAAATTACAAAAGAAGTTCAAGTCTCAATATCAACTTTTCCGCCAGAAGGAGATAATGGACATTCTTCACCAATTTTATCACTTTCACCTCGGCTTTCTCACTTTCGCTGACCTTTTTCAAATTTCGCTGAGTCCTTCCTTCATTCGGGGTTTATTCTAGTTTCTCCTTCATTTGGATTATTATCAATAATTTCATCATTAAGAGAACTTCCTCTTCATTTGCGAGATCTTCGCCACTTTCATTATGATAATCACTATCGGAGAACAAAGAACTTCATCATCATCTACTTCCAAAGGTTCGATGAGATATAGGAGCAAGAGATTTGGACAAAGAAGATATCATTCACAAGAACTTCAGCCCCGAGATGAACTTGAAGGAGTGCTTTCGGTGATTCCTAGTTTGTATATATTTGGAGTAAGCGAGATACTCAAATCTTCTTTCTGCCCGATCGCGAGAACGAGAAAGGGTAGAGGCAAGTAATGCATTCTCTTTGCAAATCTTGGCATATCTAGATTCCAAAGTAGAAAGGAGGAGCGAAGATTCTTCTCGGATTCTCAGTAAACAAAGAATAAAGAAATTCATTCAGAGAAGAATTCGCAAGGAGGATATCATAAAAGACTTAACAAAGAAAGAATGGTTGAGGCAGTCAAATTTTATGACTACCTTCCTTTTCATGAGATAAGATATTGGGTTAAAGCCAAGCAACTATTCTCCAAGTGGTCCATGGCATTGTCAAACTTATCTCCAACCAAACCTTTCAGTCGAGATCGCAAATTCTTTTCATTAGAAATGAGTAAGGTGTTTTCCTTCGCAAGAGAAGAGTAAGATTCTTCTAGCTTGGAGTATTGATCCTTGAGTTGGCTTGCCTTTACACTTAAAGTTATTCTACCTTGAATAAGTTTGTCCCTCTCAACAGTAACTTCTTTAAGTTTACCTCTCAACGAACAGAGAGATTTTTCTTGATCATCACATACTTTTTGACAAATGTTAAGCTGTTGCGAAGACATCACCACCTTATTTAAAAGAATTCGCTTCTCTTGAGATAGGGTTTCATTCTCATCTGATAAAGTTTCCCACTCCAGATTAGCTTTAGTCAAAGAGTAAGATAAGCGAGATAATTCACTACTTAATAAGTTTTTCTTCTTAACTAATTGAGCATTCTCCTTGGAAATATTATCTACTTGATCAACAGAGTATGTATGAAGATTATCTAATTGGTTATATTGATCCATCCAAGCATTTCTATCCATTCAGGCTTCTTCAGCGACGGACTCAAAATGATATATCTACATTTTTTGTTTCTGGTTTAAAGCTTCAAGGGCGTACAAGGAATTTTAAAAAAAAAGGGGGGGGGAACAAGTTATACCTTTTAATTCCTCGTTCTTCTTGCGAAGATTGTCACGATCCAGCGAAACATTCTGAAGCTTTTGATTCTCAAGATGAAGAGTGTCACATTTCAAGGTCATGGCTTGGAGGTTATTCTTCAAAGTTTCAACTTCCTTTTCTAAGGATGTTTGCGAAACCATTCTGTCAGAGCCAAAATATTTACTTAAAATTTCGCAGACACCAGATCTGATAGGATCAATGGAAGCTTTCTTGACATCATCCAGAATATCTGATAAAATCTTGAAAGCAATATCCATCCCTTCAAAATTTTCTTTAGTAAAAGGGAGAGATTCGGATGAAGAAGTGATGATGACAGAAGGTGGGAGAGTTGAATCATCTTTCGCCATTGATGTGTCATCCGAAGATGAAATTTGATGAAGGTTAATGACTGGGGATGAGGCAGTATTCAGAGAAGAGGCATTGACAACAGAAGAAGAGAAGGGTTCATTCGCAGCAGGGTTATCACGAGGAATTTCAGTTATCGAAAGGTCAGTTACAGGGGAGAAGTCTGCGGCGATATTTTCGCGAACAGGGAGAGGGGATTCAGCTTGCGAAGATATCGCAGGAGGTGTTGAAAGCTTAAACATAGGAAATGAAACAGAAGTTTCAACATTTTTAAGATGGCGAGATATTTTTGGGGGCCTATCGACATTTTCATCACCCTGCGAATCACAAGTCAAATAAGAAACAGAGGCAACAATATTGTTATTAAAAAAATAAGTGTTTCTTAATACCTTGCTATTCGCAGGATTTCTTTTGTTTACAACGATTTTTCTTTGCGAACCCTTGGGAACATTAGGGTTTTGGATTGTGAACTTGGTGCTAGAGGTGCTTTTGCTGAAATAGAAACAGTATGGGAATTATTCAAAGATGAACAAAATCAAATAAGACAGTTTCAGTAGAACAAAATCAGTTTCATGTTCAAAGATGAACAAAATCAAATAAGACAGTTTCAGTAGAACAAAATCAGTTTCAGCAAAATCAACAAACCTTGATGGCTCCATAAGAACAGTAGCAGAAAGATGGAGAAGATTTACAGAAAGATGAACAGTAATAAAAAGTTGCAGACGACAAAAAGATTCACAGAGAATGTAGAGATGAAGAAGACGAAGTAAAAGAAAGAAAATATTCTTATGATGGATCTCTCCTGAAATAGACAAGAAAATTGTGACCGGTTAGCATTTAATGTGCCGGTGAATAGGGGAATATTTAACACGTGTAAGCGGTTATGCTTAATTCATGGAATCTTGTCGGTAGAAAATTTAAGGAAAAAAATGAACAGTTGCGGCAATTTGAAGCATTAATTCTCATGACATTCTCTCCTTCGCATAGAAGACATGAGAAGAGGCAAGATGTAGGATCAGAATATCGCAACATCAATATCCTTGCGAAATCATTGAACAACACACTGTGAAGATATCGCAGATTGGTAATAAAAATGACGCAACGGATGACGACAGCCTGATGTAGTTTTACAGTGGTAAGTTGGTAAGTAGAGTATCGTTCGCTCGGACTTGGGAAGTTGTTGATTTTAGACTTAATTAAAGAAAATACTAAAACTAGCAAAAATATGTAAAAGAAGATAACAAGAGTAAGAGTTACTGGGACTGAGGATTTCACTGTTTCTCATATTCATGTGGTTCAGAAATTAATCCTAGGACAATTATGGCTCAAATAATAAAATTTATTAACTCTTAATAGTTGCCAAGATAGATTTTTGAAAGCAATGACTGTAAATCTAAAGCATGGGACATCAAATCATTTAATCTAAGCATGACCCATCAATTGAAATAACAATCATTCAATAAAAATCATAAAACAATTAATAAGCGGTTAAAAAAGTAAATAAAGAATTAACTCAAGTTACCACATATATGAAATCCAGCTTCCTCCTTTGTCCTAGTGATGGGGTTTAGCTCATCATGGTAGAAACACGCCCAAAAGAATTTTTCATAGCTCTAAAAGGTGTTTTTATTGAAGAAATAGTATAAAACAGAGATTTGCGACTTATTTGTAATGATGTTCTGAGCATTCTTATTACCTGCCGGGTGTTGCAATTGAACGATTCAGAGAACGATAAATTAAATGTGTTGCGAGAATAAAGAGGCGCCCCTGCGAGTCTGTTCTTCGTGTTCTTGATAACGACATTCAAGTGTCGTCTGCAACTCTCTTCTTCTTCTTCTTCTATGATCTGCTTCCTTCTCTGCTGAGCGTGATTTTCTCCTCTGCTAGCTACCCCCAACTCCCGAGTACCTTGATCGACCTCCCAGAAGCCTATATATACACAACAGGTCGATAAAATCTCCCAAGAAATCTTCGATTATTCTCTTCTTCTTTACGGCCAAGTTACGGGTTTATTTCATGTTTTATTGTTTACCCGTAGTCTGATTCCATTTTTAACCCAAACTCTCCTTTTATGTTGATAGAATCGAATCGTATCTCCTTCCAACTCCCTTTCTTTCACCGGAATTTCCATATTAAGCTTCCAAACCTTCTCGAGATACTCTTACACCTCTGTTTTACGTGAAGCTTCTTTTTAAACAATTTCAAAGAACTTACCAACCCTGTTTTATCAAACCAAGTCCATTCAAACCATATCCAGCAAGAAAATCCAACAAAAACTCCACCAAAGTCTACTTTGAAATACCCGTGAATGTCTTCTCCCTGTTTCGCTTCAAACGGCTTATGTAGCCCAACCGGATTGAAGAAATTGCCCATAGCATCTCTCGTTAAGTCCAAACAGGCCCATTGAACCCAAATCGGCATTGAATCTCGTCCAAAACCTCCACAAATCCAAACCCTAATCGCCCGTCAAGAACACATTTTCCCGCCTTTTTTCGTTTTCAAATTTTAAAGAAGATGGTCACCCTTATCCTGTTGTTGGGTGCGGATAGTACTTGCCTTGGAAATGGATGCCCCTTAGTAATTTGGGTACCCCTTATCCAAAATGGGGGTCCGTATAGTAATTTTCTCCCACGAGCGCAAAAACCACTTTTCGAGCCAATTTCGCCGCAAAAGCTTACTTCTCCAAAAACACCTACAAAGACATAAAATACCAAAATAAGCGCAAAAAATCGAGTACTAACATTACAGAGAATTGAGACTAAAATAGACACATAAATGCGTCCATCACAGCCTGAACACGAGAAAGATGTGAAGACCTAGCGAGATTTAGGAGTGTTGCGAGATTTAACATTTGAATACTTGCGAGAATGTCGCAAGCCAGATCCGAAAATAAAGGACAGCTTAGCTGTCACCCACTATGTAATGTCCTATATAAAGGGCCGAGTAGACCTTAGAGAAGAGAGAGATCTTTTTAGAGTGGAGAGAAATTTTTGAGGAGAGAGAAAAAGTCTAGAATAGCAATTATATTTCATTTTCTTCTTGTAAAATCTTTAAATCAATTAATAAAAGGTTGGTTGTTGATCTTAAAGATGTGTTGAATATTATGAATTTTTATGAGGGATGTATTGTAGGAATTCCTGCAACTACAACCGTTCTACCATCCCATTCCGTCCTTATGATCGTAGCTAGGGCCGACTTAATTGTAGACAAAGAAGATAAGATGTCGGGGTCGTCCGCCTTTATTTTACTTAAGATCGCACTCGCCTTTTGGATCCGCATAGACCTCACCGTCTCCATTTCATGTGGTTTTAACTTCGCAACCATTATATGTCCAATAAGAGTATCCGGATCATCGTGGTTGTGACAACCATTAGCAACTTTAGACATTTGTCACTCTTTACTTTTCCTACCATCGGGCTTATAGAAGACAATCTTAAATGGGCATCCAATCTTCTTTGTATGAGTTCGGTATTTCTTTCTCTCTGTCTTCCTTACATACTTATTATTCTTTCCCCCGTGACTCTTCTTCTCCCCACCTCGCTCACATATCATTTCAAACTGAATCTTCTTAACGCAACAAGTTATACCTTTTAATTCCTCGTTCTTCTTGCGAAGATTGTCACGATCCAGCGAAACATTCTGAAGCTTTTGATTCTCAAGATGAAGAGTGTAACATTTCAAGGTCATGGCTTGGAGGTTATTCTTCAAAGTTTCAACTTCCTTTTCTAAGGATGTTTGCGAAACCATTCTGTCAGAGCCAAAATATTTACTTAAAATTTCGCAGACACCAGATCTGATAGGATCAATGGAAGCTTTCTTGACATCATCCAGAATATCTGATAAAATCTTGAAAGCAATATCCATCCCTTCCAAATTTTCTTTAGTAAAAGGAGAGATTTGGATGAAGAAGTGATGATGACGAGAAGGTGGGATAGTTGAATCATCTTTCGCCATAGATGTGTCATCCGAAGATGAAATTTGATGAAGGTTAATGACAGGGACGAGGCGGTGTTCGGAGAAGAGGCATTGACAAACGGGAAGAAGAGAAGGGTTCATTCGCGGCAAGGTTATTGATAGGTGTGATAAACACCTAGATTTATATCTAGTATTTATGCTTTCTTTGCTATTATCGTGTGAATTATGTATCTTATGTTTACTTTTGAGTATTTAGGTACTTTGGAGTCATTTGGAGCAAAAGAAAGAGAAGAAGTCACTCATTGGAGCGAAAATCCGAAGCCAACGACGAAAGAATGAGGTCACTCCAACATCGCATGAGAAGTTATGAACAAAATCGATGATTAAGCTTGTCAGCCCTCTGGAACCGACAGAATTATGCATGAAACCTTGAATGGAGGTGGCCCTTATCCAGTAGTTAGGTGTCTATAGCCATCCCAGTTCACTACATAACCTGGATCGAACTTCTCTTCATCATTACAGCCCGTCGAAATTTTAGAGCAAAGAGTTAGCCATTGCGGCTGCTGTAAGAAATTAGAGAGAAGAAATTCAGGGCAAGGAAATTGTGATGATGATCGAGAGAAGAATAGAGTTGTTGTTGTTGAAGACAAGGAGAAGAAGTTTGTTTCACTGCCATTAAGGGGGAGGTTGCCATCCTTTGAGTTTTATGGTTGAGTGGTGTGATTTTGCAGAACTTGGAGCCTGTATATGTATGGGAACATTGGGTTTGTGCTAGAATGTTACAGGTAAGGAGATATTGAGAGCTTAAGAATCCACAACAAGCTGAAGACTGCATCATCACCAGAACACACAATTAGTGCTTGATAAAATGCCTGAGACAGTGAAAGCTGCCATTGTTTCTCATCATTGTGTAAAAGGTGAAGCGGTTGGTGATTGGAAGAATTACAAGGAGATGTTGCTGCTGTTGATTAGAAGATGGAGTTTGAACTGAGATCAAGCAGATGCAGTATGGACAGTGCTCGTGGAAAATCGAAGATAAGGTGTTGTTGTTACTGCTTCATGGGTTCAAGGATTTGAGTTGCAGGCAAAGGGCTCGAGAGGTTAATGAAGTCTCTGTGCTTGAATGAGAGGAAATGGAATTGGGAGTTGGTGGTTAAACTGAATTGTAGAAGGTTGTGAGACTGATGAGCTACAACTAACAATGGATTGCAGGTGATGGCAGTGATGTGGTAGCTGAAGTTGTATTGTTGTTGCTGCATATGGAGAAGGCTAGAATTGGAGTTACAGAACAAGATTTTGCAATTGGTGACAGGATGGAATTACATGGAGGTGGTGAAGAAATGTGAAGTCACGGTATTGGCTGGTGCTGGTGATGGTTAAAGTAGCAGGTTTCTGGGGTATGGATTCAGCTGGAGGGTGTGGCTCAAGGTGCAGTTTAAGCTGGTAATTGCTTCAACAATTGAGGTGATGAATCTGGTGCAACTGTATGTGCCATATGAAGCTAAGAAGAGGTTTGCGGAGAAATGAACTGGAAAAACTGAGGAGTTGCAGGTGGATATTGTGGTTCAAGAGCATTGCAGCTGCAATGGCTCAAAGCTAAATTGCAGGGAGCTAACTGAGTTGTAAAGAAATGGTTATGCTGCTGTTGATTGCAGTGGTCGCGACTCAAGAGTATGCAGGAATTCGATAGAAGGCCTGAACCAGTCTGCTGCCTCTCTTGTCACTCAACCAGCGCCTGTTGCAATTGGTTTGCAGTGGAGCAAGAAGGTACATAACAGGGCTGTTGATTGAGAGCTATTGAGGTTGTGCACAGGCAACCACAAGAGAAGGCACTGCTGGTGTACAGGGAATGAAGAATTATGGCTCAATTTAAAAGCTACAGAATTAGCTTGTTGCAGCTGCATTTGCAGGTGATGGGTTGGTTAGTGGTGCTGTGAGACAGAGAGCCCGAGTTGTTGGTAATCTGTGATGGTGGAACTCGCTGTGTATGATGGTCAGTGGTGATCGGAAGTGATAGAGCTCGAGAATGGATCTTGGCGAGAGATGGAGGTGCTCTGCGGTAGTCGATGGAGTTGTGGTCATTGAAGATGAGTCTCGCCGCCATTAATGGAACTTGGATTGATGACGCTGATGCCATTATTGAATGGGTGTTGGATGTAAACGGTGAAGAATTGTGGTTGGCCGAGTCCGAGAATGGGGCTACAATGGACAATGGTCGAGAGCATATTAGCTCGAGTTTATGGGCTAAACGCCATTAATGGCGGTGACTAAATGATGAACCAGAAGATGGCGATGATCGTGTGGGGGAAGGAAAGATGGTGTCGATGAATATAGAGGAGACCGAGCTCGAGGTCATTGGGTTTTACAAGCGTTAAAAGGTAATGGAGATTAGGCGAACTTGTTGTTGTGTGAAACTACATGACTGGATGAATGAAAGTGGTAAGCGAGAATGATTCTGTGGAAACGGCGGTGCTTATATTGCAATTGCAATTGGATACAATCTTTGGCGAGTTGTACCGCAGGTGTTGTTGCCATGAAGAAATTGTGTGGAGCTCTGGCCAGATGGGTCTTGAAGCAGATGGAGCTAATGGGTAATTGTAGTGTTTGTGGTGGTGACTGGAATAAATGGGTATTGCTGTTGCAGTCAAGAGCAGAGATTAGATGGCTCAGGTGGTGGATCTGTAGAATACATGAGCTACAGGAAATGAATGTTGCAGAATGGCTAGAGTATGATTTGTAGTGAGCTATAGGTGATGGGATGGTGCATGGATTGAACGGGGAAATGTGCGGTCTTTGCAATGAGCTGCAAATGAAGGTGGAGTTCTGCCCAGTATGGCGATGGCGAACATTTGAGAGTATGGCTTGAAATAGACAACCAAAGCTGCAGAAATTGTGCGAAAACGGAGCAGAATTGGTGCACCGGTGGTACTATCCCGGGATGCCGGATTTTGGAACTTGAAGCATGAATCATAATATTTCAGTGAATCATGAAGGGGGTATGAGTCGGATGCAAGATTCGACGGCCGGATATATGAGCTACGAGTCACGCTTTTAGGTACGTTTTCGCAAGGAATGAGAAGTTGGGTTAGATGGTTTTTGTGAATGTATGAATTATAGAGAAGCAGAGATGAGTTGCTGGGAGTACACACTTGCTGGCGACAGTTTCCGATGACAAAAGCGGCTGGAGATAGTTTCATGGTGACCGGATTCCGGCGACAGGTGATCGGATTCCGGCGATGACGTCAGTTTTCCGGCGACGAATTTTAGACAAAAAATTTCGGTGGGTTATTTCTCACACATGGGCTTGGTGGACCACTTGGAGATGGGTTTTGAGAAGACCTAAATTTGGAAAGAGTATCCTTTTGAAAGGGGAGAAGCATATAAATAGAAAACTCTTTCTCTAAACCTGATATATCTCCATTAGGGAGGCTTCTACTTGTTGTCTAGGGTTTCACATGATAGTTTTATTCTATGTTTTCTATGATGATTTCCAAACACACAAGTAACTAAGTTTTTATTATTGGTTGAAGATGTAGTTGGATTTTGCAACCAAGTTATGATTTTTATGAATTAGTTTTCTCTCAATATTATCGTTTGATTTCTACGGGTTATAATAATTGCATGATTGATGTATTGCAATATGATTGAATGTTTGTTTAGTTAAGTCTAGAATTAATTGAACTCACATCCATATCTATAGCTATTTTAGGGTTCATCACCGAGCGATAACCTTGAATACGAGTAGCATGATATGATTATGGTTTGTAGTGATACATCCTTGTAGTCATATGTAGAAATTGACCTTTGTTCGAATTGTTTTGCGCAATGTATTTCAATTGCATTGATTAGCCTATTTCCGAAACTTAATGCTCCTAGGAATTGAACTTAATTAGCGCAAGGCGTTAGGTTATTCTTTAGGTAGAATTCACATACGCAGCTCTAATGTGCGTGTGATGAATTAGGAAATTCTAGGAGTATTCTTGCAATAAGGTATTCTATGGCTTTTGATGATAGCGAGATTAAATACGAATTCTATTCATATATTCATAAACTTGTTTGCAATTGAAGATGAAACCTTTACCCAATATTTCACATCCTTGAATTACGTGATTTATTTCTTTGTTTTGCTTTTATGTTATTTTCGTTTATAAAAATCAGAAAACCCCATGTTACTTATAAGATACCGAAACAATTTGACAACCTAGACCTCTCTGGGGGAATGATCCTTTCTTGCCCTTGCTTCATTATATATTTTGAGTAGTAAGAAAGTGTAATTTATTTTGACGCCTACGACAGCGATCAGTTATCACGAGGAATTTCAGTTATATAAAGGTCGATTCTGGGGAGAAGTCTGCGGCGATATTTTCGCGAATAGGGAGAGGGGATTCGGCGAAGAAGATATCGCAAGAGGTGTTGAAAGCTTAAACATAGGAAATGATACAGAAGTTTCAACATTTTTAAGATGGCGAGATATTTTGGGGGGCCTATCGACATTTTCATCACCCTGCGAATCACAAGTCAAATAAGAAACAGAGGCAACAATATTGTTATTAAAAAATAAGTGTTTCTTAATACCTTGTTATTCGCGGGCTTTCTTTTGTTTACAACGATTTTTTGCTGCGAACCCTTGGGAACATTAGGGTTTTGGATTGTGAACTTGGTGCTAGAGGTGCTTTTGCTGAAACAGAAACAGTATGGGAATTATTCAAAGATGAACAAAATCAAATAAGACAGTTTCAGTAGAACAAAATCAGTTTCATGTTCAAAGATGAACAAAATCAAATAAGACAGTTTCACTAGAACAAAATCAGTTTCAGCAAAATCAACAAACCTTGATGGCTCCATAAGAATAGTAGAAGAAAGATGGAGAAGATTTACAGAAAGATGAACAGTAATAAAAAGTTGCAGACGACAAAAAGATTCACAGAGAATGTAGAGATGAAGAAGACGAAGTAAAAGAAAGAAAATATTCTTATGATGGATCTCTCCTTAAATAGACAAGAAAATTATGACCGGATAGCATTTAATGTGCCGGTGAATATGGGAATATTTAACACGTGTAAGCGGTTATGCTTAATTCATGGAATCTTGTCGATAGAAAATTTAAGGAAAGAAATGAACAGTTGCGGCAATTTGAAGCATTAATTCTCATGACATTCTCTCCTTCGCAGAGAAGACATGAGAAGAGGCAAGATGTAGGATCATAATATCGCAATATCAATATCCTTGCGAAATCCTTGAACAACACACTGCGAAGATATCGCAGATTGGTAATAAAAATGACACAACGGATGACGACAGCCTAAACACGAGAAAGATGTGAAGACCTAGCGAGATTTAGGAGTATTGCGAGATTTAACATTTGAATACTTGCGAGAATGTCGCAAGCTAGATCCGAAAATAAAGGACAGTTTAGCTGTCACCCACTATGTAATGTCCTATATAAAGGCCGAGTAGACCTAAGAGAAGAGAGAGATCTTTTTAGAGTGGAGAGAAAGTTTTGAGGAGGGAGAAAAAGTCTAGAATAGCAATTATATTTCATTTCCTTCTTGTAAAATCTTTAAATCAATTAATAAAAGGTTGGTTGTTGATCTTAAAGATGTGTTGAATAATATGAATTCTTATGAGGTATGTATTGTAGGAATTCCTGCAACTACAACCGTTCTACCATTCTATTCCGTCATTTTGATCGAAGCTATGGCCGACTTAATTGTAGACAAAGAAGACAAGATATCGGGGTCATCCGCCTTTATTTTACTTAAGATCGCACTCGCCTTTTGGATCCGCATAGACCTCATCGTCTCCATTTCATGTGGTTTTAACTTCGCAACCATTACATGTCCAATAAGAGTATCCGGATCACCGTGGTTGTGACAACCATTAGCAACTTTAGACATTTGTCACTCTTTACTTTCCCTACCATCGGGCTTATAGAAGACAATCTTAAATGGGCATCCAATCTTCATTGTATGAGTTCGGTATTTCTTTCTCTCCGTCTTCCTTACATACTTATTATTCTTTCCCCCGTGACTCTTCTTCTCCCCACATCGCTCACATATCATTTCAAACTGAATCTTCTTAACGCAACAAGTTATACCTTTTAATTCCTCGTTCTTCTTGCGAAGATTGTCACGATCCAGCGAAACATTCTTAAGCTTTTGATTCTCAAGATGAAGAGTGTCACATTTCAAGGTCATGGCTTGGAGGTTATTCTTCAAAGTTTCAACTTCCTTTTCTAAGGATGTTTGCGAAACCATTCAAGAGCCAAAATATTTACTTAAAATTTCGTTGGACACCAGATCTGATAGGATCAATGGAAGCTTTCTTGACATCATCCAGAATATCTGATAAAATCTTGAAAGCAATATCCATCCCTTCAAAATTTTCTTTAGTAAAAGGGAGAGATTCGGATGAAGAAGTGATGATGACAGAAGGTGGGAGAGTTGAATCATCTTTCGCCATAGATGTGTCATCCGAAAATGAAGTTTGATGAAGGTTAATGACTGGGGCTGAGGCAGTGTTTAGAGAAGAGGAATTGACAACAGAAAAAGAGAAGGGTTCATTCGCAGCAGGGTTATCACGAGGAATTTCAGTTATAGGGGAGAATTCTGCGGCGATATTTTCGCGAACAGGGAGAGGGGATTCAGCTTGCGAAGATATCGCAGGAGGTGTTGAAAGCTTAAACATAGGAAATGAAACAGAAGTTTCAACATTTTTAAGATGGCGAGATATTTTGGGGGGCCTATCGACATTTTCATCACCCTGCGAATCACAAGTCAAATAAGAAACAGAGGCAACAATATTGTTATTAAAAAATAAGTGTTTATTAATACCTTGCTATTCGCATGCTTTCTTTTGTTTACAACGATTTTTTGCTGCGAACCCTTGGGAACATTAGGGTTTTGGATTGTGAACTTGGTGCTAGAGGTGCTTTTGCTGAAATAGAAACAGTATGGGAATTATTCAAAGATGAACAAAATCAAATAAGACAGTTTCAGTAGAACAAAATCAGTTTCATGTTCAAAGATGAACAAAATCAAATAAGAAAGTTTCACTAGAACAAAATCAGTTTCAGCAAAATCAACAAACCTTGATGGTTCCATAAGAACAGTAGCAGAAAGATGGAGAAGATTTGAAAGATGAACAAGTAATAAAAAGTTGCGAGACGACAAAAGATTCACGAGAGAATGTAGAGATGAAGAAGATGAAGTAAAAGAAAGAAAATATTCTTATGATGGATCTCTCCTTAAATAGACGAGAAAATTATGACCGGTTAGCATTTAATGTGCCGGTGAATAGGGGAATATTTAACACGTGTAAGCGGTTATGCTTAATTCATGGAATCTTGTCGGTAGAAAATTTAAGGAAAGAAATGAACAGTTGCGGCAATTTGAAGCATTAATTCTCATGACATTCTCTCCTTCGCAGAGAAGACATGAGAAGAGGCAAGATGTAGGATCAGAATATCGCAACATCAATATCCTTGCGAAATCCTTGAACAACACACTGCGAAGATATCGCAGATTGGTAATAAAAATGACACAACGGATGACGACAGCCTGAACACGAGAAAGATGTGAAGACCTAGCGAGATTTAGGAGTGTTGCGAGATTTAACATTTGAATACTTGCGAGAATGTCGCAAGCCAGATCCGAAAATAAAGGACAGCTTAGCTGTCACCCACTATGTAATGTCCTATATAAAGGGCCGAGTAGACCTAAGAGAAGAGAGAGATCTTTTTAGAGTGGATAGAAAGTTTTGTGGAGAGAGAAAAAGTCAAGAATAGCAATTATATTTCATTTCCTTCTTGTAAAATCTTTAACTCAATTAATAAAAGGTTGGTTGTTGATCTTAAAGATGTGTTGAATATTATGAATTCTTATGAGGGACGTATTGTAGGAATTCCTGCAACTACAACCGTTCTACCATCCCATTCCGTCCTTTTGATCGTAGCTAGGGCCGACTTAATTGTAGACAAAGAAGACAAGATGTCGGGGTCGTCCGCCTTTATTTTACTTAAGATCGCACTCGCCTTTTGGATCCGCATAGACCTCACCGTCTCCATTTCATGTGGTTTTAACTTCGCAACCATTACATGTCCAATAAAAGTATCCGGATCATCGTGGTTGTGACAAACATTAGCAACTTTTGACATTTGTCACTCTTTACTTTCCCTACCATCGGGCTTATAGAAGACAATCTTAAATGGGCATCCAATCTTCTTTGTATGAGTTCGGTATTTCTCTCTCTCCATCTTCCTTACATACTTATTATTCTTTCCCCCGTGACTCTTCTTCTCCCCACCTCACTCACATATCATTTGAAACTGAATCTTCTTAACGCAACAGTTCTGAACTACCACGCACATCTTCTCTTTTGCCTTGTTCATAATCCATTCCTTGGCCTCCTTCTTACTTCCAAATATCTAAATGCGCATATAACAAAATAAATAATAAGCATAACCATCTAACATACATGATTGGAAAAAGAAAAGATAATTCATGACCATACCAAATCGTTTGCAAAGTGTAGGGAAGTATCAGGCCTCAAATAATAATCATCATCAACCGCTACAACAGCCTACGCACGATAACAACAAGTTATGCATTAGCAATCAGAAGCAAGTTTATAGAATATATAACCGATCATATAACAATCGGTAATCAAATACGATACAAGGCAACCGATTATCTAATAATCGGTAGTCTTATACTACCATAGGCTACCGATTAACGAAATAGAAAAATGTACAATTGTTCCGTATAAAAAACTTCAATAATCGGAGGATAAATAAATTCATAAACAACCGATTATGAAATATCAAGAATTACAAATATTTCATTTTTGGAGAAATTCGTATTTGGGGCGACTTTTGAAAATCGGACGTTTGTTGATGTATAAAGCTTCCGATTGTGACAAATTAAAGCTTTCAATTTGTTTTTTTTTATATTCGGTAGCTTCATACATCCACAAACGTCCGATTGTAGATATATTGCAGACATTTTCTTGTAATCGGTAGATATGTTACTCAATTAGCTGCCGATTAAATGTCGTTCATGGCATTCAATGCATGCAGAATCGAATTTTCACGTTCAAAAACACACACAAACGCACATAACATGGGTATTAGAGTTTGTTAACAACATACATGTATGTTTGATGCATCGTTAGCTTCGATTTCGGGTGACTCTCTGTTTTCTTCCATGAAAGCGTCGTCTAGGGTTTCATCTTCATGAAAGTTTGGATCATTCAACATATACCCCAAATCGTCATCTCTAAACGGTAGTGAACCTTGAACTTCAACAACTTCACGTTCTTATTCGTACCCATCCATGTTTATGGAAGTTGGCAACATATACCCACTTCTTCCTCTCTTTTCTCTTCTTCTTCTCTCACTCAATCGGAAGTTAGGGACATATCTCACAATGACTCAAAAACAAATTCCAAACACTAATATATACACCCCAGACTACCGATTACAAGAGTTTTCTTCCAATTATTTTGTGAAACTACCGATTATTGTTTTGGCAAAGGTTGAATCTAGGGCTACTTATAATCGTTAGTTTACAAGTTAGATTAGCTACCGATTATGGCATATTTCAAAATTTATCAAATGAATGATTTAAGCAAAATCTCATTTTGGGGCAACCATAATCGGGAGGTTAGGTAACCTTAGCTTCCGATTATGGCTACATCCAAAACACAAACAAAATGGTTATGGTAGGCTGTGTACCATCAAAACCTATGTAATTTGGCCAAGTTTGAATGTGGGGATACTTATAATCGGTAAGTTCATAAGTTATGTTATCTACCGATTATAAAAGGGCATATTAGCCGAAATATCCACACATTAATGGGGAACTACTGAGTCTATATTGACTACCGATTATTGTTTAACTACCGAATATTGTGTTTGCTACCGATTATATAAGGGCATATCGGCCATTTCAAAAAATTGAAGATAAGGGGTAGCTTAGATTTAAGCTTGGGTGACCTTTTTTATCTTTTTGTGTCGCCCCTAATTTTTTTGGGATCGCCCCTAAAAATTTCGGGATTTTTACCCTTTTGTTGTCCTGATTTTCGGTCTTTGATCGAAACGCTGGTCGTGTCTACAACTTGAAAAAGTCACAGATTTGCTGAGAAAATTGGTGAAAGTAACGGTTACGCTACCCCAAAAGTCTTTTTGGAGGGCCCGAGATCAATTAGGGGGGCACCATTTTGTCCCTTCAATGTGATGTTCGCAATATATCTTTTTTTCTTTTTCTTTTTCTGAAGCATGAAATTTCTTAATAAGACTACTTACATGAGGGTTTGTGATACCGCAAAATTTATCAATTACATCATATTGGAGCATAGTATGAGTAGCAGTCTTCATATCGGAGTTGCATCGGTGGTGGTTGTTGGAGTCGAAGGTCAAAAGGCCTCTGGTCAATGCTTTCCACAAGAAAAGTTGTATGTTTGATGGGCACACCAGTGTCCTTAGGAATTGGATTGATGGTAATGGGGTTCGATGCAATTGAGTGAAGTTACTATCCAAGTATTTGCGTCCATATGTTGAGTACTGCCCCGACGATATTTGTTTATCTCTTGATCTTTCGGCTTGATCCATCTCTTCGCAATATGCCTTTAGCTCTGATTGTGTCTTGAAGAAATCTCCAATCTATGTCCTTGAAGATTTTGATGCAATCGAAAGACAACTAGATAATAGTACTAATAATGTTGCTGCTAGAGATTACTATTACTAATAACGAAACTAATAAAAACCTATAGACTGAAATAAAACAACAAGAACAATTACAGATTTAATCTTGATTAATCTAACTTAATTAAAGAGAAATTAAACCTCCTAAAACAAGAAAAACTACTGCGAATCTGAAATAAATTGTCAAGTGAATGTGAATCATTCACCGGCCCATTTGAATTTTAATAAGGTTACGATCCTGCTGATGTTGCTGCTTCAAACCAATGGAGAAGTTGTATATGCTGCTTGTTGTGAGAATATTCACCTTAGCCAAGGAATTTACGGAAGAGTCCAATATTATCAATCGGGACCAAGGTGAGAGGTATCAATAATGGATTGTTTCGGTGTCTCGCATTAGCCGAATTGGAGTTGAAGTTCCGCCGGGCCGGGTATTTCTATGATGGTGCAGACTTGAGAAAATGATAATGTATGTAAATCAAATGAGCTGATTTCTTTGAATGCTCAATCAAACTTAAGGTTATCCCAAAGACTAATTTGGATAGAACTATCTCTAAAATCCTTTTAAATGACCAAATCCTGATCAAAAAACACATGTACACCAAGGAGGAAGCACAAACATGGTAACCAAAACTATTTTAAAACACCTAAACAAACGAAAGCAAACCCATCCGAACTCAAAATCAGATACAAGAAATACAAACACAAACCAAGTTTAAACAAGGCATGAGATAAGAACGACCAGAGAAACACCACCAACAATCTAAAACCAAAACTTCAAACGGAGACTATACTGGTGGTATGATTAAAAATGCCTTTCAATTACCAAAACAGGATCCCAAATTAAACACTTGGGAAAACAGGGGTTTTCACCAGCCAAGAAAGGCTATAAAGAAACACCGAAAAAATATACAAAAGCAAGGAGAATAAAACAAAAATCAAAATCTGCAGAATAGGTGAATAGATCAAGGATTAAGGAGTTTAAAAAGATAACTTTTAGGATTTGCAAAGAGATAGTTATGGTGGTCAAGTGGGTTCTTAGAGCATCCATAGTCGAGGAGTATAACTAAAAACTTTTTGCATCTGGTGAGATCTAGAAAGTTTCCTGGCTTTCTTGTCCCACAAGGAAGGAACAAAAGTAGAATCATCCTCCTTCGTCGAGAGGAGTAAAGATCATATACCAGACTAAAACCAAAAACCAAACTATATTTGGTCTTTGGTTTTAGTTTTAGTATGGCGTAACTCACGACTACGCCTGATTGGGACGGAAATGCAAGTTACGTTTGGCAGTGAGGCGCAGGTTATAATTGCGCCTGATTGGGACGGGATTTCGAGTTATGCCCGACGGGACGCAGTTTTGAGCTACGCCTGGTACCAGGCAATTTTATATGATTGCGCCCCATTCAGACGTAATCAGAAGTTACGTCTCGTCAGACGCGATTTTAAATACCGCCTGACTCCAGGCGCAATTATAAACTCCGCATGTTACCGCATGGGGCGCAATTATAAATCTACGCCCCATCCTTTCACCATTTTCATCTGTTTTTCGATAATTCGAAATTTCGAATTTTTCCCAGTACCGTTGGGAAATCTCATTTCATGTTTTTTCTGCAATTTCGAATTTTTCCGAGTACCGTTGTGAAATTCGGAACGTTGGAAATTTTCGAACGTTGGCCATTTAAGACCGTTAGAAACTAAAACTGCTGCGGCCGTATATCTATAAATACAGACTAGTTATTCAATCTATCTATCACAACAAGAACAGAGTCATTGCATTGTCTTTCAAATAAGTTTAATAGTTTTTTCATTGAACTCATTCCATTGTCTTTCAAATTAGTTTCCGAGTTTTTTCATTGAACTCAGGTTAATGGCACCACGAATTCCTTGAGGTCCTAATTTTTCAACAATCGAAGATTTAACGATGGCTAAAATTCATTTATCAATATCTCAAGATCCCAGTGTTGGAACTGATCAATCCGAAGTGGAATTATGGAGTCGCATCAAACATGATATTGAACAAATATTACCTAAGAATCCGAAGCGGCCTTGGACCTCGTGGCAAAAACGATATCAGGGAATAAGCAAAGATGTGGCTTTGTTCTCTACAAAAGAGGGGCAAATAGAACGTGAACATCATACTGGATGGGGTCCTGAAAGGGCGGTAAGTTTTCTACAATTTTTGTAACACTTATTTTGTATTGTTTACTTGCACATGAACTAAACTGTTACCGAAAAGAATAATAGGTCGAAGAAGCAAGGCTGCGGTTCAAGGATTGTAATGATGGGAAGCCATTTAAGCACGAAGAGTGCTACCCAATTATGTTGGAAAATATAAAATATAATCGATGCTCAACATTTGTGTTTGACACAACGCACGATGAGGAAAATTATGAGAATGACGAAGAGGATGGGGAAGAACATGATCAAGGAACTCAAGCCGAGTGCGATAATGACAGGTGAGATAGGAGACATAGAAAAGACAACGCGGTAAGTATTTGGGAAGAAAGAAGTTTAAACGACTAAAGAAAACAGGGAGAGAAAAATCAACGGCCCAAGAGGAAATGATGCGACAACTTATTCAAGAACAACAACATTTTAATTCCCATTACGAAGCACAATCAAAATTCAAGATGAAACAAAAGAGTAGAGTTTGCCTTGTAAAACAAGCTGAGTTTGCGGCAAAACAAGCTAAGGAAGCGGCAGCTGAAGACTTACGCATCATAATGCAGGATCTCGATAAATTGGATCCCTTACAAAAAGAGTATTTCGAACTTCTAAAGGCGGACATTGTGCGGAATAAGAGAAACCAATCTTGAGCATAGGCGTATTATGTCTAATAGGTTTAGTAGTTTAATTGTGTTTTAATATTTATTTTTATTCTTGCCAGTTTATTATGTAATTTTTGGATTTTAATATTATTTTTTCGTTCGATTGAATTAACTTTAAAACCCTTTTAAACTACTTAGCGATAATTAATTAAAATATGACGATGAGTACATAGAAGAGATAATACATTTAAAGTAAAAAAAAAAAAAAATAGGCAAGCATAAATTTTTAATAAAAACAAATCAAATAGTTATACCTATTTATTTAACTATCCCCGTATTCTGACCATATGTGTTCGATCAAGTCATCACGCAAGTTAATATGCGTTTGTTTGTTACGCATTGCACGACCACGTTGCTCAGCTCTAATTTGTGAAAGTGCTTCACTATTTTCTCTTGATATAGCATTTGGTGATGGGTTCCGGCGCTGTTCATATATATGTGGCCAGTCACCGGGTAGACGCTCATCCTCGACTATCATATTATGTAAAATAATACAGGTTTTCATGATATAGGCAAGCACATCTGGATCCCACATTCTTGCAGGTTGTTTGATGATTCCAAATTGTTGTTGCAGAACACCAAATCCTCGCTCTACATCTTTCCGTGCACCCTCTTGCATCCCTGAAATTTTTTTTTTTTTTTTCCCCTCTGGATGTTTAATGGACATAATAATAGTAGCAATCTCCGGGTATATGCCATCACTGAGATAATACGGCATATCATATGAATGTCCGTTTACCACAAAGTTCACTGGTGGTGCTTTTCCTGTGACAAGACTTTGAAAAACATACGAACGATTCATCACATTAATATCATTGTTTGAGCCGGGCATACCAAAAAATGCATGCCAAAACCAGAGATCATACGAACGCGGAGGGATAAAAGGTATATTGACTCTGGCAGTGGGATTAACTGGCGACATTGTTGAAGCTGATCCTTGTCCCATAGTATTCCAAACTGTTTGTGGTATTGTTTGGGAAAAGTGACCGAATCCAAGGGGAGGTTGGGAATGTGGTTCCATATGCAAATGAGAGAGTTGTACCTCCAACATGTGGTTCTGATGTCTGAGTCTTTCTATTTCCGCATCTTTCGCCCTCCTCAGGTCCAATTGCTCCTTTGTTAGATTTAACGTAAAAGCACGTAATTGATGACCGAAATCAGCTTGCTCTTGATAAAATGAATAACATTCATCCTGCCACATAAAAAAAAACATGAGCACATATTATTGTGAAATAAAAACATATAATAGTGAACGTATACTTACGGGGGATATTTGATGTTGAGGCGGAATAGGTAAATGTTCAGCAGGCTTTTGAATCGTGTGATTATGAAGGTCACCGGAAACCCCATATAATGGAACATCCCAATCGGGATATGTTACATAATCTTTAAAGTTAGTTACCTTTCGCCAATATTGCATATACATATCATACGAAACAACTTGCACAATATCTGTTGCGTCGACCCAACCTTCCTCGATTAGGCGTTTTCCTTGTTTATCATCAATATCCCCAACTATTGTATATAGATTTATTGGAACACCATAGGTGGGATGGTTTTGCCTCCAACACCTTTCTCCAAGGTACATGTTATGTTGTACAATTAGTAAGGGAGTATGCATGAAGTAAGTATGTTATTAACATAACGGTGTTATTGCCATCTAATAATAATACTCTTATAAAAACCATTAAATAATACTCACAACGCCATTCCAAGAAAATATAACCCTTGTGTTTGAGAGTAAGGAAGTTTTGATTCCCATTTCAGATTCAAGGATTTGTCTGCCTGATTCCCAAGGTTGCCATGTAACTTGGTCTGCGGTCAACTTATTAAGTAAAGTTCTACAACGAACAATATCAACTATCTTCTTCTTTGGTTTCCACCTACTACTTCTAGGACATATTGGTTGATCATCCTTAGGGCTGGACTATCTCAGTGCACATATGCCCAAATATTCGTAGCCCCAAAACTAAATCAAAATAGCAAGCAAAAAAATGAATCTTTCTCAACCCAATAAATTAAATATTGAAAGGAAGAACAAAGTATATGAAAAGAATTTACCTCTAATACTTTGAAGGGCCCGCTTATTGTCTTCCGCTTCTACCATTTATACTGAGGCCGCATACAATCTCGAAAAAGAGGCACCACCACCAATCATAGGTGGAAACTGCATCAAGATCGTCAAAAGCAACTAACCATCCCGCATCAATATAGTTCCTTGCATTAGAAAAGAAAATTGTCCCAAAACATACATAAAAAAGCGGTTGCTACTCTTTCAAAGAATGGCTTTATCATTTTCAGCCGCAAGTAATTTTTCCTGCATTTAAATATGAACTCAAAAAATTTAACGTAATTGAATTAGATTTCCATGACGCGCCTTTTGCACAAAGCGAGGCATCTTGGATATCGGAAAAAATATTATCACGAACATATTCAAATTGGTACTTTTAGTAATCATACGGAACATCAACCCCATCTCCAATAATCACTCCTGTCAACATGACCCAATCAAGAGGTGTGAACCCCATCTCACCAAAATGGAAGTGAAAAGTATTCGTCGTATCCCAAAACCTCTCCACAATATATTCGACCATGGAATGGGGGGTTTCGCCCAATTCCATGTTCAATAGTCTATCACATCCCGCTTTTTCAATAATATATTTGACTCTAGGACTAAGTCTAGAAATAACCTTATAGTGAGTAATGATCGAATGCAGGTTACCACGATGTGTATACTAAGAGTTATTGTTGTCTGCAAGTATGATATCCGTAGAAGCGTGTGGTTTATCTTCTTCCACGGCAGGAAACCTCCCTAACCCGGGAACATCAATCTCCTTAATTTGACCACTAGAGATTAAATTATAATCATCATCGACTACAGATTTTTGTTTCTTGTTCGTTTTTATGCGATTATTGAACCTGGAAATCGACATCTGTACACATACAATAAACAAAAAGTTAGCATCACGATATGAATCAATCAAAACAATAGTCAAATTAACCAAACATTAATCACCCCAAAGCAGTAATAATCCTAATCAAAACAATAGTCAAATTAACCAAACAATAATCACCCCAAAACAGTAATCTTCCTAAAACTAGACATAATGAATCACATAGTGGGTCATAAAAAAATTCTCAAATGCAATTATATTCACCATATGTCTACGTTTAGGGTTTAAATTTATTTATTTATTCTCTAAATTAAAATTCGATCTCAACCCAATACAAAAATTTTAGGACTTGGGTTGATCTCTAATCAAGAAATAATACGATTAAAGGGTGATAATAATTCAATATTTTGATCTTTATTTGCTGAAATTTAATTCACAAAAGATCGAGATCACATACCTCGTCGCACGGGCAAAATTGCACGGCAAAAATTAAAGTTAATCTTTCTTACGTACGTTGTTGTTGTTGGATACCGAATCTAACAGTAGAGAAGAAATTGACGCAAGGAAGAGAAGAAGGTCTGAGAAGAAAACAGAAGAAGTGAAACGATGGAAGGGGTTACTAATGCTGCCCTATCGATGAAAACGAGGAGATGAGAAGGGTTTTACAAACGTGCGGGACGAGTGTGCGGTGGGGCGCAAATACGAGGTACGTCTCACAGATGTTCGGGCGTAATTTAAACATTACGCCCATCGGGCGTGATTCCAAGTCACGCCCCATCGCGTAGTTCCAAGTGACGCCCATCAGGTGTAATGTAATATTTGCGTCCCCCACCAGTGTAGTGTAATATTTGCGTCCCACCGGCGTATTTTGTATTTGCGCCCGTCGGCGTAGTTTGGATTACGTCTCTCCATCGGACGGTTTTACAAATTACGTTCCACACCAAACGCAACTTTAGACTCCGCCCAACATCAGGCGTAAATTCAAGTTACGTCCAACCCAAACGCATTTAACATCTACGCCCCATGTCAGACGAACCTCTGTAACTCCACTCCGCCAAATTTACTCCTCCAACGTAGTGTCTCACCACGGACTAAACCCATTTCTTTTACTTTTTTTTGATTTTTAGTCTTTAGTTTTACCTGGCGAGATTGGGGTATACCCAAACTAATTGGGGTATACCCAATAAGACAAAATAGGTTGATTTTACTTCAATACCCTTGAACTAATTAACTTAAAATTAAACCCTAAAATTAAAAATTAAAAAACTCATAATCTTCCCTAATCTCTCTTCTCTAATCTCTCTGCGTTTCTTCCCCTTCATCTTCTTCCATTTCTTACATCAAACGAAAATCTTGAACTTTGATTTTCCAAAAATCGTTGACTCTACCCATGAAAAGAAGACTATAAATGATGTTTAAACTCAAACCCATCATTGTGTTGTGTGATTTGATTGTTATATTAGGTTAGAAATCGAAAATTATGATTTCTCGTGTGTTTTTGGCCTAAGAAGGTCGTAACATGCATATCTTGCCGACTTTTCATAACAGCCATGGCTATTGAAATTTTTTCAACAGTAGGAAGGGTATTTTTGAATACCTTCGGCCGAAACAATAGCGGAAGGGTATTTCTAAAATACCTTTGTCGGCCAAAAACAAACAGGAAGGGTATTTTTAAATACCTTATTAGGCCAATGTTTTTTCAACAAATCGAGCGGGTATTTTTGAAGACCTTGCTTAAACTAATAAATTTTTTCCGTCATCTCCTGTGTGTCAAAAAAATAAAATTCGGCAAAGATCGACGAATGAAGATCATGTCGGCCAAACTTGGCCGGCATGATCTTCATTCGTCGACCTTGCCGACTTTTTATACCGTAACCTAAAGTGTTGATTTTTGATCTAATTTTGAGTATGATTTCATACAATGACTTTGCAATCCCCTTTTAGAAGTGTTTGGGTCGTGTGCTTTCATTTCCGATTTGCAAAAGATTTTCTCAAAACAAATTTTTCATAAAAATCTTCCCAAATAAGTTCAATCAAAAACAAAATTTCAATTCATAAGTTTTAATCCACTCAATTAATCAATCTAAACTCAATTAATTAAGCTAATCGATGTTTTTTAGTGTTAATTAAACAAGGGTATATTAGCCATTTAGAAAAATATATTGCTAAGGGGTGGCTTCTTTTACTTCAAAATGACCCTATTTTGTCTTATTGGGTATACCCCAATTAGTTTGGATATACCCCAATCTCGCCAGGTAGTTTTACTCGTCCCACAGCAGTTGCTCTTAGGGTTTAATGAAAGGATGATGTTGAAATCACCGAGCACAGAGCTCTTGAATAATGTTTAAAAGAACAAATCAAAACCCAAGATAAGAAACTTGAATAAGGAAATCAGCTGATATATAAAAACAAATCCCTTACCACTTCTAATAGGAGGTTGTTGAGAAATCAGCATAGAAAATACCTCTTGATAAATTTATCACTTATGTTGGAACTTGTGTTAGATGTAGCGAATAAAATGCGGTGAAAGGACATCTTGTTAGTGAATGTTGTCATTAACTATCTAATCAATATAGTATTATACTCCCTCCGTCCCTAATATATAGGCGGAGAAGATAAAATCTCTTAAAATAAGAAAATGCATGGTTTTTATAAATTTTTATATTTTTTTTGTCTATACCCTTTGTCTTATTATCAATACAAATTCTCATACGACATAAATAAGCAGTATATATGTCAAAAAGCACCTTGGAATTAAGTGCTTTATCTAATGGGACTAGGAAAATCTAATATTCCGCCTATATAATAGGACGGAGGAAAGACGTATACAGTTTTTTTTTTTTTTGGTTAAATAAGCCCTAAATTTGAATTTCGAAATTAAAAGACAAGCAAACTATGCCAACCTTTCAAATAGCCATATATTCAAATTTATGGTTTTAATAGCCATCGTGTCCATTCTGCCCGAACCCAAACTAACATTTAATACACTAAGTTACTATTATGCCCTGAAGCCATCTTCTTCTGCGAGAAACAAAACTTTGTTCCAGATTCCATCTTCTTCTCTGAGAAATACAATCTTTTCCAGCACCACCGTGTCAAATCTCTCCGATCAATTCAACTAAAAAATGAGACGATTTACCCCCACATAGACCAATTTTAACTCAAAATACATCATTTGTTTTACTAATTGAAAAACTCTAAGTTGCTGAGAAACAACCATCTTCGTTGTTTTCTCTCTAGTGTTCTTGCTTGAAAAAAACAAGTATAATCTCTCACTTCTCAAGAACAAACCCATAAAAGTGATCTATGGGTTTGATTTTTTTTTTTAAATTCTTCTCTTTGTTATGATGCTAATTGGGTAAAGTTAGGGTTTTTCCTAGGTCTACATCAGATCCATAATGTTTCTGCTGTTGGAATTGATAACAAATACTAAATTGGTATGATTTCAAGAACATTTTTTCCAATTCATACCAATTATTTTAAAAAAAAATAATCATTAACGGTGTTTGTTGATTAATGGTGGTGAAGGAGGAGGGTGGTGGTGGTAACCGTGGGGGAAGAAATTAAAAGAGGTGGTCGTGATTAGGGAGCAAGTAATCAGATATGTCTTTATTTTTCCCTCGTTTCTGGTTCTTAGCTTATTAGGGTATTGAAAATGTTAAATTTTTGGTTGGGGTTCTTGTTCCGTGGATGCAGAAATGATAGCATGGCCGAAAAAATATTTGGAGAGATGAAGGAGGGTGATTCAGTTATCGTGGATGTGATGGTGATGGAAATGTGACATTGCTTAATGGTAGTAACAGTGAGATTTCCGACGCACTTACCCCATCAGTTCTTGTGTAAATCAAATCCCCTCTCTGATAGAGCTTTTGCGCACATGGTGTCTAGACTTATTTAGCTAAATTTCGAGCAGGTATAGTAACAGTGTATTTACATTAAAAAAGGCTACATATATACAACAACTTAATTTAGTGGAGGAACCTGTGATACTTTTTGATGAACCTTGTGCTATAGTTAATCCAACAACTATAGCTAATAATAACACATTATCCATAAAAAGTAAAAGATGCACTTGAGTGCATAATAAATATTATGATAACAAAATAAATTTTGGTCCGGCTGCACCCAAGTGCATAACATATATATTTTTGAATTTTTGTTATTCCAAATTTTTTTTTTTTTGGATACTTGTTTTTGCTTAATTTTTTATGGTGAAAATGGTGATAATGGGAGTGGAATTATTGTTTGAGATCAACAACTAGTGATTTTGGTTGTGTATAGGTGATTACTAGGATATACAGTACCTAGATTTATCCGCGATGTACACAAGATGCACCTGAGTGCATAATGTATATTCTGACATAAAAATAGATTTTGTCCTGGTTGCACCCGAGTGCATGATGTATATTTTTTTGATTTTTATAAAAAAAATATTTTGGCCAGGTTACACCCGGATGCATCATACATATTCATATAGAAAATAAATTTTGGCAGGTTGCACCTGAGTGCATAATGCATATTTTCATATGAATAAATTTTGGCGATATTGCACAGGTGCATAATGCATATTTTTATTGGAAATAAATTTTGCTCAAGTTGCACCTGGGTGCATAACGTATCGTCGGCATGGTTTAAAATTAATATATTTTTTTTCCGAATTTCATATCAACAATGGATCTTGTTTTGTAGAGATTTTCGAACACTTTCCAAAATATAAATTTCATTAAAATCCGACTTATATTCCGGAAGTTAGTACCTTTCTCGCGATTAATTTAAAATTGGATGGAGAAAATAAATATGAGAGAGAAAAGGATATGATAAAGAATAAGGTTTAAAATAAAGGGCATAGATGACTAAATTTTCTTGTGTCTTTTTCACCCAGACCTATATTTTATAAGTCCACTACTCCCACACTTTATGAGATTTGGCCATATGACCCATTTTCCCGTATAATATTCGATTTTATTTTCCGTAAAAAAACTTGTCATCGACTTGCAATGGAGTACTTAATATCGCTGGAATTTAATATTTGTAATCCTTTCACTAAAAGGAAAATACATCTGTATATAAGAGCAGTTCCTATGGGATGAACAAACTCAAAGTTTGTTCATTTTGCTCCCACTATGGCATGAACAAACATGAAAAATGGATGTTCAAATCATCAAATCTCGTTGCTTTGAACATTGAGTCGGAAGATCCAGCGCGCGTATGTGGTAAAGTCGGGCGATCGTGCCATAGACGCGGAGTCGAAGGAATGTCGCCGAGTCGGTAGGAATGTCGCCCCTCACATATTCTCTCTCCAAAACCGATTTTTATAATTATGGTTTATTTTTTACACAAAATTGGTTAAAAAGACCAAAATCAATAATTCATGGGTGAAAAAGACATTTAGATTTTGATAATGTTTAAATGGACAAAAATAAAAAAATCGAGAAAGCCATCCTACCCATTTTCAAATTCTTTTTCTTATTTTTAATTTACATCAGGATGCATCCAGTTTCATCCTCGCTATTTTTTAGAACACGAAATTGGGGGATAAAAATAGGAATTGGGGGATATTGATTACTTCTCCCAACCCATGGTGTGTGTTAAGGGGTGATTTTTGGGTATGAAAATACTAAAATACCCTTCCCTCAAAATAAAAATTAAAAAACTTAAAATCAAAAAACAAAATCATATCCCCCGTTTCCATCTCCACTTCTTATTAATCACTTTGTGGTTAGAACTTTGAAACTCAAATATTTCCCATTCCCTTTCAAATTCTAAACTCTCCCCACTCTCTTTCAAATTCTCTTCCTTCTCTACCGCTCCTCACTTTGGAAACGAAATTTTTTTTTTTTTAATTCGGAAGTGATGAAGATCATGCTGCAAGTGATGAAGACCATGCCGAATTGATGAAGACCATGCCGGAAACCGGTGTCGGCATGGTTGGTAACTAACATTCAATGTCGTAACTAAGTAGGCATGCTCAATAGAAATTTATCAATGCGTGTAGTCAAGTGAAAAAAAAATTGAAGTTTCCTGGATACTTTTCATCATGTGCTAAGATAGAAATTTAAGCAACATACTATGCCAGGAAACCGGTGTCGTGATGCTCGAGAATTAACTACTTGTGCGGAAGTAGACTCGATTAAAACCAGAAAAATTCAAAACGGAATATTTTTTTACATCGCGGAATTGGTGAAGAACCACGCCTAGGGAAAATGGTCTTGTGCATGCTCGATAGAAATCTATCAATGCCGGTAGTCAAGTGAAAAAAAATTGAAGTTTCCTGGATACTTTTCATCATGTTAGGCATAGAAATTTAAGCAAAAACCATGCCGGAAGTAGTTCTAAAGATGCTCAAAATCGATAAGCGTGCCTAAGTAGACTGATTAAAACAAAAAAAAATAGGTTATGAAGATCAAAACCAGAATTTTTGAAAATTTCCAGCAAGTGCCGGCATGGTTTTTTGGTAGAATTCTATGCCGGTTTATAATTCAAATTGGGGGATATCAGTTTACCGGAATGGTCGTAGTATGAATACCATGCCGGTACCTTGACTACCGGCATTGTATTCATACAACTACCATGCCGGCATCGAGGTTTTTCAGTTGAAAACTGGCGGGTTTAAAGAAAAAATTCGATTTTTACTCATCTTAGCAGCTTTACCTGTGTGTTGGGGATGCTAGTATGTTGTGCAAGTTTACTTTCTTGTGTTGGTTCTTCAAGAAACTCTCCATACTCGTCAAAATCATCATTTAAGGGTGTTGGCTCAACAAAGAGTTGCAATTGTGAGTTGTTGTCGTTAGTCAAGATTCAAGATATGCTCCTTGTTGTAGTTGAGCTAAAGATTCCGCAAAGAAGAATCCTCTCTTCACAATCATCCTCCATTTCCCCCAAAAAGTTCCTCCACATTTTTTTTTCTCTCCTTCTACTCCCACCTCACTCACCCAAAATCAAATAAAACACACACTAATCATTTATAAAAAATCTTATGATTTTATTAATTATTATTAATCACTAATCCTGATTAGTGAGGGGTAGATTAGGATTTAAAAAAATACTTAGATAAGGGGGTGTCCCCGAATTGATATATGGATCCATTTTTTGTCCTTTTCTTGTATCCCCCAATTCCTTTTTTATCCCCCAATTTCGCGTTCATTTTTAAGTTTAAGCCGAGGATGAATCCAGTTTCATCCTTGCTATTTTTTTGTGTCCATTTCACCCATAATAATTTTTACTCGTCCATTTGAACCACGTTTTAAAAAATTTTGGACAAATGACCCATTTTCCGTATTTTTTATTATTTATTTTATTAGTTAAATGATCTGTGGGACCAAACTCTTACAGTATTAGTTTATATAAATAAAATCATTAGTGGGACCCAACTCTTATTAGTTTATGTTAATAAAGAATAATCAATAGTGGGACTAGGGGCGGAGCCAGAAAATTATGGTTGGGGGACAAATATATGAGGCCGAAGGCTGCAAAATTTTTTTTAGGTGCCAGCGGCACAAAATGAGAGACTCCCACTCGTATTTTTGTTCAATTTCTCTACTTTAAACAGACTAGACTAATGGTAACATGAATGCGACACCAAATTTCTCTCGTTCACATTCAACGACGCAAACAGAAGATGGGGGAAGGCCACTTCCAGAAGACTTAAGGTCAATTGATACACAAATGAGGAGCATGAAGGTCAATGATGATGAACGACAAAAAAGGGAGAAGCAAAACAAGAACCCCAACAAGATCTCTGGTAGTTATCTCGTACATATATTAGGTGAAGAAGCTTCGCGAAGTAGTTTTCAAAAGGTGCAAATATTCGCCGATCAAACCGAGAAAAATTAGGGGGACAAATATTCCATTTGATGAGAATATCTCTACTAATTTTTGTGTTTACTGAAACTAGGAGGACGGTTGTCCTCCCTAGTCCCCAAGTGGCTCCGCCCCTGAGTGGGACCCTAAAATATCATATTTGTTCATTTTGCCTTGTTTCTCATAGTGGAGAATGCAGTTTGTTCATCCACGGAGCTCAACAAATTTTTATTTTTGTTCATTGCCATAGGAACTGCTCGTGTTGGTTTAACTAATGTATAACTTAGTGGTGGGTCGTTGATAATTTATTTTTTTCCTGAACCACCTTTTTTTCGGGTGTAACATTAAAACGATAAAGAAAAAAAGATCTCGGAAAAAATACCAAAAATGTCACAGATTTGCCTATTTTGTGCTGAGAAAATTGGCTTGATATCATTACGCTTAATTTTTTCCGTTATGGAAGCCTCTTTGGAGGGCATGGGATCAATCGGGGGGGGGGCACCATTTTCTCTGATAAACTTGTTGTTCTCAGTATCTTGATAAATTTATCACTTGGGTTGGAACTTATGATAGATGAAGTGAATGGAAGTATATATAGTAACTGGGTTGGAACTTATGGTAAATGAAGTGAATGAAAGTATACATAGTAACAGGTGAAAGTACCTCTTGTTGGTGGATTGTTGTCATCTTCCGTCTAATTAATGTAATCTTCAATTTTATTTTCTG